>CAHIKZ030000010.1:230000-607500 GCA_903632075.3 Acanthosepion pharaonis | reverse complement strand
CGACCCTCTTGATGGTTCCCATTTCCGGAAAAAGGGTCCCCTAGATGGACATCACCCTGCTGGAACAACCTCACAACTCACCTAACCCGGCCTTTTCCCCAAACTCAAGGGAGTCATCAAGGGGATCCGTTTTCTGTACGTAGGAGCCATCAAGAGGGCCGTGACGACGGAGTTGCGGAGAATGCTGGGTGAATCCTTCCAGGAGCGCATTGAGGTGAGGCGGAGAAAAATGAGATAATGTTTTAAACTCGAGGTTTGGGTGGGAATAATTTCGAAGGGGATAACTAATAGCTTGGATTTGGGGATTTTCGTTCTGTTTCTTTCTTGATACACCTCGTATGAATGCAAACCTTTGACAAGATCAGAGTAGATATTCACTCAAGACAACTATATTGTTGCAAGTTATTTTACAATCCGAAACGATTCTTCTTACTGTCACAAATAAATCTATCCAAAGATAGCGACTTCACTTCAATTCTTCATTTTCTCTCTTCTCAATCCATGGAAATTTAGGTTGATTTCATGATTTACAGGAATGAGCGCGCATAAAGCACTTGTTAACAAATTGATTGGTGATTTTTATTTTTTAAACTGAAGTTACAAAACAGGTAAAACTGTTTTCTGGTTATGATGTTGTTATTTGTCTACCCAACAGAAAGCAAGTAGTCACAAAGCAAAATAGATGAAAAGCAATTTATTACTGATCTCAATGAAATAGGAGAGATCAGGAACGTAACCGATAAATACACATTATGTTCTAGATACTTGCTTAAATTTGTCATAAAATTTTAAAAATTTCAGTAGCTTCTTTCAACTTTTATTTAAAATTCTCCGTCTCTTTATTTTCCATTTATTTATTAAAGTTTTTCCTTTTAAAAATGTTCACCAAATACACGGCGCAAGAGCCACTCAAAGTAGAAAGTTAGTGTAAGGTTAAAAGGAGGATTGTTTGATTGATCCGTTTACTACAGTTATGCAGGTTATTTAAAACTAGAAATTATTTTTAGATTGTAAGGAATTGGTTGGGAGAGAGTAATAATAATTTAATGATACAAGACTTCCTACTTAACCCATAGGTGGGGGAGAAAAGATGATTTCATACCTTTTCCATAAGAGAATATAACGCGTAAGTAAATATAACGAACTCAACTGGAATTGGAACTCTGCTCTTTGATTAACAATTCCGAGCCATTATCCATTATACCACCCGAACATTGAAGCCTACAGCACCTGATATTCCCAAGCGGTCAACTATTTCGCTACTGACCAGAATCGAAGTTGCTTAACTCTGGTGATCGTACGGAAACCTGTGTTTCAATGTGATAAACGCTTAACAGGGAAAAGTTAAGAAGTGTAGTTTATGAGGCTAACCGAAGAGCTGAAGTGGTTAGGGTGTCAGAAGTCTATTTCCCAAAGTAGCAGTTCTTGGGAAGAAGATGTCCCAATGGAACTTCTTTCTTACTAATGGAATATAAAGAAAATGTGGATGATTCACCCCAATATACGCGACATGGCAATTTATTAGCAGCGAAGGTAAGGATTGGTGGAACTAAAGAATGTTGATCGCGGAATCGGTTTTGAAGTTTTCATTGAATAACAATATGAAATTAAAAACAACTAAGGTCAGGATACTTATGTCTAGTCTCCAGAAGTAAAGATGTCGAATTCTACTTTTCATAGAAAGCTCAAAAGTAGAGCTTTCATCCATTGTAATATTGACGCAACACAATCTTATCATTCTTATTTCTCTCGATTTAATTTTATGTTCATTATTTACATTGTCCTCATCTTTGTCGCCATATTTATTACAACTTTTCGGCCGTTGTACGCTCCGCCTTCTTCAGGTGGTTGGAATGTCGAACTGAAATCTTTATTTCGTTCGCTGGGGTAGACTGTTCTAGTTCCACGTGCCATGTCTAATGGATGTCAGTTATCAGTTATCTCCTGTTAATTCACTTCTCCAAGTTCTCCACTGCCTTAACCAGGTATTGAACTCAGTCTTTGGGTCCTGTCACTAGATCTAACTAATGCCATGTGTTCTTGACGACATCCGTGTATGAAATTCTGGGACTTATAAACCTAATGTCTTCAGCAATCATTTTTACCAGTGCTCATATTGCAATTTTTGCTGTTATCATTGCGTTTTTTTTTTTTTTTTTTTTTTTTACCAAAGCTCACATTGCAATTTTTGTTATCATTGCTTCTGTCTGGCACTCCTTATTACTGGTTCCCATATTGTATTCATTTCTATGCTTGGTCGGCTCAGGAGATTTTTATGGCCAGGCATGTATGCTGATTCCTTTAGTTTACGAATTTTCCAATGATGTTCTTTGTCTATGATTTCAACCTGATCCCACAGAGGGCGGTGATACCCTTTTTGTCTCCATATGTAGTCATCCTCGCTTGATTTTTCCACTTCCCCTCATGTTACTGCTTTTTGGTATTCTTGAAGCCTTACCTTAAGAGGGCGGCCTGTCTTCCCCTTGTATTTCTTTCAGCAACTGCACGGGATAGCTAAATTTCACCTAATACAAGGCTCAAGAGCCAATCAATGTAGAAGGATACAGTAAAAATAGTAAGGAAGACTGGACGAAAAGGTGGTAGGATTATGAGGATGGCGAAGAAAGATTGACCCTTGACTTGAAGCGGTCACGATTAAAGTGCTAAAAAAGTTCAGTGGGCTTTTTTCTTACATATGGAATATGGAGGAAATGCGGATGATTCAACTCTGTGGAAGTAGCATGGCGTATCGTAGATATAAGTGTCTGAACTGATGGAATTAAAGAATGGAACTTACCCGAACCTTTGCCACTGAAATAGCGATAGAACAGCGATGGGCTTGCAACGTTACATCTGTGAGAAAGAGGCTGTAGGAGGTGGGGGAATGAATCACCACCTCCCCACAAGAGTGCATAAACGATTTTCAACTCTATCAAAGCTGGGGGTCGGGGGTGAAGATATTGAGCACTTCCAGCCCAGACATATTCCATTTTTGGTTTTACCCGATTCTTGTAAAGCTACAAAAAAAGCAGATGTCAGATAATGACTGCAGCGATAGAACGAATCGACTGTCTTCCCAGTATCTTTATCAATGGATTGTAGAAAAGTTCCACTTAAGGTAAGGCGTGAATATGAAACCTTGTAGACATTAAAATCACAGAACCTCATTGTGAATGGACTAAATCCATGAAGAATCCAAAATCCAGTCTAGCCATAAAGTCCATCCAACATAGATTTGTTGAACAAATTAGCAATTTCTCATCACTCAATAACGTTACGGGTGTGCGGATGGTGTAATGGATATTGGCTCGGAATGAGAGATAGGAGAACCGAGTGCGAATTTCAGTCGAGTTCGTTGAATTCACTTATGCACTTTGGGAAAGGTATAAATCCATCTCCTCTCTAGCCATGGGTTAAATAGTGGGGGTTGTATCTGGAGAAATCATTGTTATTCTCAAATTATTAATACAATATTCACTCACAAAAAAATATTTTTCGGCTCTGAATAGCCCACAAGAAGTTGATAAGTCGTAAAAAATAAATCCATTAAATCAATTTTTAATGGATTTATTTTTTTAATCTGACAGGGATGTCAAGTTAAACAAGCGTACCCACTAAAATAACGTTTAGAGCAATAAGAAATACTTGAAAGTACAATAAAACATATCAAAATATATTTATTTACAATATAAAGAACAAGAATTAAGTTGGATAATAACGTCTCACACGATCAAAGTTATTGCAATCATTTACAATAAAAACATAGGTTATCAGCTGGAATTCATATGGTAAATCTATCATATAAATATACTCTGAAAACATTTCCAACATCAGCTGGTGAATACTGAGTTTATTTGGAAACATCGTCTTGCCTAATAAAATCTAATATTGTGCCTATTTATCGGATGGGACGTCCAATCTGATCAAATCCTACATCTTTCTCTCGTCTTTTGAGGATTGCTGTGGTCACGGGGAAAATACCTTCGAAAGTCGGGCAGGTCATAAGCAAGACATTGACATTTTCACTAGTTTTATAACCTCGGTATTTACCTAGCGACCCACGCCTATTCTTCTCTCTAACTTCACTATCCGCCTTCGTACGCCTCACACATTTAATCTTAAACGGTTAGTCGCTAAAAGCTCAGGTGTCAAATTCATGTTGTAAGAATAATCCATCTATTATTCATATTCTTTTTTCTTTCTTCTCCTCCTCATCGTTCAGCCTAATCTCGTAGGGATCAACGCAAGCCAACTGACAGTCATTATACGTCCCCATTTCTTAGTTCATCCCATTTAGGACCACTTTAGAGTAAGGGCTTTTTCATGCCCTTTTAGGCATGAAAACAATCTAATAAAGACGTACCACTTGAGGTTTTACATCAGTTAGCGTTAGGCAAAATGGTCACTTGAAAGAAAGGAAAGAACAAAGATCAGAAAGAAAAGAGAGTGCTTAGAATAATGGAAAGAGAAAAAGAGAGAGAGAGGGAGAGAGAGAGAGAGAGAGTGAGTGAGTGAGATAGAAAAGAAGCCAGAATCAGAAGAAATTAGAAAGACAAGGAAAGGCAGAAAAGGAAGGAAAGGAGACGAAAGAAAAAAGAACAAAGAAAGATAGAGAAAAAAAATAAAAGACATGAAGGAGGAAGTAAAGAGAGAAGATAGAAAGAGAGAAAGAAAAGACGGAAAAAAAAAGGAGAGAAAGAAAAACGGAAGAAAGGGGGAGAGATGAAAAAAAGGGAGAAAGGGGGAGAGATGAAAAAAAGGGAGAAAGAAGGGGAGAAGAACGAAAGAAAGAAGAAAAGACTGTGGAAGCAAAGAGAGAAGAAAGACGGAGGAAGTAAAGAGAGAAGAAAAGACGGAAGAAGGGAAGAGAGAAGAAAAGACGCAAGAAGGGAAGAGAGAAGAAAAGACGGAAGAAGGAAAGAGAGAAGAAAAGACGGAAGAAGGAAAGAGAGAAGAAAAGACGGAGGAAGTAAAGAGAGAAGAAAAGACGGAAGAAGGGAAGAGAGAAGAAAAGACGGAAGAAGGAAAGAGAGAAGAAAAGACGGAAGAAGGAAAGAGAGAAGAAAAGACGGAAGAAGGGAAGAGAGAAGAAAAGACGGAAGAAGGAAAGAGAGAAGAAAAGACGGAAGAAGGGAAGAGAGAAGAAAAGACGGAAGAAGGGAAGAGAGAAGAAAGACGGAAGAAGGGAAGAGAGAAGAAAAGACGGAAGAAGTAAAGAGAGAAGAAAAGACGAAAGAAGGGAAGAGAGAAGAAAAGACGGAAGAAGTAAAGAGAGAAGAAAAGACGGAAGAAGGGAAGAGAGAAGAAAAGACGGAAGAAGGAAAGAGAGAAGAAAAGACGGAAGAAGGGAAGAGAGAAGAAAAGACGGAAGAAGGGAAGAGAGAAGAAAAGACGGAAGAAGGAAAGAGAGAAGAAAAGACGGAAGAAGGGAAGAGAGAAGAAAAGACGGAAGAAGGAAAGAGAGAAGAAAAGACGGAAGAAGGGAAGAGAGAAGAAAAGACGGAAGAAGGGAAGAGAGAAGAAAAGACGGAAGAAGTAAAGAGAGAAGAAAAGACGGAAGAAGGGAAGAGAGAAGAAAAGACGGAAGAAGGAAGAGAGAAAGAAAAGACGGAAGAAGGGAAGAGAGAAGAAAAAAGACGGAAGAAGGAAAAGAGAGAAGAAAAGACGGAAGAAGGAAAGAGAGAAGAAAGACGGAAGAAGGGAAGAGAGAAGAAAAGACGGAAGAAGGGAAGAGAAAGAAAAGACGGAAGAAGGGAAGAGAGAAGAAAAGACGGAAGAAGGAAAGAGAGAAGAAAAGACGGAAGAAGGGAAGAGAAGAAAAGACGGAAGAAGGGAAGAGAGAAGGAGAGACGGAAGAAGGGAAGAGAGAAGGAGAGACGGAAGAAGTAAAGAGAGAAGAAAAGACGGAAGAAGGGAAGAGAGAAGAAAGACGGAAGAAGGGAAGAGAGAAGAAAGACGGAAGAAGGGAAGAGAGAAGAAAAGACGGAAGAAGTAAAGAGAGAAGAAAAGACGGAAGAAGGGAAGAGAGAAGAAAAGACGGAAGAAGTAAAGAGAGAAGAAAAGACGGAGGAAGCAAAGAGAGAAGAAAAGACGGAGGAAACAAAGAGAGAAGAAAAGACGGAAGAAAGAAAGAGAGAAAACTGGAAAGTTGAAAGAAGAAAAGATGGAAGAAAGATAAAAAGCTAAGTGGAAAGCGAGAAAATAAGATAAGGAATGATAAAGAAAATCAATTAGATAAAATAATGCTAACAAGTGGAAAAAAGAAAAATAGGCCATTGAAAATGAAGTCACTAATTTTGACGGGAAAAGAAAGAAAGAAAGAAAGAAAGAATGCGCGAATATGTTTTCATTCATATATTATTTTAATCTCCTTCATCATATGAACCCAGAAACGTTAATTTTACAAGCCCCCCCCCCACTGCTCTGATGATTACCAGAAGAAAGATTTCATACATATATATCATTGTGAAAATATAAATCAATAGTCGAACATCTCTTATAAAATTCGTATGTTTCATTGCAGAATTATGTTTTGTCTATTCAAGCTCATTTCACATGATTAGCTAAGAACCCACTCCGTTTCTCGCTCGCTATGAAGTAAAGACCAACCGCTATGATTCCTGTTTCCATCATTTCTTTTTCAAATGTGTACATGATATGAATTTCATCTTTTGTCAACCATTTCACACGTCAAAAATCAGTTTATAATAAGGAAGTTGCATGGAATAGTTTCACATTATGAAAGTTCGACAATTATTTTAAGACATTTTTATGTAGATACGTTCTTTTTATAGATACAAATACTTAAGTAAATGCTCTGTTTATAATAAACAGTATTAACGACATTTACCGGCCTGGATGTCCGAGTAATTTTCATAGAAAATATTCGTCCTCCGACCAGAATGGAACTTGTATCCTACACGAAACCGTCATACAATAAAATCGACCTTGCTAATCGAAATGCTCCTCTGTGGCCAAAACGGTAAAGCACGTCAGGCTATATATATTTTTTTTTATTTTTAATTTTACATATTTTTATCACTTCAAAATTTTTTTATGTTCGAAGAGTACATTTAACGTCTGAAGTGTGTGTGTGTGTGTGTGCGTGTGTGTGTAGCTAGAGGCAACCGGACGTCTAGTCACACTGATGAGCAGTGATACACCGAAACTGTCTATGGATTACAACATATATATATATTTAACGTTGTTATTTTATAGATACAAGTATTTAAGCAAATGCTCTGTTTATGATAAACAGTATTAAATAACATTTACCGGCCTGAATGTCCGAGAAATTTTCATAGAAAATATTCGTTCATAGACAGGATTCGAACCTGCATCCTATACGGAACCGTCATATACGCTGAATATGATTCTATGAAAATTTCTCGGACATTCAGGCCGGTAAATGTTATTTAATACTGTTTATCATAAACAGAGCATTTGCTTAAATACTTGTATCTATAAAATAACAACGTTAAACATAAATAAAAATGTCTTTAATAAATATATATATATATATATATCTGTTTGCAATTTATTATATTTATAGTGGAAAGCTATTGGAGGATTTACAGGTATAGACAAAGTAAATCATACTGCATCACACGGCCTGGTGACTGTCAGTTTCACACTTAATGCGATTTTTAGACTGTCTACAATGTTTCTCTCTATCTTTATCTCTTTCTCCCCCTCTATATTTAGGCAAGTAATATATGTTTGCTACTGATTTTATCAAAATCGTATCAAATATTCAATTGTTGAATAATTTCACAGACGCTGTCAGCAATAATATTACAAAGACTATATCACTATTTGAGAAATATCAGAAAAATGTTAAATGCCAACAAATTTTCGGTTAGTTTTGTCATATTCAATTTATTTTATCTTCGATGTCTTCTTTTTGCTCTCCTAACCTTGGAGCCAAACCTTTTTTTTTTTTTTGTTAAAAATAGGAATCATTTTTATTGCGGTTAATCAAGATATTCACTGGCCTCCAGCTAGAAATCTTTCGAAAGCAAAGTAGTTCTAGCTGGGTGCCGAGTACAAAACAAGAGATAGTATCATTCTTTTTATGAAGGCAAAATATTCTGTGTGTTGGTTTTAGTAATTTATAAGCCTATGTTAGCCTGGCACAAGGCTACAATATTCAAGGGAATTATCTTTTGGTACAACTCATTAACCAACACGCCCTGGGAGATATCCCCTGGTATTTACTCATTTACTAAACAACGGGCACACGTAAAGATCAAACTCTCTACACTAGTTGATGGTGTGTCAGACTCGTTTGTTAATCATGGTACTGGTACCTCAATCGTCCCTTTCTAATTATAGATTAATGTAACCCAACCATGTACTTATATAATTCAATTTAATCGCATACTACCCGTAAAAATGACGAGATTATTTACAAAACGATCGGCACTTCTGCTTAGGATCAATGTAGTATCTGTGTATTATGCCTTCATTCAAAATGTAATTTCCAATATCTAAGCACTTCCACTCATCATATGTACAGTATCTGTGTGCTCGCAGTATAAGAATACAACAATGTAGACATAATAAATAATATAACGAATTGCCGGTCGTTTCCGAGTATATCTGTCTGTACGACGGCTAGCCATTCCATGTTGCAGACGCCTGCTCAGGCATATTTGTGTTTGTTCAACACTCACAGAGCCCACGTGTAGTATATAATGCAACTATGTTGAGCGGGCCGGGAGGGAACACATCACCTGGCGGGTTCAAACAGGGTTACTGCGCGCTCAAACTGTTGATCGCGATATGTCGTATACAATTTCGCGCTAGCACAACCATTGAGGGACAGTTCCGCCTATTCAATTTAACACACAAAGCTTAGGTCGACCAGTGGGGTATGGTTTTCAGAAACATTCCAATGATGCCACACACTGGGATCGCCTCCCTAGGCTAATAAAAACATGGTCACTTTTCTTATACTTCTGGTCTTACCGTAATATAAATCTGAGCTACGGAGTTTTTCAAATATCTCCTTTCCTAAAAGAAATACCTCTCAAGTCAACATGCATGTGTATAAAAATTAAAAAATAAAAAAATAAAAGAAAGCAGTTAAATACAAAACATATTATTTAAAATATATAATACATAAATTAATCTAAAAGAGTAATAATATAAATAATAATTACATTATTGTTACATAGGAATAAAGTGTCGCTGTTGACACTTGAGTTTGAACGTAGTTCACCAGTGAGAAAACACAGACGATCCCATTATTGAATTAAGTAAACCATGTGCCATAGATGAAACGTATAAGTAGGAAGTCGCGTGACGTCTAGATTGATCTCTAATTTTAGTCTATCCTCTATTACAATTTGAATCGTTATTTCTAGTCTATCCTCTATTACTATACGGACCGCTATTCTCTATACTATTCACTATACTATTTCTCTATTCGGATCACTATTCGGTAGTTACTTTTCGAGTGAGTATTATCGAGCTAGTACTATTAGTGCAGGTGATATTCGAAGGCATCTGACACCAGTATTGTTCAACGGCGTTACTAGAGTTGTGTCTGCGATTACAAAGTCTCTACTACAACGAGCATTACGAAAGTGATAACGAGTATTCGTTGACTTCACAAAAGTGGCAACGATTGTTCGTTGACATCACAAAAATGATAAAAGATAAAATCAAGAGCAATAACAACATTTATTCACTATCGTTTATTAGACATTAAATTACATCACTTAGCATCTTCCATAATAACCTTAACTTTCAGTTACCCTGATGTATATTTATGAGCATTCGTAAATTTTAAAATTCTGAAAAATAAAGACAATTTTACTTCTGTTCATAAATATTTGTTCCATTTGCCTTGATAAAGCCCATCAGAGGACGAACCTGGTCAAGATAATTTTTCTTTTTGTCTTTACTCAGAGTCTTTTTATTTTCAGTTATATCTGAATACACACACCCACACACACATATATGTTTATTTATTTATTATGCAGTGTTACATTAGAACATCCACATACCCACTACAAAACTGTACATCTAGTTTCAACGTTAAAAAAACGAGAACTTTTTTGACTTTTCATCAGGTGGGGAATCACGATGCGACTTACTTTTCATTCTTTTACATTTGTATATATATATATATATATATATATATATATATATATATATATATGACATTATATAATTTCTTTGCGGTTTAATTGAATTGTATTTTTAAAATCACCCACGAACAATATTGCATATATATATATGTGGGAGAATAAGAGAGATTTCATGGTGGATCTGTGGAGTTTTATTGCGGATAAGGGATATCTGAAGAAGGAAATTATTATAGTGAAAATACAATTGAAATAATTCCGTGTTTGCAAATGTGATAAAAATTAAAAGAAAGTCTCCTACAGCTCTAATTATTTATCTTTGTGCCACATTGTATATAATACCATATGTAAATAAAAATAATTAATCCTGAATTTTCCATTATATATGGAATGAAATCTTGCACGAGATTTGCGACTCCCGAACAAATAAAATAGTTGGACTCAATCATTGACAAACACAACAGTGAGACTCAGCAACTGTCAAACACAAGAGTGGAATTCGGCCATTGGCAACCAAAACAGTGGGACTCGGTCACTGGCAAGCACAACAGTTTGATTCGGCCACTGGCAAACACAATATTGGGACTCGGCCACTGGTTAACACAATAGTGAGATTTGGCCATTTACAAGCACAATCGTGGGACTCAGCCACTGGCAAGCATAAAAGTGGGACTCAGCCACTGGCAAGCATAAAAGTGGGACTCAGCCACTGGCAAGCATAAAAGTGGGACTCAGCCACTGGCAAGCATAAAAGTGGGACTCAGCCACTGGCAAGCATAAAAGTGGGACTCAGCCACTGGCAAGCATAAAAAGTGGGACTCAGCCACTGGCACTCCAGCCACTGGCAAGCATAAAAGTGGGACTCAGCCACTGGCAAGCATAAAAAGGGGACTCAGCCACTGGCAAGGCATACAAAAGTGGGACTCAGCCAAAAGCATAAAAGTGGGACTCAGCCACTGGCAAGCATAAAAGTGGGACTCAGCCACTAGCAAACTCAATAGTGGGACTCAGCCACTAGCAAACTCAATAGTGGGACTCATCCACTGGCAAACTCAAAAGTGGGATTCGGCCACTGACAAACACAATAGTGATACTTGGCCGCTGACAAGCACAACTGCGGGACTCGACCACTGACAACCACAGTAGTGGGGCTCAGCCACTGACAACCACATTCGTAGGACTCGGCTACTGACAACCACAGTAGTGGGATTCGGCTACTGACAAGTCGAATAGTGGAACTCGACTATTGGCAAATATAACAGTGGGATTCGGCCATTTTCAAACACATCAGTGGGATGCGGCTGTTGACAAGCACAACAGTTGGTCTCAACCATTGTCATACACGACATTCTTACTCAGTGACAAACACAGCTCAGTGTTCGCCTAACAAGTCTTAGTAGCAAACAGATAACAGCATATTCGAAAAGAATCGGAAAGTTCAAATGTTATTTATCCCCAAGCAATTGAATCACCAAAAGGTATATAAAGTTAAAACAAAACAACATGCATATAACATCAAATTACAGGTAAATTAGTCGAATATAAGTCTATTTTCAGTCACATGTGATCAGGATTCGATGATATAACAAGCAGCAAGTAAAGCTATCGATCTCACAGTAGAGACACGGTAAAAATGTTGCGACTTTATTTTTTTCAGGGGTTACGTTTCCCCACAACATCGACCTCATTTTTTTCATTTTTCTCTTTTACTCTGAACTTTAGAAGATAAACTTTGATAAACATCTCCAGAAAATTCGATTAATATATAAAATAAGATTTTCTGACGCCTTCCATAGGGCTAAGTTAAAAAGTTTGACTCACAAGATGATTCGATAATCTATCAAATTCAATCATCACGGTTCAAGCTATATGTTCAAGTTTACTAAATATTTACAAATACAGTTTATGGGCACATGCCATTGAGAAGGATCGGTTTACATTGATCAAATCATTGCAGGATCAGACTGCATTGTTCGGTGAATTGAAGTTTCACTTTGCCTTTCACTGTTGCGCCTGAGAAATGTCTTTGCCTCACTCATCGGTCTTGTTGAACATCCGATATAATAATGAACCATTTATAAAATCGGTGGAAATGTTCATGTCAAGTCAACTTAAAAGTCAAGATGAAAATTTTCTGTTGCCAATAGTTCCGGCTTCGTTTTCTTTAAGAGGCCAGAAGTTGGGTCATGTTAGTAGCAAGTTCGCAAAGTGCTTAGAGAATAAATAAAAATAAAAAGTTAAATTTGTTTTCTCAAGAACGGAATCAACAAACCAAGCAAAAATATAAATAAATGGCAAATTCTATTTGTTCGTCCGTATGTCTGTCTAAAACCCACACTTGCTTTACATAAACATATCATACCTTTTTAAAATCAGAATGATCCCGGGATTGAAAATCTGCCCTTCATCTGGTGCTTGAACACCTAGAATTGGGATTTATGTCCGGATGAGAAGGGAACAGCTAAAAATTCAAATTTTAAAATAACTGAAAACAAGGATTTTAAAAGTTTTTAATTTATATTGAGTTTAAAGTAACATAAAAACACTGTAAGTTAACTTTTTTGCTTTAAACTCGGTTTCAAAACTTTGTGAATTGAGGAAATCAATTTAATTTTTTCAAAGATTCACAATAAAATTGAGAGGCATCGTGAGGTTTTGAAGTTCCGCAGAGTTTATGACTTAAAGAACTCAACTCAATTGAAGTTCCACGGAGATTTGAAGAACTGTTGTATCGTCGAGGTGAATGACACAGACAAGAATGAGTGCTTGATATATTTATTCAACACCAGTATTCGGTGCTAACGTATAGATACAAAAAAACTCAGAACAATAAGTTACAAAACAATAAAACAACTTACAAGGAATAGAGAAGGGTAAAAAGCTTTATAGCCAAACGAAGTAAGATCAGTCCGAATATTAATCAGCTTAGTATCAATTTATTAATCAACTGCTGAAGTCCTTAATCGTAGACTATTTAAGGCTATGAGCCAGGCCATTTGGTAGAGTGCTGAATGGGTGCAAGCTACTCTACAAGAACTCAATTATCGGCCTTAATCCGAGTTTCGGCCCAAATCAGTTTTTGGCTGGAACTGGACTTATAGCCCTAACAGAGAGTGTTTTTTTGAAATTCCATAGAGTGAATTGAGGAATTCAAAGTTATTTCTTCAAAATTATGATTGCTGTTTTCTAAGCTGGACCAGAGATTCCTTTAGTTTTGGATCGGACGCCCAATTAACCATCCGCAGGTTCTAGATTAAAACTCCGCATGAAGTATTCTAGTAAATGACTAAAAATGAAAAAGAAAAAATAGAAGAAAAAATAATTCTTTTTTCTTCAATGGATCTGCGAATTTGAACCAAAAACATGTCGACGTCTCAAATAAAATGCCCCTCCCTGTAACCTGTTGGTGAGTTGTCAGTAGACTTTGATAGGAAAAAATTATTAAAAGCCATTTAAACAAGGTAAAAGAATCCCAGCAGAATTATTCTACTCTAGAAATTACTAGACTCCTCCTGGCATGCTTTATATTTATAAGAATTCGATTAAACCAAGAATGGAGAATTGCTATCACATCTGGACTGGAACTATCCTGTCTCCATTTCCCAATCTTAATAAAGTTCAAAAACCTCTCTGTCTTTATTATTTTACGCATCACAACAAATTTCCGACAGACGAAACGTTGCAAGCCTCTTGTAAATCATGGAAAATATACTAACTACATTCCTTAGTACTAGACCATTACACCTTAAGACCCACGTACACGGTTCTCTTTGTAATCCACTTGTAAGAAGGAAGTTTAACTCTTCTTCCAGAGATCTGCTGCTTTGTGGAACAGGCTACTGAAAGAATGCCCTCAACCGAGAACGATAATGTTGACCTCTTTACTCTAAGATCAAACGTTATATATTCTACATATCCTCATAGTCTGCGCTTCTTACCATCTGCTCTTAAATAAATAAAACAACCTCATTCTGTGATCCTTTGTAACTCTTGGGATGTGTGTTGGTTGACTGTCAGAGACTGCGAAACGAATGAACAAAGAAATATGTTCAAAATCTGTGCAGGTTTGATCAACAGAAAGTATACACTTCTTCTTAATGACAATGCAAGGTCACATTTCTTAAAACAAATGCAGAAGAAAATCTCATCTTTAAGCTGATGTAATTTAATGCGAACGTCCAACATGAACGGCTTCACACCTTTGTACATCGAATTGAACACGATACATTGAACACCAAAGACAGAGCTCAATTCAGCGTAATCAATATTCTTTTCATTCAAAATCTGATTTTAGTTTCCCAATAAATTATTGCCCTTGTTAACCATGATGCTTGGTAAATTATTGTCCTTGTTAAGCATGATGCTTATGTTGTCGACGAATTTAACTTTTGTTTCAAATGAAACGTCGAAATAGAGGAATAAAAGAAAACTGCTAAGATTGCTAACAAATATATATTACGAAAATATAAAAAACCTAAACATCTTTAGGATATGGCTACAATCATGATGAAAGGCATATGAGTTGAGCTTATAAACAATGGCATGCGAGATTAGTCCGTTAGCTATCACTAAACGATAAAAACTCATTAAAATTGTCTGTAAAGAATCGGGATTTGGACTTTTATTTTACAACGCCCACGATTTTATTCGCAATAAAAGTTGTGATACTCAAATGGTATCAAGGTTACCAGGATTTCGAAGAAAATGTTGGTTTGTGTTCAGTTAGAAATATTAAAGATTATTTTTTATTTCACTAAACACCTAATATTCAAAAAACAAAATACAAAACAGAACAACATTTAAAACGATTTATAGAACTAAGCCTTAATATAGATAGCTGTTGACAAGTATTTCAAGTCAATTTGACACACGGTTAGAAAAGAAAGCAAACTTTAAAAATAATTGTATAAAATTTGGCACCCTGGGAAAATGGATTCAAGAAGACTATGTTGCCCCTTTCTTTAAAGTACAGAGAGCTTTCCGGATTTTAAAATAAGCATACGAATGTGGGCATTTACTTAGGCTTACTATATTGAACTCAGGCAACCATGAAAAATAGATATATCTCAACAACAAGCCAAGATATAATCATGATAAATTAATACCTTTTTTGATGTTCTTTGTATGCACAAAGCTCTGAGAGAAGTCAAAGTTGAACCTCTGTTGTAATAGAGGAGCACACAAAGAATCAAACAAATTACAGGCTATTTACAATATTTATATATAACTGACAGATGGGTGTGGTTAATTAGTTCTTAAATAGCCTGTAATTTCTGTCCATATTTCTGAGATGAGGTATTGCAATTATCTACACTATTAACATTGTTCGGGCTGTTTTCCTCATTCTCGTTGCCATATTCATGACGTTTCGGTCGTTATACGCTTCGGCCTTCATCAGGCGCTTGGAATTTAGAACTGAACCCTTTATTTCATCCACCGGGGTAGACTGTTCTAGTTCCACGAGTCATGCCACTTCCGGATGTCTCACTGTTCTCCCTTTATTTCAACTTTTTGCTCACTGATGCAATAGCCAGGTATTGAGTTCACAACTCACTGTGTCAATAACTGAGAAGGCGGAGGAGGCATGGCACGTGGAACTAGAACAACATACCCCGTTGGACGAGATAAAGGGGTCAGTTCAAAGTTCCAATTACCTGAAGAAGACCGGAGAGTATAAAAAAGGAAACGTCTGTAATATAGCAACAAAGATCAAGACAACAGTCCGAACAATGTTAATAATGTAAATAATTACAATACCTCATCTCAGAAATGTAGACAGAAATTACAGGCTATTTAAGAACTAATTAGCCACACCCATTTGTCAGTTATATCCAGTTATTAATGACAATGGATATAGCTGCTATTAACCACCCTAAGAGGCCTTAAAAATACCTTTCGATATATATCATATGATGTTGATTAACATGTTAGATCAAATCTATCGACTTTAAAGGATTGAGTTCAATATTCTATACTAGTGACATAAACTTTAATAAAAATTTATACCGTTTCCTGCAAAATAAACCTCCAGTTTTTTTTTATTTAATTCTTGGCTGTATAAATAAAATAAAAGAATAAAAGAAATGAATATTCGCAAAGGACAAGGGAGACAATTTGCAGCGATGCGTGAATACGACAGTTTCGGCAGTTGTTGAACATGTGTTAAAAAGTCAGTATACGGTCTGACAGGGAAGATATATATTTTTTTCTCCGACTTTCATCTGAAAGTGTTGGAATCTGTTTACATTAAGTCCTACCAGCCATCTCTCTGTAAGCAAGAGTGGGCTTGAAGGTAATTAGCCTGTAAGTGCTAAATTTCTGTTCATATAAAATTTGGCCTTGGGTTTTCATTTTTACTTGTTACGCATATTTTCGCTCTGATGGGAAGATAAACCGGTTTAGATATATTTTCCGTTAATCAGTGTGTATTTTGATATTACCGTTTTTCGGTAATATTTTTTATTAAACACTTTTCTGTTATTTTCTTTTTTATCACGTTAAAAATAAAAAAATATTAAACTTAAATAATTCTAAGATAAAAAAAAAACAAATGTAAAATATGAGCACTCCTTAAAAAAAAAACAATTTTTTTCTATGTTTTTTTCTTTTTTTTTTTTAAATCAAACATAAATTAAAATAACGCATGCACATAATTTTTCATATCAATCAAGTAAGTAAATCTGTGTGCATGTGTGGCTCAGTAAAACTCTTAAGCTAAACATTGGCGGCCATTTTTTGTGTGTGCTTTCCCACGCTCGGTAGAGTATATGTAAGCAACATGTAATGGCTGCTGCTGTTGTTAATGATACAAGGGTTTGGAGCTTCACTTAGAGCTCCTTCTTGTCCCTCCTCTCGATATAATTGCTGTGGAAGTGATACTCAATCGTGTATCTCCGTGGAGCTCTTGATAGGAGTGGACTTAAGTATCCGGTTTTTGTGGCGGACATAGACCCACACATACAGAGAAAGACAGATAGAGAGAGTGAAGGAAAAAAAGGAAGATGAAGAAAAACATACGGGTGGAAAAGCTGGAGCCAGAGAACTGGAAAATAAGCTCAAAATGTCTGATTGACTCGAGCTGAGTCACGGAGTCGATGTAAAACGGACGGTTTGAATGGTTGGTTATTGTTTATAAACTTGAAGGATATGGAGAAAGCAGGAAGGAGAACGAAAAGCAAGTTGAGAGTGAGAGAGAAAATAAATTCGAAGAGAGAGAAGGAATGAGAAGATCAACGATAGGAAGCGAGAGAAGGAGTGAAAAGGTCAAAGAGAGAGAGAGAGAGAGAGAGAGAGAGAAAGAGAGAGAGGGAGAGAGAGAGAAAACAAAGTATATGAAAGCCGAAGAGACATAAAGAATAAGAAGGTCGAAGATACAAATCGACAGAAAGAACTAATAAGAGAGAAAAAGAAAGAGAGAGAAAGAACAATAAATTCGAACAGAGAGAAAAAAAGTATAAAAATTATGCTAATAATATTTTAAAATTATAAAAAAGAGAATGAGAAAGAATAAAAAGGTAAGACGTAGAGAAAGAGAAATGGTAAGGTCTCTCTCTCTCTTTCTCTCTCACACACACACACACACACATATATATATATATATACATATATATATGTAATAAAAATATAGTTATATTTATAAGTAAAAAAATATAAAAATATAACTATATTTATAAGTAAAAGTGATCAGTATCATGGATATATCTATAAAAGTCAACATCAAGTGGCGACAGTCTGTTTCATGTTTGAAATCAACCTTCAAGCTATCCGATATATATATATATATATGTGTGTGTGTGTGTGTGTGAGCGAGAGATAGAGAGGTAGAATACATAAGTAGAAATAAGGAGAAGTGGAAGATAGTAAAGAGTGAAATAAAATAGGAAGGCCGAAGGTAAAGAAAGTGAGAGAGAAAGAGAAGAATATATATATATATATATATATATATATGTATGCATGTGTACTTGGTGTAACAGCAAAATTGTCCAGGATAGTTGTCCATCCCAAATGTTTAATATCTAAAAAACCATTAAACTAATTGAGTTTTTTTTTCTGTTTTTCAGATAAGACATTTAGCCACCTTGACAGCATTTGTCGTAAGAATCACTGAAAAAGAACTTTGAGTTATTCATCTAGAATGTGAACAGTTAAAATCTTTTGCATCAGCCCCAATCTGTCTTCCCAAGTAAGTAATGGTGAGAGGAAAAAGATCATTCAAGTCTTCAGTAATGTTACAAACATTCATAGTCTGACTTCCATCTTCAATGTCCATTCAAGAACCATAAAGAGAATGGTGAATAGGTTTGAGAGAGAGAGAGAGAGAGAGCAGTAGAGAGGAAAACTGGATCAGGCGGTATTAAATGGAAGAGGTATCATCATTTTAACATAGAGCTAAATACATTCTTATTGTTCAAAGTAGAGGTCAATAGTGTTATAAAATCATCGGAGAATTCCAGTAAGATACATTTAAACATCGGTTCAAAGCATAATCTAAGAATTGGACACTTTTGCCGTTACAACTTATATATATACATATATAATATCGAGAGAGAGAGAGAGGTGGAGAAGACTGGTGAGAAATTAAGAGAAATAATAAAAAGGTGGAAAGAGAAAGAGAGATTAAAAGAATGAGAAGGCAGATGAATGAAAGAATAATCGTATCGATGCTAAAAAGAAACAGAGAAAAATAATAATCATGGTGGTAGAGAAGGAAATCAAAAGAGAAAGAATCATTTCAGCATAAAAGAGAGTAAAAGAGAAATCAGAGGTAGCAAAGAAAGAAAGAGGGAATAACGGACGAGGGGAGGAGAAAGTGAGGAATGGCTGCGCAATAAGGAGAGAGCGAGAAAGCGTGGAAGTAGAGTGCAACAAGCAGAGGCAAAGGAGGTAAGGAGAAGGCAATAGGGTGCAAATGGTGGAGGAAGGAAGAAGCGAAGAATGATGGTACAAAAGGTGGAGGAAGGTGAAAGGGCGGAATGAGGATGCAACAAGCGGAGGAAGAAGAACTCGAGTAAACAGATTGCACGAGGTGGAGGAAAGAGAAAGATAAAATTGAAATGCACCACTTGGAGGAAATCGAAATGGAGGAATGAAGGTGCAACTTTAGAGGAAATAGCGGGAAATGAGGACGCAATAGGTAGAGGAAGGAGACAACAAAAGTGGGAGGAAGAGGAAAAAGAGGAATGAGTCTTTAATAAGGAGAGAAAGAGAAAGCATGAAAGGGGAGTGCAACAAGTAGAGTGAGGAAGGAGTAGGAAGGAGATGGCGAGGAATAAAAGTGCACCAGGTGGGGGAAGGAGAAAGCGAGGAATGAGGGTGCACCAGGTGGAGGAAATAGAGAGAAATAAAGGTTCAATAAGTGGAGGAAGGAGAAAGGGAGGAATGAGGTTCCAACAGTTAGAGGAAGGCGAAACGTTGGAATAAGTCAGTAATAAGGAGAGGATGAGATAGCGTGGTAGAAAAGTGCAACAAGCAGAGTAAGGAGAGTGCAGTAGGTGGAGGAAGAAGTAAAGCAAAATTGAGGGTGCAACAATCGGATGAAGGGGAAAGGTAGGAATCTGGGTGCAACTGTTGGAGGTAGGAGAATGCGAAGAATGAGGGTACACCAGGTGGAGGAAATAGAAAGTGAGAAATGAGGGTGCAACAGGTGGAGGGAGAAGAAGAGGAGGAATGAGGTTGCAACAAGCAGAGGAAGAAGAAAGCTAGTAAAGAGAATGAACAACGTGGAGGAATGAGAAAGCGAAAATTGAGAGGGACAACAGTTGGAGGAAGTTAAAGTGGAGTGATAAGGGTGCAACAATTGGAGGAAATAGAATGTGAGAAATGAGGCTGCACCAGGTGGAAAGAGGAGCGTGCAACATTTAGAGGAAGAGGAAAAGGAGGAATGAGTCTGCAATAAGGAGAGGAGGAGAAGGCGTGGAAGGAGAGTGCAACAAGCAGGAAAGAGAGTAAGGAGAGTCCACTAGGTGGGAGGAAGGAGAAAGAGAAAATTCTCTTCATCTTTGAGGAGATTTCCCAGCATATACTGCCATATAGAATGACTGGCATTACGTAACAGTTTATTACTCTTGTTGCTAACGAAATATTACTCTTTCTTAATGCTTTACTTAGTTTTTGAAAAGCATCTTTCGCCATTTCAATATGCGTTCGGATTTCAGTATTGCAGTTTCCATCCTTTGTTAAAACATTTCCCAGATATTTAAATTTTTGTTTGCTCGTGACAAAAGATTGACAAAGGAGAGCGAAGAAATGACGTTAAAAAGACGAAAATGGATGTGAATAACCAAGACGGAGACTTGACTTAGCGAAGATGTTAGCAAGCTTGTCTAGTTGAGTAGAGTGTTACTGTGCTGAGGCACAGTTAAGTTACGAAAATATTGATTACTAAAACAAAGGGGAAACTTAATAAGAAACCAAAGAGCAAGAAAAAAAGAAAGAAGAAAAAGACAAGGTTGGAGGTGGGGTTGTACGGCTGAGACTCATGAAAGAAATATGAATGTGTTGCCTGTTCTGTTTTCGTGTCACGTGATCCCTTCTGGACGAAAGATAAACTACTGGACCGGATACGAACACTTGGCGGTCACTATAGCTAAATATGGTCCCGTTCATGAGTGAGTGAGAGAGAGAGAGAGAGAGAGAGAGAGAGAGAGAGAGAGAGAGAGAGAGAGAAAAGAAGCAAAAAAGCAAACAGCTAGGCCACTGTTGGAAGATCCTGACAGAATGTCGTTAAAAGCGGACATTGACATTAAAATTATCTTCTTCGGAAAAAGAAACCAAGAAAGAATTGCATTCAGTCTCTGGAAATATTCAGAGAGATCCTTGCGGATATGAAGGTGCCGGTTTGTTCCCTTCCTCGAAAAGAAAAAACACATTCTTTGCAACATTTTTGAACACTTAAAATTCTCTTTCCTTCTTCTTTACATCTTCCTCTCCAAAAGTTAACAGAATGCTTAGAATGTTATTATTTTTAATAGATGTTTCAGTTTCGTTTACACATTTTGACACTGAAAGATTATCGTAGGCATAGATAGCATTCAAATCTCAAATATCAAAATGAAGCAAGAAGTCCACAACTTGACACAGCTATGAACAGAATTTAGATCTGAAATTTTCACTGTATAATGTTCAATCTCAGTGATCAATAAGGAAATGTTTAGCATAGAGTTTATATTGAAAATGCCTTTTATCGGTAGGCTACAGACTTACTGGTGTACATACGAGTATTTATTAAATTTAGGTGATCAAAGCCGAAGACAGCAAGTGAGGGCATCTTGCGAGAATGGAACTCATTTTAGATTGGAAGCTGACCTTGCGAAACACCACTTCATGGTAAGGCCCAGATCTCATGCATAATTCCTATTAAAATGTAGAATTATTAAACAGTTGTTATCGAACAAAAAAATCACAAACTATCATATTCGATGGCATATAATAATACACCTCTTAAATCCCCTAAATACCTTCAAGGTTTATATGTGAATATTAGTTATCTGGGAGACTAATCCAGACACTATAGACTCATACCTAACCTAATTTCATCATACTGTAGCATATATATATATATATATATATATATATATATATATATATATATATATATATATATATATAGCTAATATCGTCGAGATATTATTTGGACATTGACGAACGCCAACGTTCGTCCTGGGTATGACGATAAACTACATCTGCGTCCTGGGCAAGACGATAAAATACGTCCAACAGCAAGGCCTCTGATAATACGTTTTTGAAAAAATAATATTACTAGCTATATGTTTTTGTAAAAAATAATATTACCAGCTACAAATTTTTGAGGAAAAATTATTAACAGAAATAGATTTTTGACAAAACAAAAATATTACCAAGAAAAAAAAAGTTGTCGGGATTAAATGACCCATTGAGGTTGATATGCCGTAAAACAAAACAAACCAAACCAAACCAAACCCCACCGTATCTTACCATCAGACGAATGGAATAGGCACGGGCACTCTCAATTCTTTCTTCGCATTTTGGTCAAGAGTGTTATACGATACATAATGGCGCGGGTGCTATCGGGTTTTCAGAGGGTGGGTGGGGGTAACCAACTCATTCGCTGTGGCCTCTTTGGTCCACGTGTAGTGGGTGAGCATATATATATATATATATATATATATATATATATATATATATATATATATATATATATATATGTATGTATGTATATATATATATATTGTATTAGGGCAGCAGATCATTATTCAAATATTTATTGTTAAAATGTCTATTATATTTGATCATGAGCCGTCCTAAGCTTCGTATTGTGGCTTTAGTTTCGGGTGACATCATAGAACCGATGTACGAAACTACGATCTGCGTCTGCTCTTCCGTGACCGTTAACGTCGTATAGTAAACTTTTATGTAAACATAACAGGATGTCATCTTTGACGGCGAACATCTCTATTGTAATGTCCATATAACCATTCCCATGATGGACCATGTGAACGGAAAACTTAGATCAAGGAACAACGTAATAAAAATATCCATATGTTGAACAGTTTTGTCATTAAAGTAACTATACGAAGCTTAGAACGGCTCATGATCAAACATAATAGACATTCGTTGTCTATTATAATTAACAATATATGTGAGCTAACTTCATGCCTGAAGATTCAGGTCAACACCGAGTGCCGACAGCTATTGTCCACTTTTATATTTGCATATTCTCTATCCGTGATATTGAGTACTTTTAACCATCTACATATAATACTTTAAAACTATAATTTTATTATATACCACGCGCACACACACACACACACACATATAAGTGTTAAGAAAAATGTATAAATTCCAAATATAAAATGTTCAGGTCTGTTTCTGTTGAAATTATAAACCGAGATTTTAACAGTCTTCATAATTCCTATATTTATTCGCATAAAGGGGATTAAATTGCCAACATTAGAAACTGATCTTAAGCAAGTCAGAAATTATGTTTTTAAAATTGATCCCAGTTCAGCCAGGGGTTCAAAAAAGTATCTGTTGATTGTTTAGTAGCTTTGCCAAGTTCTAGTTTGAGACATGGGACAAATTTCAAAAGAAACATCTAATATGCCGACCAAGACGAATTGTATCAGTCAGTAGAAATTGTTCAACCAAGTAATGTCTCAGTCATTTACGATAACTTATTCAGCTATCACCAGTCATCTGTTTGGTAAACGACACACTACCTGGTGAATATCTTCGTTAAATATAAACCTCACGTACGCATAAGTGGATCTCATCACCATAACGGATGCAAACTTGTATTATTACGGCTACCAAACGCATAAATTAAGATGAAAAGACTAGAAGGAAGCTATAGGAACAAAACCAGAATTGCATCTCAAAATGTTTTTATTGGTGCATTGTGCGGGGCATTGTTTACTGGGAGTAGCTTGCATTCACTTACGTGCTAATACCCTTGGGAAAGGTATGAAACCTCTTCTACCTACAGCTATGTGTAAATAGCAGGACAGACTGGGTTATGTAGCCTTGGATGGCAACGTCTACCGCAGCAAGAAATGGAAACCTACTGAGGGAAAAAAATCTGCCTCGTCAGTCATGAGTCGGAAGGTATATGATCGCCTAAGCGTGTATCACGCATGGTATATAACTGATTGACTGAGCTTGACCTGAATAAGACAATACCAGATCATATATTACATGTGTCAGTTCGGAAAAAACTTAAACGTGGGTTAGGATGTTTTGCTGCGTTCATCTTACTCTTCTGACTTGGCGTCATGTGACCTTTTCCGCTTCCTGTTAAATTTCCTGATTTAACGTTTGATTTGAAATCGAAGTAGATCTAGTGTTGACTCACTTATTTAGTGAGTTTTGAATGAAGCCTCTTCGTGAACATTCCAGTAAATCAAATTATGAAATAGTCAAAATTACATCTTCGTAAAAAAAGATAAATCTTACAGCTTTAATCCGCTTTTCTTACAGTTACATGGCTATGGACCTTATTACAGTTGTGAATACAATACTTGATTCTCGAATAAATATCGCTTTTTTTTCTTGTCAAATTAATAAGACAGCTAAAATTCTCGCGTTATTATTTCTTGGTGTCAGTTAAGTACTTGAAAAATTCTGTGATGCGAAAGCAATAAATCTTTTTTTTTTTAAAGCCGTGTCAACAACAAAAAAAAAATCCTTGGCTTCTGACATGAGGAAAGCGCGCTGGCTTCTTTGCTTCCTATAAAACTCATGTTGCCCACTTGGTATAAACGCCAATTTAACACAAAAATGAATGCCTCAATATATGACTTAATGGTCGAATGAAGATCTGATGGCCGAGAATTGTGACAGTCCATGTCGAACTCCTGGTGTGCAGCTCGTCAACACAAGTTTCAACGCGACCATCATTTCAAGTCATGACAAAGTATCTTTCTTATGTTCTCTCAAGTGCTTTAAGAATTCTAGAAAGAAGTAAGAGAAATATAGACTTTGAGGAGGTAGATACCGCAAGTCCGTATAAGAGAAAGACTTAAAGGGGCTTATAATAATAATAATAATAATAGCTGGCCACTCGTATTCCAGGATACCCGTCTATTAGGGTGGCTAGCCAATCCCTATTACAGACGCTCGCTCAGGTACATTTGTGTTTGTTCAACATCCACAGAGCCCAACTGTGGTTTATACTGCAACTATGCTGAGCAGACTTTACTTACATTTTCTGGGAGAGAGCGTGTTATCTGGTGTGATCAACGATCTGAACAAGGCCAGCGCACTCAAACCCTCGGCCACGATGACTTGTGTTTTCGTGCTAGCACAGCTATAGACGGCGCCCAAGTGTTCCGTCTACCCGATTTCACTCACAAAGCTTGGGTCAACCCGTGGTATGGTTTTCAGGTACTTTCCAAAGCTGCCTCACGCTGGGTTCTAACCACTCGCCCATATTAAAGGGGCTTACACTAAACTTAAATGATATGTCACTTCAGGACGTAGGCAATCATGAAACCCTCATTTTTGTTTATTATGTGTAAATAGCCATAACTTTTTGTCATTTATAGTGGATCGGTGATCCGTTGTTTTTTCTATGATTATGAAAGTTTTCTTGTTCTTAGATTTGCCCACCCTGCTATTTAACCCATATCCCGGGAGAAGAAACGGATTTATGCATTCCCATCTTACTTTCAATGTCCTGTAAGTTTCGAATTTTCTAAGTCCTCTTTTCTCCTTATCTGTCCTAGAAAGTGACAGTTGCAATTTCTAAGGCACATAATGAAGAAAGAGGGCTTAGAAAATTTGACACTCACATGACATATTGAAGGTTAGAGGGATAGAGGAAAATAGCACATAACCTACCCAAGGAGCTTTTGTAAATGGTTGACAGAACAGGGTTTAAGAGCGATAGCAATAAGACAAGTTACTAAGAGCAAAAAAGGACGGGAAAATGTGGAGAGCCATGATCGCCAACGTCCTGAACGTATTCGGCATAAAGAAGAAGATTTGTGCGAAAGTGAACATAGGAGGCCAAGCGGGAATTTGAACTTGGCTTACCGACTTCAACATCGACGTTGGTGACCGCTGCGCTGACCGAACATCTTGAAGACGCGTAAAGGAACCATAATATCGTTAGGCTGTGTAGAAATTCAAAATCTACGGGTGTTAATCGGTATAACGATTTCCAGTACAGAAACACTCAATATTGGCTTTGGTGATTTGTTTTGAATAGAGTTGTGATTTTTGCTAAGCATGTGTATCGTATAGGACACATTGATTGCCCAGAACAATCTGGACGAAATTATAATTGTAATGGTCGTTTCCATGAAAGGCATTTCCACAACAATACTGACACACATATGTAGAAGAGTGAGAGAGAGAATGGTGAGGAGTGGGGGATAAAAGCACAACAAGAACAAAAAAACGAAAACAACATAATAACCTCTTTCCATATCACAAATCCTCGTTTTAACGGATATCCGTTATTACGTTACTGGCAAATTAGAAAAAATGAGAGACTATCCGGCAGAAAAGAGAATTACAATGGCATGTGCGATGATGGAAAATTATGGAGAATTGGAAGAGGAGCGGAAAAATAAAAGGCAGCGTGAGTCCAATTAAATACGAACTCTGCAAGGAAAAATGTTACTAACATTATTCTTATTGCTGATCCCGAAAGATTATTTTATGGGCGATGGAATTTTTAAATTAAATCAAACTAGGGAGTAGTCGGTATTTAGTTGAAGACACACAAGAGGAATGATTCATTATCAAATAACTTTGATTCTATAAACAATAACAAAGTCCTTTATTTTGATAAGGCAGAACTTATATCCGAGACATTTTATAAAATATCTAACAAATAAAACTAAAGAGTCTGCATTAGAAATATTATCATTTCAACAGAGTGTCATCGTTGCATTACATTTTATTAATAAAAACATACATTTTTAGCTTGAGAAATTGACCACTTTTCAGTCAGTGTTTCCAAGATTATATTCTAGTCTTATTAGATTTTTTAATGATCCGACAACATTTCTTCTTCATATAAATCTTATATTTAGAGGATGTAGATATTTAAGAAGACATCTCCGCTTTTTAAATATTGTAATTAATGTCTACCGGCCGAGGTAATCTACTCAAACACCTGTATTCAATTAATATAGCGTTTATAGTAATAAGTATTCTACTCTTAAAAATGAGAATTGGCGCTTTTTAGGGTTCTTACAAAACTCCACTTTCGCTCCCAAGCAAGGCGATAATGCCATTAAGACGTAAGGGGTTACTGGGAGGGAAAGTGAATAACAAGACTTTTGAAGGAATCGAAAACACAATCCTAAACAAGAGATAAACCCATTCAAAAGACGAGGGAAAACTGGTCAAAATATGTCGGGGATCCAGTGAGGATAGAAATAGTCTACTAGTCTGTTTATGTTTACTCTACAGCAAAGCACCAATCAATAAATTTGAATCCTGTGTATAGAGCGTATTATTTTATTTCAATATTTCACATTTTTAAATGGACCTTTTGTGGTATTAAGATAAAACTCAAAACGATAGATTAAATTTTGTTTTTCACATAAAATCAATTGGCCGAGATTTTTATAGCTTAGCTCAATACAGAAACGAGGATCGAACGTGTTAAGACAGTTTTCTAACTGATGAGGGCCGTTCTACTTAAAAAATCAGCATTAACACTAATAAACACTGGCCTTCGGCATGACTGAAAAACGCCTATTACAATCGTGAGGTAGGCCACTGCATTTATATAGCATTTTACAGAGGCGTATGCAGTTGCGTTTTTTTAATATGGGAAAATTTGTATCTCCACCCGGTATTGCACAGAACTTGAGGCATTTTGTAGTGAGTCAAATAGGCCAGTTTCTTCGGCTATTGCCGTATATATCAGAAAAGATTCCAGCTCTTCCGCCTCTTAGTGCAGCCACCACTTAGTAATTAGTTTCCGAGAATAGCCAGAAATAGAAAGCTGGTTTGTCTGCAAGCAGAATTTGGAAAGTGGGAAAAAATGAAACAATGTTTGATGTGCTCCAAATTGATTTAAGTGTTTTAAGGTTTCTGACTTGTTCCTTGAAATTGAGCCTATAGGTTGATATCCATCAGTTATCGACTGTAATGCTTTGGATTACAACAGAGAAAAGAATCCAAATAGAGACCCTTGAAAACCTTTCAAAGACCTGTATCATCAGGAGAGAATTATTTGTTTTTCCCAAACAGTCGATTAAAAGAACAAAACAAAAAAGAAAATGCATTTCATTGTCATTGAACTGGAAGCGGGGAAAATGGTCCAATTTGTATCATTCGCACAATGTCTTGTTGGGATGGTTTTAGTTTGGGTTGGCTTTCTTAGTTTCACTTATTTAAAAAGTATATATATATTGGTTCTTTAAATGCCATTTCCTACAGGGAGTAGGCGATCATGAAGATCATCATAGACTCGTTTTCCTCTGTGATCTGTGAATTGCCACAATTCTTTTGGGAAAAGATCGCGGAGTAGATTCCTGTTGCTTTCTGCGCGGTTCTTTGGTTTGCTTTACTTTGTTTTTCAATGGCATTTTATTTTTTTTTAATGGCATATCAATTCCTTATGAATCAATTAATGTCAAAATTTTATTTTCTTGTGTTTTTTTTTTTTCACTTTTTACTGGTAATTTTGTTAATGTCATTTTATATTTTCCTGTTCTGACTCCAGTTTGTGGGTTCATTGTTTGCCTACAGCTGGGAACCTGACAGGTGTTACCACCCTGGGTCAGAGTGGATCTGGGAAGAACAGCTTTTAAGAGGTAGTTCCATGCTCCTGAAAACCTTCAAATCAGAGGCTTTGCTGCCAGATGTAGTCTATCGCCATACCTAAGACGATTTTGACAGTTCTGAAACTAAACTGGCTCCGTTCCAAAATTACAGAGGTAAATCTATCCTACTATTTAACTAACAGATGTCGGAAGAAATAGGCTCTTGCTCTTTTTTCTCAAGGGCATAGTGCGAAAGTGAATACAATGGAAAGCGAAAATTTCGCCTTGTTGATTGCTGATCTAGATTGCTAAACTTCACGCGCTTTCTAGTTTTACTCCGTCAGTCTGCTTGTCTGTCTGCCTGTTCGTCCGTCCGTCCGTCTCTTTATATAATTTTTCTGCTCATTTCCCTCTACTTTTCCTGCTAAACATTTTACGTATCATGGCAAACTGAGGAGGAAAACTTAATGAAAAGAAAAGAAAACCTAAGACAAGGTAGTAAAGGAAAGCGAGAAGAAAGGACTAATTATTAATTGTAAGAAGATTGAATGCTTGGTCTTCAGTAAAAGAGAGTTCGCGGTGTGGATTATGGATTTGTGACGTTAAAATGAAGCAGACAGAAATTGAACTATCTTGGTAGTGTAGTAACAGTCGAGGGAAAATATAGACATTAGATTTTTTAAACGTTCTCTTTGATCGGAACTGAATGGGAAGACATAAAGACAGCTGAAAAAAATTCCCCTGGGTGAAACAGCGTCGTACATGGCAAGCAATGGAGGGGGAAAACACTGCCGGATGAATAATGGGTTTCGTCAAACTTTTCCGGAAGTTGATACACACTTAAGGAAGGTCGGAGCGCACATCAGCCTAAATGTCGCAAGAAACTAATCAATGAAGAATAGCAATAACTTGATAGACAGTGAATTTTTCCTTTTTTCTTTTATTGTTTTTATTCTTTCATCGTATTGTCTTACTTTCTTATCCTAGTTTTCGGTCTTTCTTTTTTTACTTTCTTTTTTTTATTTTTCTTTCTTATCCTAATTTTCGTTCTTTCATTCCCAATTTTTCTTCTTTTTTTCTTTCTTACGTTATTTTTCTTTGTTTCTTTTTTTTTTAAACATACTTTTCGTTCTTTCGTTCTTACTCTATTTTGTCTTTATTTCTTACTTAATTTCTCTTTCTTTCTATGTTTGTCTTTCTTTCCTTCTATTTTTCTTTCTTTCTTATACTATTTCTCGATCGTTCGTTCTTTCTTTCTTTTTTGCACTATTTTTATTTTTCTTTCTTTCTATTTATTTCTTCCTTCCTTTCTCCTTTTCTCGATTCTCACCATTTTCTGTCGTCATCTCCTTTCTATTTGACTTTCTATCCTTCTCTCGCACACGCGACACTCTCGCACTCTTATTCTCATATACTAGGTTTCTTTTTTAAAATATCCGACAATGTATGTAACCATTCTTTTTCAAACGTCATTTCTGAATATCGGATAAAAATGTTGAAGAAATCGAGCGTGGTGACCTATAAAAGTTATAAAAAAAGACAAGTTGGAAAACATTACTCGTGTCCACCGGACCAGATTTTATTTCCTAAGATAAGACTTTGCAGACATTTGTGAGACCACACACACACACACACACACATATATATATATATATGTGTGTGTGTGTGTGTGTGTGTGAGATCTACACAGATTATTTCGCTGTATCACAGCTCATATATATATATATATATATATATATATATATATATATTACCATGAATCATTCATACAAAAGGTAGATTAGTAAAGTTAATGATATAAAATGGCGAAATCAATTCGTAAACCAAAATTTTAAAATTGCATTAACCTACGAACCACTCGCAATTATTTTGTTTTTAGTAAAATCCAGGTAGCATCAGAGACAAAAAATTAAATGCGAATCGAAATATGTATTTTTAAAATGTGTTATTGTTAACTGATAAAAACTTTTGGAGTGTGCAGTCGTAACACTAATGTTGGATTTTTTTAAAAAATTAAGAGAGTGCGTTTTTTACTAATATGGCAATTTGAGAAATTTTTGTTGTAGGAGTTTATCAGTCAATGAGGCATGAACTAAATTGTTCAATAAACAGGGTAATGTCTCAGTTGTTATCCCGAAAATTTGCACGTCGCATCAGTTCCTTTAAATCAAATATGTGGTGCAGTTCAATTTATATTACTATGAATCATTCATACAAAAAGTAGATTAGTAAAGTTAATGATATAAAACAGCGAAATTGTTAATATATATATATATCCGTCTTTAGATACTATTGGTTTAATTGTAAAATAATTCCCGATTTTAGAATTAACAACCATTCTTGAATTAATGTATTTAGACAGTGTTTAAATCTGTCAAAATATACATTTCTGCCATCGAGTTCCAAGGTTATTTATGCCTTTAAGATAAGACACTAAAGGTCTGGACATCAAGAAATCTTTGAATACAGTTTTTGCATTTTTTTTTTCCAACGGAATATATTTTGGTTTGGAAAATTGTCAAGTTACTTGAAAAAGAAGTAGTCAGTGAAGAAGAAATCAGGGTAATATGGCGGATGTGGCAAAGTCTCGTATCCCAAGTCGGTGAGCTTCTACAGTGTTTTCCTGGCAACATGTGGCCGGGAATTGTCCTGAAGCAGAATTGAACCTCATCGATTAACCGGCGTCGGTCGTATTTTGTTTAAGTGAATGTGCAGACCATCCAGTTGTTGGCAGTAAACTTCGGCAGTAATGCTTTAGATAGATTTGAGAAATCTGTAATGGACAACGCCAATGTCGGATCACCAGATAGTCAGTATAACCTTTTGTTGGTGTAATTTTGCTTTTAGAGAGTGTCTGAGTATTTCGTCATGATTAAGCCACAGGGCCAATCATTTACGATTGTCATAAAGGATCCATTTCTCATCGATCAACAAATGGATCATTCGAATTGCGAACCTATCTCATCGAACACACTTCAAAACGTCGAATTGTCTAAGTTCATGTGGAACCCATTTATCAAGTTTTCTTCACCTTGCCAATTCTTTTGAGATGGTCTGATGCAGTTGAAATACAAACCAAAACCATTATCTGAGAAATTTCATTTTGAAAATTGTTTTGTGGGTTTTGTTCGACTATTGTTTTCAGGCGTTGATTGTCAATTGCAGATGGGCGTCCTTTATTACCTTGATCTTCACGACTCGCATCCTTACTGCGCTACAGTCACCCCAGGCTCTGTTAATGTTGACAGAAGTTTGAGAAGCAGTATGGCTAAGCTTGAACTCATGCTAGAAGAGTAAACCATCTCTTTTTCTTTCATGTTCAAGATGAAGGTTATATAGTGTTTTAAGTGAAATTAATAAAGATATACAAAATTAACAAAGAGGACACATTAACAATTAGGAATGAGTAATATATTTTTGTGCAATTATCATAGTAATGTATTAAAACACAAAATGTTTATTCAAAAATCGGATATTATTTTTTGAATAAACTAATAATAAATTGCTATATATATATATATATATATATATATATATATATATAAATTGCAGTGTATATACTCTATGCGCCATACTACTGGAAATTTATCGGCCTAAGAGAGAGAATTAAAAAAATTGTTTGGCCATTTCCTCACATTTTGGGAAGTGGATGGGATTGACATTTTTTTCAGCGCCGTCTCGAATACATGTCACCAAATTAATGGAAAAAAATAACAGTGTGTGTGTGTGTGTGGATATTAATTATCACCGTTAATTGAGCGTTAATTTGGATCAGTGTCAAGCTCAGTTGATATTTGTAAAATATAATTACCTAAAAATGTCTCTTTATTCAGAAACTGGACTAAATAAGATGGTGTTGCGCCAATATTCCTTCTGAGAATTGTCGTTTTATCTTGAGAGCTTTAAATTAATTTTTTTTCTTTTTCGTACACTGAAAACTGGAGTTCCTCAAACCAGTGTGCAGTTTAGTATACAATGGTTTTTGAAATATACTTTTGCGCCTTGCCAAATTTGGGTGGGGGAACAAATGTCTTAAATTAGGAGCCAATTTTCTTCGACTTTTAACATGTTCGCGTGTGGAAGTCTGCTCAGAGAAGATGTGTTACTCAGAATATATATATATATATATGAGTGTGTGTTTATCTATATTTATATAAATCTTTTTGTACTCGCCTGCTTTCTGGCTGAAGTAGTTGCGTATTATTCGCATTGAAGTAAAGATCAGGCTCTCGATTGCTTTTAAAATAACACAGTACATCTCGTTTAGAAGACTGGCGCAACATGATCTTCCTCCAACACTTTCACAATGTGTTTAAGATTAGTAATTATCAAAATGCTGGCTGATATGATAGTTGCGCGTTTCCTGTCAGCACCAGTGTGTTGTATTCAAGCTCAAATAAAAAGCCAGCATTTCGGTTGAGGATTTTAAAGTACACTGGATACATGGCGTAACACAATCTTCCTGACATCAATCTTAGTAAATATTTTTAGGTAAGATGTTTGGCAACATGACTGGTGTAGCGGTGGGGTGAGTAAGATAAAGTAACCCTGTCAGTTAGAGTGGGATGATTGTGGACAGGACAGTCGTGTCGAGAGGACGACGAAGAAAATCGAGTGACCTGAATTCCAGCAAGCGTTGGCCGTAGGGACCGCAAGCTCACCCAGTTTGATTGGTTGACGTCTGTAAGTCTGTTGGAGACTTCCTGAAATGCTGACAATCGAGTTCCGTTGACATAAGGACAGCTCTTAACCAATTAGTCGTAATTCATACTCTCTCTCTCTCTCTCTCTCTCTCACTCACACACACGAAGACACGCAATCAGCAGCAACCAGATATTCTTATACATAAACACATATGAATTCACTTCATGCTTAGACCCAAACACTCGGATGCTTTTCCAACAGACAAATAAGGGAAAACTCTTCTTGAGTCTTTAAAGAGATGCATAGAGAGAGAGAGACGTAATTAAAAACATGCGTGTCGCCCCCCATATATATATATATATATATATATATATATATATATATATATATATATATATATATATATATATATATGAAAGAAGTGTGAACACTGATGTCAACACCGAATGGCAACAGTCTGTTTCATGCTTGAACGCAATTTTCAAACCAGAAGATTGCGTTCAAGCATGAAGCAGATTGTCAGTACTCGATATTGATATCAGTGTCTACATTTCTTATATTTACACATGCTCTATCTTGGATATTGTGCACTTTTAACCAACTCATACAGCATACTTTAAAACTATATATATATATATATATATATATATGTGTGTGTGTGCGTGTGTGTTTGTGTGTGTGGAAGAAATGATATATATATTTTTATATATCAGAACAATGTTAGGAAAAACAATGACGAAGTTGAAAAAAGTTTTCGTTTGGCGCATTTCTTCCTTCCAACCTTCATATCTTGTTTACGTTGATGTACGGGGGCATGAAGGAGAGAGGAAGCTGAAATTTAAAATTTTAAAATTTAATTTTTTTTTTTTTAATAATATATGATTTGGATAGTTTATCCAATTTCATTATTTTCTTTTTGTTTGTATTTTTATTTCTTTTGTTATTAAGTATCCTGCGTTGGGATCTGCCAAGAAAAGGTGAAATGTTGTAAGAACCTGAACGCAAATTTACTGTAGATGATCTAGCAATTAAAGCACTTTCTATACAATTTCGTCTTAGTAAATTGCTTTCTCTTTCAATTATAGCAGCATTTTTTTTAATTGAAATTTACTCATTGCCCATAAAAAAATTAGCATTCCCTCGTTTTTGTGCGCATGTACAGTTACATTAACGTGAACATCAGTTTAGTTCGATGTTGACGCGTCACACGAAAAAAACTTCAAAAGAAACATATTGTTGTAATGTCTGTCTTCAAAATAGTTGAGAATAAGGAAGGCCATAGTTAGGAAGAGTATCCCCGGAACAGAGGGAAAACAAAGAAAAGGAGGTTTATTAAATACTCATAGGGAGAATGGAATAATTGAGTAAATTAACCGTAATTCCTCAAGTATAATACTCATTTTATTCAAAAAATAATAAACAAAATCAAGGGTGCGTCTTATGCACAGCTAGAAAAATTCTTTAAAAATTGTCGTAAAATAAAATCAGAATTATCATAAAACTAAATTAGAATAATATTATTCTATGATTAAAACCATTTTTTTAAAAATAACAGTAGGAAACGCTTGCCGTAATGAAATTGGAGAGTTAAAGTGTATAGGGTTTGATTATCAAATAAGCGGTGCGTATTATGCATAAGTAGAAGCCTTTTCCCACACTTTCAGCACAATTTTAGGTGTGTGTATTATGGATGAAGGCGTATTATACATGGAGAATTACGGTACTCCTCAAATCTAATGTGGCGATCTACCATATTTATAAGTCGGAGCAGTTCCTTGTAACAATATTAGGGAAGAGAAGGAAGAACTACTTGACAAAACATATTTTAAACATTTTCTCGAAATCATTTTTCTGTTATTTAAAGTTGCATATTTAAAAAAAAAACCCACGAGCAATAAATGAGCGAATGTACAAATAACTAGTAGAGTTATCTCCCCTAGATATGAGCATTGGAACAAGAACAGTTTACCCCCGTAGATGAAATAAAGGTTTTAGTTCAGAATTCTCTGATCGATATACACCTGAGGAAGGCTGGAGTGTACAACAGCCAAACGTTGGGATAATAAAAAAGGTAAGGACAATAGTAGAAAAACTCGTTCAACAATTCTACGTGTTATATATATATAACACACAGAATTGTTGAACGAATATATATATATATATATATATATATATATATATATATATCAGGAAATGCTGAAAGAAATTCAACCGAACCAAGAACCATCCTACATCCACAAAAGTGTCCGATGTTTGGTCATTTATTTAGATTTTGTGAAGGCATGGGAACTTTTCAGTTTTCCACCCTACTCGGATTACAATGGAAATTTGTATTCCAAATACAAAACCCTTCAAGTTCACAATTTCCGTCATCCACTGACGTCTCATAGGGATCGCTTGTACTCCAACTGTATCAGCAGCAAGTATGTCCAAGGAAGACATGGTCTGACGGAGCGCATCCCTCTTACATTTTCATTAGCAAAAACGAATTTAGAAATGAAAACACGCTGGGAGGGTTAGGATTATGAAAATCGATCGGTCCCAACAGGCAGGTGATCTGTTTTATGTTTTTGCTAAGATGACAACCGTCCAAGGGTGAAAAACAAAATTTTGTTGTGAATTTAGGTAAACAAATATATTTTAATTGACTAAAACAAATTGGTAAATTGAATTCAAAATTGAGTTGTCCTTATCCAATATTGTTTACCGTATCAAGGCTAAAGCGCCCAATCTGCCCTATTATTTTAATTGGTTGAATCCAGATTTTTCCTTCTTCTAGATGTACTGCCACTCAAGGCTGGAGAGCCTGGTTTCGTCTGTTAATTAACTGTTATCCGGAGAAAAAATGATTCATACATTTTTCCAGGTGCATTAGTGAAAAGCAAACAAAATGATTTGAACTCTGCACGCTGATTCCACTTTCTGCGCTGATAACCGTAATGCTCTTTGCCCATTCACAAAGCATTTTTTTGTATATAAAAAAAATAGTATAGTGTCAATTTAGAACCAAAAGCAATGTTTTTTTTCCATCAGACATCCATATTACCCAAAATTAAAGAGAGAGTAAGAAGTTGGCATTTGCCGAGGGTAGCACTGATATGCATAGTCGTTGCAAATATAGAAGACATGTCATTAAATATTATTTTTGAAAGGATTTACATTAGAAATCATTCGGACACCAACAACCTGAGAAAGAGAGAGAGAGAGAGAGGGGGGGGAACTGCAACATGAAATAAACATTATTTTGAAAATGTGAGATTTACTTTCAATTTAAAACAAAACACAAAAATCCTGACTAATAAATGAAACACGCTGAGTTATGAAGTCTCGTGTTAAAATCCTCCAGGGATATAATTCTCGACTCAACGAGACTGGGGCGTGTGCCGATACGCGTTCCTTTGTTAGTGCAGATTACAAAAAGTAAAAAGAGAAAAAAAAAAAAAAAAAAAAGAGAGTGAGTAGCGAAGGAAAAAAAAATGGACCTTGGAAACAATAGGGAAATTAAATACACTCCCTTGTTTGCAGCACTATAGAAAGAGGGAAAGAATTTAATGGATAAAGGTTAACGGAACAAGTCGTAAAAGCAACGCCCGCTAGAATTCCACGAGTTTGCCTCTGAGTCATCAACGTTCGTTTGAAGTTATGAGAAAGTGGCAATGGAAGGCTGATCACCGATTCGAATTCTACAAACGGATCAGAACTTATTCTTATACATCCCATAATATTCAGACTTCATTTTTCTGAGTTGCCATTGAATTGGCATTAAAGAGACATAAATCAACAGGACTTTTTTTTATAGAATTTATTCTGTTAAAATTTTATAAGTGTGTATAAGAATTGAAAAGAGAAAAGTCTTATCAGAATTGTGTCTCTAAATGCTACTCCAGGAAAGAAACGCTTAAATAAATAATAAAAAAAAAATCTCTTCAGGACGGGGGCAGATGTGACTCTTCAGAATTTACTTTTTTCTTTAAAATTATGGATCGACATGATGGTTTCTGGCAAACGATATTGAAATGATTTCCTGTTGCCATTCCAACCTTTTTGATTTTAACCTTTTGAGTCATGACCACCGCTTTACCGGTGTTAGAGGACAATGACGTAATGCTCAACACCCGGTTGAACAGTGGTAGAGAAAAATGACAATGCTCAGCCACCGGTTGAACGGTGGGTAAACACTATTAAGTATTTTATATCTATCATTACATACTAATTATTTGCGAATTTTGAGAGCTCAGACAGAAGGGTTAAACTTGTTCAGGAACGCAGGGCTGAAAGGGTTAAATTTGTCTTATCTGACTGGTTAATCGACCCAGATTAAAGCCTCCCAGTCTGACTTAATATTTTACAGACTCCCAATTTGATTTACTATTTTAATGAATGAATTACTTATAGATTGGATGGGAAGAATGTGTTCATGCATTTCGTAAAGGTATTAGACGTGAATTGTGCAAAAAAGCTTCTATTATAAATTAAACAGCTGAACATTTCCAGAATTCGGTTGAAACAGTTTTGAGTTTGTTTCTTTAACAGCATTGTTCTTTGTTCAAGAATTCCTCACACTGGCCGTTTCTGTAGTTTTTTTTTCATTTACAACTTCTGATAAAAATCAAATTTAATCATGAAAACATGATATTTTTCGTTTGAAAACGTTTTACAAACCAAATTGAAAAAATCAAATTGTTGATTGATTAACTTTTTTCATTTAGTTGAAAAAAAAAAACAAAAAAACTTTAATCGAAAATTGACAACTGAGCACCTCCAATGACCTCGAAATTTAACGACGTAGTTGATCATATTTATTTGCCCGTGTTAGCCGCACATGCCAATTTATCTTCGAGAAATGTTTCCATTATTGAGAGTCGGACTGGTGTCCCCATCTTTGTTGTTGTTATCACGGCGTTCCGACCGTTAAGCTTTCCGACTGTCTTTGAAACATCGTGATATTAACAAGATGAGGATATTAGTCTGACTGTAAATAATGGAAATAATGATAACATATCATCTCAGAAATTCAGACCGAAATTCCCTTCAAGAATCTAGTTTTTGGTTGAATGGTAATGTTAATGGTGGAATTAGATGTTTCCATGCATGAATCATTTGGTATTAATTGACCGAACAGTTGAAATTAATGGTTTTTGAAATTTATAAAATATTTTCTTAAAACAGTTCTTTTAGGAAATTAAACTTCTCAAGTTCACTAAATGTTATATCTCTTTCTAACATTGATGGGGGTTTCCTTCCAAACCTTTTGTAGTTTGGAAAGTCAATATCTTTCCCTTTCTAATAACACGTGCACACATGTTTTGTTGTATTCGAGCGATATTTTTAAAGCTCTTTGTGTCTGATTATGAAGCGCGTGTTTATAAATGGTTAAGATATTTCTGGATGACCTATTGCCTCATCTTTGTTATTACCACAACGTTTCGGCTGTTGTGTATGCAGGCCTTCATCATGTGTATGTCTACATGGAATTCCTGAATCCATACATCGACCTACATATAATGAATATCAGAGAGCATAACAGCCGAAACGTTGTTCTAACAACAAAGATTAAGACATGTAATCCACATGTAAGTTGTGCAAATAATGACACTTCTCTTCTGAGAAATACAGACAGAAATTACTTTTGAACAAGTTGGACGCCATGTATGACACATAGGACTCTAGAGGTTCATCAGTTAAATCTGCTCCCCATTAATGCCTTCGGTGATGTCGGAAATCAAATTTGAATTATCCTACTATTAGTGAATTAGAAAAAAAATACTTCTTAGTAAAATCAATATCTCACAGTTTTACTACGAATTCCTTCAATTGACATGTGGTAGCTTTTTTTGACCTATAGCAATCTTGAATGACGTACAGATAGCTGACGTTAGAATTGTCATTTTATGAGTTTTCATGCCAAAAATTAGGTTAATGGACCTTGTTGTTTGAGCGTGATCGTATTACGGACACACACGCAAACAGAACCTTCAAATAATCATATAGATTTCAGTCTATCGTAACGGAAAGATAATCTCCGCTGACCGAAGGATGATAGGCTTGACCTTGTCACAAGAACAGCCAGCAGACAGACGAGAACTTGGGTATGCCCTAAAAGTGATGCTTTGGAAAGAATTCTCGGAGAGGAAAAAATGTGAGCAAAAATGAAACTAAAGCTTCCAGTTTCAGGCATATGGCTCAAAAAGAAGATTAGCAGGTAAAAGATCTGTTCAAAGATTTTGTTAATGATTAAGGAATAAAACAGTGTCCATTATGTCAGATTAATCACTCTCTGTCGGTCGAGATAAAAAAAAAATTACGCCAACTGCAACCCTTAGAGAGCAGTTCCCACGACCGAAGAAGTCGCCTGCTTGTCTTACCTATCTACTTTTTTTTGGCTCTCGTTGCTTCTTAAAACTATAGAATTCGGTATGAATTTAAACGGAAAATGGTTTAGAAGCCATAAAACAAAACTAAATTCAGACGTAAACAATTAGACCATTCAACACCATATAAGGTGGTATTATGAAATGGACAAAGTCTAACAATTATTTTAAGACATTTTTATGTTTATGCATTGTTTTTTTATAGATACAAACATTTAAGTAAATGCTCTGTTTATAATAAACTGTATTAAACAACATTTACCGGCCGGAGGACGAATATTTTCTGTGAAAATTTCTTGGACATTCAGGCCGGTAAATGTTGTTTAATACTGTTTATTATAAACAGAGCATTTACTTAAATATTTATATCTATAAAAAAAATGTATAAACATAAAAATGTCTTAAAATAAGGTGATATCTAACATTTCTTGAAATGTATATTTTGTTCAAAGGAAATACGTGCTTAGTTAATGTTTATTGGTACCCAGCTTGCCGAATCATTTGTGCTAATAAGCCTTGTGCTATCTGATTGTAATTGCTTTATAACCTGTATTGCAACGGCTCTGTGATCTTTATGATGGTGCCATATTTGAATAACCTGCCTGCAAAGTGCTTGGAGTGCAATTCGGCAAATCTGCTATCAAAACTCTGGAAATAATTCATCAGGTTTTTTCGCGAATATCCTTGAAGTTGATCCCAAGTTTTTGAGTGGAACGTGCGTTTCAAGGTTGGTTGAATGTCGGTTTAAGATGATGAGCGACCAGGGAAACGAATCATCAGCAAAAATTCCGAAAATCAGAAATAAGAAAAAAAAAAAGAAAAAAAAAAAGACCATTCATGTTAACTGTCGCCGAAGAATCCATCAGTTTTCATAAATGAATGGAACCAATTTTGAAGTATCCCCAGAAGATTAGATAACTTTTTGATACCATTCCTAATTAAGGTTTTCAAATATAGTATTCATTTATATCAGATATTCAAAACAGAATACGTCCAATTTATCAGATATTTTGAATAAATTTTATTACGTTGTTTATCGCAAAACCCTCTTCCGATTTCTTGCTTTCCTATTACCTGTGATTTTCAAAAGTTTCAATGCATCAATCAGTCGCCATCTTCTTCCTTCCTCAATGCTGTTCTTTTATTGTCCTTTTTTCTCACCGGTGGCGTAGCTAGAGTAAACGTCAGCCGGGGCGGTCCGCTCAAATGTCACCCCAATGACCCCGATTCACCCTATGCTGAATGGTTAGCTGTAGCTAAATTTTCATACATGCTCTACCTCTACTTTACTCTACTGACCTGTACGTTACTGTTTACATGTATGATCCAAGACAAAATCCAATACCACAAAATAATCAGTTCAAATCAAAAGCTGAAAACATTGCTATTTTTCCTACTCACAAATTTCCCGACAATTTATTAGAAAATTTCTGACGGAGGGACAAAACTGGGGGGGGGGTAAAAATTATTTCTGGGGGGTCATATGCCAGCCTGCGAAACCCTGTGTCTCCACCATTGTTGTCAGACTATTTTTGGCACCTTGGCCTAGTTGAAAAATTTTGTTGGGGGTGACATTGTGTCACCCCTCCTGTGCGGTCCGCCCCCCTCGCCCCCTAGCTACGCCACTGCTTAAACGTCTTTTAATTCTCTTTTACTCTCAGTGACCTCCTGTGTCTTAGCGGCATTATTTCTGTGCTTGGAGTGAAATTGTTAAAAAAAAAAGAAAAGAATTATACATATCTTTAAATTAGAATTTAATAAAAGGATTGATAATAAAGGATTGTTTACTGGATCTGATTAATTTCCGCATTTATATATACTAGTCATTATTTTAAACATCATAAAAATCAATATTTCTTAGAAAAACCTTCTTTCCTGTCTTCCAGTATTTTGTTTTATTTTTTTTTTCTCATTTTCTTTCACTCTCAGTATCCCCTTACATCTTAGTGGCTTTATCACCTTATTTGGGGTGAAACAAAAAGAATAAATAAATAAAAAAACTGAGATACAGTATCAACAAAATAGGATAGATAATTATATCAACAATATATATATATATATATATAATATGATATATAATGTTATACTAAATATAACATATATACATATAATATGATATATAATATTATAATATAAATAACACAAATACATATAATATGATATATAATATTATATATATATATAGTTATAATAAATATACTATATATAATAAAGATATCAATAAAATAGGATAGGTAATTAGTTAATATAATACCTTTTGAAATATTTACAATTAGTATCTTATAGTAAGAACAGGGAATTATTTGTGTGCACATTTTTGAAATACCATACATGTATAAGACCGATGCTTGTATGAATGTCCAGATATACGTGTGATGTATTTCCCAGCATTGAAGACGATATTTTTCCTCAGAACAATTTCAAAATATATTTTTGTCTTGTAGCCTGTAGGCTATGTCACGAAGCAACCCACAAAATATCTTAATCTGGTTGGTCGAAGTTCTACATTTTTTAACAAAATTCAGCCAATGAAAATTGAGATCTAGAATCCGTGACATTGAGAAAAATGTTACGCAGAAATAAAACCACTTGCATATTATTTTTTTGTTAACTTATTAACTGACTGGTGCCACAATTTTCTATTTTCATGCTTTCTCCAATTTTCTCCAATTAAAAAGGCGTTATATCTTGTTTTGTGTATGTATTCACAAAAGGGATATTTTAGTCAGGCATGTATGAAGTACCCAAGGAGGATCGATCCCTCAATACCCGATGGTCTGCTAGACCAGCTTATCTAAACAATTCCCCAGGGCCAGTTTACTTATCAATGACTATGAAAATGAACATGTAGAAATTTGATAAGCAACTCATGAATTCTCTTGTTTATTTCATCAAATCTCGTTTTCTAACTATTTTTTTGCTTACAATTACATTCCTTGTTTTTTTTTTCTATATTATTAACTGTTCCTTTATATTCAAAATATCCACGAAAGGAAAATGATTGGAAAATTAAAACAATTGGGATGTAAACACAATCAGTCACTTCATCTTGGGTGTTGCCATTTGTACGACAATAAAGTTCTGAAATATGTAATGCCTCCACAATATGATTATTTTTTTTTAAAGAAATCAATTTTATTGTTTTCTTTTTTTTATGGCGGAAAATACGTTTATTTATACTTACGTCTTATAAACAATAATAAAACATTAGACTGTTCTTAAAAAGTCCAGTATTATCTTTTTTTCTTTTTCGAGCGGTGCACGTGCAGAAAAAGAAAGAGGTAAAAAAAGAAAGAAAAGAAGAAAAACAACAACAACAAAATAAAAAAGAAAGAGAACAATGACAAATGAAGAAGAAATAATAAAAAAAGAAAAGAAGTATGCGAAGTAATATATAAAATAAAGGAGGACAGAAACTTTTCATAGAAAGAGGGAAATGCAACCGAAAACAAAAAAGAAAGAAACGGGAAATGGTGAACGATTTTCTCCTTGCAGAAAGATTTAAGAGCACAAGTGTAAAATGTAAAAGAAGTAAGAACGATTAAGACGAAGAGAAAGGATGTGAAAATAAAGAAAATAAAATCCCTAATGAAAAAACGAATTAAAATTATAAAAACTGAAAAAAGCTGGAAGACATTATATATATATATAAGAACACCGGATTATATATCTTACTGTTCTTTCTTTATATATATATATATATATATATATATATATATATATATATATATATATATATATAAAAATACGCACAACACTTTAAACATAAATATAGCAGAAATGAAACGAAATAGTTGGAAACAGTTTTAGAAATGCAACAAATGAAATTTCCATTTACAAGTCAATAACTAATTTCACAGTAGAAATTAAGAGAGAACGACAAAGACTAAAAATAAGTAAACCAACAAAGGAGTAGGAAAATAAATAAAAAATCAATGAATAGGAATTATATATATATATATATATATATATATATATATATATATATATATATATATATATATATATTATTTATCTGTTTCGCCACAAGCAAGGCAGCAAAGCCACTAAGACACAAGGGGGTTACTGAGTGTGGAAGGATTAGGAACAGAAACATTAATAATGAGCGGGAAGAGAAAACGGTAATCATGAGGACAGTAGATGGCGATTGACATTGCGTTTAATTTTTGCAGTGGAAAACATGGAGCGAGAAGGGGGCTCCACTAGCGAAAAAAGAAACTGTTAGCATAGAATTTAAGGCTACATCTAGCAGGCCCAACTGTAAATTGATGAGATCACGACGCCAGTCTAATACTGCACTTAAATTTAAAAAGTCTAATTAGCAAGCCGAAGAGCTCATCCGAACAATTACCATGAAAGTATTTATAGAAGAGACACGGGCGGTGGGAAAGCGACTGAAGCCAAGCTGCCAGATCAGCACCGATAATATGGCAGATTCTTCTTTGGATTTTATCAAGGAGCTCAAGGTAAATAGCAGGGGCACCGAACCATATATGGCAGCAATATTCTAAGCAAGGATAAATGGCAAACTTTATATATATATATATATATATATATATATATATATATATATATATGATAAAAATATGGTCTTAAGTTGCTCTATATTTATAGATTAAAGTGCTCAATATTAGGGATAGAGCGTGTGTAAATATAAAAGTTCACACTGAGGTCAAAACGCCATTATCTATGCTAGACTGTCGCGTTTTATTCGACGTATGAGGGTCAAGCAACGTCGTTCCTAGGAAACGACAGCCAGACATGTGCGCATATTTGATTATAATGATGAAGATTTTGTGCAGAAGCAACCACACTTTTTGAAGAGCTAAATATAAAGACCTGATACACCACGTGCCACAATCGTCCCCAAACGGCCCTCTGCAGGTTTTGAATTCAAAGTTGTCCTTTGCCTAGACAAGCTTATATAGAACCAAGTCTGTTATTTACCCATAGCTGGGGGAGAAGAGGAGGATTCATACCTTTCCCAAGGGTATTAGCACGTAAGTGAATGTAATGGATTCGACTGGAATTCGAACTCGGCTCTCCGATTTCTCAATCTATTACCCCCACCATGCCTGATTTTTGTTTATAGAAATAATGAAGCTAGGAAATGTGTTGGAGTCACAACCTTTCAGCCGCCTATCGAGTGTGTTGCAAGTGAGCTTGTTTAGCAAACAATGATTATAGTATAGTGAGTTTGATATTCACTGAGTGTTTAATAAATATTTACAAAGTGAAGAAATATAAGAGGAAAGAAAAGTGTGGGGACAATGAAACTGAATGAAAAAAAAATACGGAGACAAAAAGTGGGGTAGACGAAATGAGGTAGAAGGGGAGAGAATCTAAAGAGAGAAGAGAGGTAGGGTGAGAGCCCAAAAAGAGGTAAAAAAGCAGAAAAGAAGCAACAAGGGTTAAGTGAAAAAGAGAAGGTGAAAGAAAGTGTATGAGAAAAGAGTAAACAGGAAGAGAAAGGAAGAACATGGAGAAAAGGAATAAAATTATTAAATTAAAAGGAGAAAGAGAGAAGAGCGAGAACACAAAGAGAGGGGGATATGTAGGAAAATGGCGGCGAGGAGAGAGAAGAGAAAGAGAGTGGGGAGAAGTAGTAGAAGAGGGCGAAGCTGAGAAGTAAAATAGAAAAGGGAAAGGAGAAATAAAATGATGATGGGAGGAAAACTAAAGAAAGAGATACAAGTGTAAGTGTAAGAAGAGAAAGAGAGATCGCAATATAAGGAGTGAAAGAAAGAGAAAGAGATAAGAAGGCAAGGCGTGAAAGAGAATAATGAGTGAAAGAGAGAGAGAGATAGGATGGGAGAGTAAAGATGGAAAAAGGAAACAAGAGAGTAAAGATGGAAAGAGAGAGAGAGAGAAGAAAGTAAAGAGGGAAAGAGGGAGAGAAGAAAGTAAAGAGGGAAAGAGAGAGAGAGAGAAGAAAGTAAAGAGGTAAAGAGAGAGTGGGAAGAAAGTAAAGAGGGAAAGAGAGAGAGAAGAAAGTAAAGAGGGAAAGAGAGAGTGGGAAGAAAGTAAAGAGGGAAAGAGAGAGAGAGAAGAAAGTAAAGATAGAAAGAGAGAGAAGAAAGAAAAGAGGGAAAGAGGAAAAGAAGAAGGGAAAGAGGGAGATGGGAGAATAAAGAGTAAAAGAGAGAGTTGAGATATTGGGTGAGCCGTGTTGAAAATAAGTGGAATGATAAAGTAAGTATATTTTGCTTTTTTTTTTTTTTTTTTTGCAATGTCAGTTTATTATCTTGAGTTTTAAGAGACAACAGTTCACAGTTTTTTTTTTCTTGTCTTCTTCACCCATCTATCCCTTTCATTGAGGACATCGCTTCAGGCACATCGTACTGACATGACACACGTGGCAGAAATAGGCTTGCACGTCCTTGCAACACACACGCGGGCGCACACAGACACACATTCACATTTATATCAGTGATTATTGAAAGAAGCTAAAAATGCCTTTTTCAGAATGCACTGATTTCGAAGTATTCAAATTTCGATAAAATGATTCCATGTTTAATCGAAATTCTGAAAAGACATTAAAGAAAGAGTAAGAGACTTGTAAATTTTGTTGCTTGAATGAACAGAATAAAAGTCAAAAAGCTATTTCACTTTAGTTCTCCCGTTAGCGCGTTATTTCTTAAGATATAAATATTTGAGTCTATTTTTTTTTATCTTAAGACAATGCATTTATTCCTGGGGGAGACTAAAAATGATATATTAACATTTTAAGATTGTTTGTGCGCAGATGTACATATTTGAAATTACGAATATACTCTAAAGACTATTTACTCAACATACCAAGAACAAAAGGAATGAAATGTGATAATGCAATAACCTTCCAAGCATTATTCAAATAAGATATATGCTCATGCATGTTATAATAATTTGTCCAGGTTCAAGCAGTTGATAATAAAGTATTTTCTTTAAATTCCACCAAACACGGAATTTCCCCCCACCATCACTATCGAGTGATTCCATTTCGCCCAAGATTTTGAATCCTGTTCTAAATCCAGCTACGGTATTTGCCTTTTTCTCATGTGAAACCCATTTTTCACTGCCAGCATTTTTTTTAACAATCAAGAAGACAAAGTGTTTAGCGTATATACTCGGGTATAGTGCGAGTTTTTATGATCAGTGTTTAACGCTAAAAATATGGGGCCGCACTATACACAGGTAATTTCTTTTTGAAGAGTTTAAAACTCATGCACTTTTGGTGACCGGTTGCACTGTACACAGGTAATTTTTTCCAGACAGTTTAAAATTCATGCAAACATATTAATGTGAAAAAAATTTAGGGGGTGCACTATATTTCGGACGGTTTCTTAGCCATTTTCAAGGGGGTGGCGCTGTTAACGTTTTTCCATGTTTGTATAATAACCCTTTGGAAATGATTAATGAATCGATTGGCACAATAAGAATTAAAGACAGTTTATACACTTGCTTTGTCTTTCCAAAAAGAAAATGATAAGGACATGAGAAAACTTACGAGATCTTCCTTGTGTGTCATATTTAATATATATATATATATATATATATATATATATTATTTTGGGGGGGTATTACATTGAAAGCATGTCAAGATCACTGCACAATTTCAGTCATGTTTCGATGCGTATCAATGCATCTCATCAGGTAATTGTAAATTTGCAATCGCCTGATGAGATGCATTGATACACATCGAAACACGACTACAATTGTGTTGCGATTTTGACATGTTTTCAATGTAATATCCTTAAATAAATAATATTGCTCTGAGCCCTCTTTTAAATTAAATGTTACGAACGTTGGATTTGTACTTTATTCGTTCTCATCTTACCTGTACACACACACACACACACATATATATATATATATATATATATATATATATGTGTGTGTGTGTGTGTGTGTGTGCGTATGCAGCATATTTTCATTAAAAATATAGACATATTGTGTTTGTTTATTTTTATAATGATTCTTTCTAGTTCTCCAATCAATTTACTGATGTTATGCCTAACTGAAATTGATTAGAGAACTGGAAAGTATCATTATAAAAATAAATATACATCATATGTCTATATTATTCAATGAAACATGTTTATATATATATATATATATATATATATATATGTGTGTGTGTGTGTGTGTGTGCGTGCGCGCCCTATTGGAGTGGAGTGTATTCTCATATTATCATGTACAAAAGTTCACTGGGTACTATGTGGGAAATCGTTGGCCTCGATGGTAGAGCAGTGAAAATTCCTTGCTGTGAAGCGAAAAGGTTCGTGTATTTTCTCCCTGACTGGTGATTGGAACGGCGTCAGTTCTGTTGGAGGTGGTGAGCTTTTGACAAATGCCCACTATCACGCACTTGCAATCCGTTAAGGTCTACTATCACATAATTTATTAGAAGATTACGCGTGTTCACTTGTACACGTACTCACACACACTATATGTGTGACTGTAAATATACAGACCCGCGTATATATATATATATATATATATATATATATATATATATATTACAATGAATCATTCAAGCAAACAGTAAATTAGTAAATTTAATGATATAAAATGGCGAATTCACATCGCTAACTAAATTTTAAAGACGCACTAACCCACTAACCACTCGAAGAATGTTATGATTTTTTTAAATTATAAACTAACTGTATTTTTCTTCCTTAGATATGCAAGTACTTTCGACGGGTTATCCGGTCATCATCAGGCATGGAAACTTTCCTTTTTGATAAAATTCAGGTAGCATCCTAGACGAAAAAATATCGAAAAAATATTTCCATTTGCATTATATCAAAAATTTCCTTTTGAGAGTTTCGAAATAAAAAAAAAAATTAAAATATTATTTTTTTTAATAGAGGCAAATATTCAAACATGTATTTTTATTAACGCCTTATATTAGAAAATTAATCTATTTATAAACGTCCATTTTTTAACACTGCTGTAATTATTTATAAACAAAAGAGTTGTCCATTTTTAAATTTTAGAAAATTTTTAATTAATCGGTAATTATAAAAAAATCAATTTTCAGTTACTATGGTTAAGGTAAGAATGTTTTACCGCACTAATCGAGTATTTTGCATACACTAATCGAATTTTGGTATATAGAAATTTTAGCGCACTAATGGAAAACGCAGTAATCCTGGGATTCCTATATATATAGGAGCTGCTTTCGCTGGTTCTCAGACATCATGAATTTAAGCGTTCTACTAGGCTGGCATCTCACTCTCACCCTTTCACTGTAGAAATTGTTAAATGTAGCCGTCTCTTCTACTCCAATAGCTTCATGTCTCGCACTTCTCGCCTGTGGAACTCCCCTCCCCTTTTCTTGTTTCCCTGATAGCTATAATCTCCAACTATTCAAATGTAAAGTCAATCGACGTCTCCAGATGCCTTGATCTATCCCCTATCTTTCTCTTCATCCTTTCCTCTATCACTCCTATTTGCTCTTTCTCCAACTCTCTGTGACCCCTTGCGTGCTAATGGCTTGCCGCCTTGCTTGGGTTGAAACGCTTAAAAAAAGATTACATTGTTGTCCTCATCTTTATTGTCGTATTCACGACGTTTCGGTCATTGTACGCTCCGGCCTTCTTCAGATGATATACGGTGGAATTGTTCTTGTTCCACGTGCTATGACTTTTATGGATATCTCAGTTTTCAGTTAATTCCCTTAAGTAACCGAACTCTCCATTTTCGTTTTTCTTTTGTTCACCTCTGCTATGGGCAGGTATTGAAATCCCAAGTCTTTGAGTCAAGTCACTGGATTACGTTCATGAGCTCAGAGGATAAAGGCGTCGGTTGAAGAGAAATGGTCTAAATCAATAATCTGCGACATGACTGACTCAATACCGGGCAACATTTTCACCTAAAGAAGATTGATCACTCGAAACATTTTAAAGAAGAAAAATACGAGAAAAAATCAGCATGTGACATGAATTCATCTTAAACTCTAGGTCAAAATTCCTTTCAACATAATTTTGAATCATTAAATAAACGTTTTTGGCATCGTCAAATCAACCTATTCACACTTCTGTGTCTGCGAGTGGTCGGATTGGGAATTTAAATGGATTTTTCATTTAATTTCCCTTCAAGATGTTAGTAAATTTGTTTTTCTGATCCGGTATTTCATAAACTAAAGAATTTTCACATTTCTAACATGTCATCGCATTTACTCAGACTAAGACCTTTTCCACGTCTCAGAATTGTACGCATAAAATAAATCACTCATTTTTGTTCGACCACATACTCGCTTAACATCACGTGGCGTGGAATAGCTGATATCTTTAAATATATAAAAAAAAATCGTACACTATTTACATTATTCCGACTATTATCCTCATCTTTGTCGCCATATTTATTACAACGTTTCGGCCGTTGTACGCCTCGGTCTTCTTCAGGTGGTTGGAATGTTAAACTGAACCCTTTATTTCGCTTATTGGGGTAGACTGTTCTAGATCCACGTGCCATGTTTAATGGATGTCAGTTATCAGTTATTTCCTGTTAATTCACCTCTCCAAGTTTTCCACCGCCTTAACCGGGTATTGAACTCACACTCTTTGGGTCCTGTCACATGGCACAGTGAATAAAGGCGTTGGTTAGATGAGTCTGAATAATGTAAATACTGTACATAATACCTCATCTCAGAAATATAGACAGAAAAAAATCGTCCTTTGTTAGACCTTAGTTTAGTAACTAAAACACAAAAACCAAAGTTAGGTGAGCTTAAATTTGGTGATGCCAATATGCGAATAAACTATTTCTAAAAGAAGATTGTCAACGAATAATATAAAGAAGGAATATTTACGTTTTTTATGTTTAAAAGAACATAAAATAATCACACATGATTTGAAATAAGAAATGTCGCTACATTGCAAATCACTGAAAGATTCTTTGTCGTATAGTTGTCAATATGGAATGGTTGTGGCATCGTGCTCTGTGAATAATTAATGATGAAATAAAAGACTGCAATCGAATTAAGGTAAACAGAAATTCGCAGATATAAACCAAAAAATGTATCTCGAAAGTTTAAATGGAAAAATGAAAAATAATATGCGTAGCTTCACAGATTGCTAGCCTTACATACGAATGCTCTGATACCCGCTCACTGTTTCTCTCGGGTACTTTATTACAGTTAAGTTCAAGTTACCCAGTCAGCAATGTTTTTTTTTTAAATTTATTGATATATTTATTTATTTTGGTCAGGTATGAAGAAATTGGCATGAATAGATCTGTTCTCTCTACTTCTGTCCGTATCTACCCTAGTTAACATCTAACTTCCTGCATTTGTTCAAATTTACCTATGAGTTTATGTCTCTTTTTCTGATTCACTTATCTCGCATTACACGTATATATATATATATATATATATATATATATATATATATATATATATATACAGTTCAAAAGTTCGAGGTAAAAATCTAGGTATTTTTTTAGATTGTTCCAAAAAGTAATTGTTTATACTTTAAATAAGAGAAAATTAATATACACCGTTTAAAAAAGTGAGACATGATTTTAATAGAAATTTTATGATGATAATTTTATAAGAAAAAAAAAGAATTTCACGATTAAATTTTGCTCTCATCAAAATATCCTCGTTTAGCCTTGATGACTGCAGCACAAATTTTTGGCATTCGTTTCAAAAGTTTCTCAAAGTATAAGTTTGATAATTGATTCCATTCTTTTTTCAATGACTCTAAGAGCTCTTTTTCATTTTTTTTTCACTCTTCTGTGAAGTTCATCCCATGCTCATTCTGGGTGTGGCTTCAAACCAACATTTGAACTGTAGTGTGTATATATATATATATATATATATATATATATATATATGGGATAACGATTTATAATTTTTTTATATCAAGAACAATTTTTGGGTAAAGATATATGACAAAGTGGAAAGGGTTTCGTGCAACGCGTTTTGTCCTCTAGGACCTAATCGGACTATATATATATATATATGTTTGACTAGCATGGCCCGGCGTTGCCTGGGCTGATTCAAAAATCGTACGACTCATACAGCAATCGCTATCACTTGACTTAAACTATTCTTTGCCTTTAAAGGAATGCCCTTTGCCGTGCTGATGTTGCTACATGCCTTACTTCTTGCCTATCTCACACTGCGAATTTTTTCTAAGCTCTATACTAAACATTAAATCTGTTACGAAAAAAGAACTAAACAAAATGAACACAAAACGATCACCTTTAAAAAAGGACCCGTAACTGGAAAAACCGAATGAAAAAAGAATGTTAACAACAAATACTTTTTCACATCAAACCCAGTTCTGCGGAATCAGAATCAACATTGAGTTTAAGCAAGCGAATGAGCCAACTGGAGTAAAGTGACATGCAGATTTAAATTTTTCCCATTTGTAACGAATGCAGCTATCGATTTTTTTTGCATGCTAGCATGTTAGTTAACATTCGTGTCAGTCAGCTGTTGGCTCACACGCTGGCCAATAGAATCTTCCTGCCTATTTGTGGAAGCCAGCTATAGGCTCTCTCTGGGCAGTACAAAATGGCCGCAAACTACATGAAAACTGCCGTAGAAGCATGAAAAAATCGATTATTTCCGCTATCGATGGGAGTTGGGAAATGCAAAGTCAGTCTTGGCCTTCCCGCTAACTTGGAGCATGTAAATTTTGGTGCAAATCCGTCGAAAATTGCGGCCGTGCATTCGTTACACACACACACACACACATACACACACACATTATGCCTTTTATAGATTCAAAAGAACTGACAATGTCTGTTTAATTTTTTTATTACATTTTTCGGATAAGATGTTGAGTCTTGTGCTCGAAGTTGTGGATAAACTGTTCGAGGTTCATATTTTGTTATTTTTGTTCAACTACTTTCAACTAACGTAGTCATTATCAAGAACCGATGTGGTGTCTGCGTGATTTTTAGAATTCCCTTTGTCTTCATCCTGGTATCCTTCTCTCAATCTCTTTTTGCTTATTACTGACATTTTATATTGCCAATTAATTATATTTTTTTTACTAATGTTCACCCAGTACAAGGCCCAAGAGCAACTCAATTTTAGAGGGTTACGGTGTGGTGGTGTATGAGCGTTATAAACGGCAAGAAGCCCAGTTCATGAAGCTACGTAGGAAAGATAACGGTTAACTCTAGACTTGAAGAGGTTAAGATTGGAATGATCGGAAAACATCTTACCGGGAGTCTGTTACACGAAACAGCAGTCCTTGGGAAGAAGCTGTTCGAGAGGAACTTACGTCTTACTAATGGAATACGAAGGAAATGAGGATAATTCACCGATGTGGATGTGGCATGGCGGGTTCCAGATGCAAAGGCTAGGACTACTGGAAATAAGGAGTATAGATAATCATTAGCACTTGCCATGGAAATAGCGATAGAGTGAACGGAGAGGCTTGCGACGTTTCGTCGGTCGGAAAGGTAAAAAAATAATTCATACATCACAAGGCCGCGTAGGCGCCTTTGAACTTTAAGTAAGTGAAGAATGTGCAGCTCCAGCCTACATATGGAGGCAATACACCATTTCTGGTCTGATCTGATTTTGCAAAGTTACAACATCAACCTTCCTGGGTAAGACGATGAACTACATCCAACAGCAAGGCCTTTGATCAGGAAGTTTTTAGAAGGACGGAAACGCCTCTTAATTGCTGGTGTTCCCAGGTCCACCCTGACACGGGGTGGTAGCAGCTGTCAGGGCCTCAGCTATGGGCAAATAAGTACCCACCCTCAAAAGGGGTCAAAACAATATGAAAGTATAAAAATAGGTTTTAATACCAGCAATATATTTTTGAAAAAAATTTACTACAAGTACATTTTTGAAGAAAAAAAAAAAATTACCAGCAATAAAAAAATGTCGGCATTAAATAACACAGTGAGGTTGATATGCCGTAAAACAAAGCAAACGAAACCATTAGAACATCGCAGAAATATCTATTAGAATATTCGTGTTTATATTAATATATGATAATACCTTTGTGATTTTATGGGTGTTATTCTTATAAAATAATAAGTAGGAATAATTAATACCAGTCGTTCCATTTGTTTGTATATATTTTTTAATTTATAATTATTTAACGAATTCTTAATTGGCACAATGTAAAGAACGAAGCGATTGCTTCATGGAGTTGCGGATATTCGTCACACAAATCATTCCAACTTTATCGAGTTTGATCTTCACTTATTTCTATAACATTTTTAGCGAGCAAGAAGTATCAGCTTGATACGTGAATCAAAAGAAGTTATTTACTCAGCTTTACTATAATTCAACCACAAAGCAACATTTAAGGAGCGCGATGTGAATATTGAATTCAATACTAATTAGTGGTAACGATTGGCAAGATCGGCTTGATAACTATGACTCTCACGGGGAGGTTGCGTTTGCATGTGGAAAGACGAGGAGAGGGGCGGAAAAGTCACACGGGGAGAGCGTAGACATTGAAAAAGGTTAAAGTCAGAAGGAGGAAAAGAACGGGAGGGAATGTAGAGGCGTCTTCATAGGCGAATGAAGGCGAGAGAAAGAGCTTTAATTAGAAGTGACCTATGTCGTTCTGAGTTTGTTTTGTTTAAACAAGTCAAAATGTAGTCGGCTACAACAGCTTACAAGAAATATAGCATTCGCAGGAAAAAAAAAAAAAAAAAAAAAAAAGAAAAAAGAAAAGAAAAAAGAAAAGAAAAAATAGAGGAAACTTTTACGTGGAAATAGTTTGCTTGTTTTGACAGGTCATCCAATTTTTTGTTTGTTTTTGATCCATAACTTGTGGTTATCGGTCATTTGCCTACACGACCACCTGGAGGAGAGGCAAAGCGGAGAAGGACTTGGCAGATGATATTTAGGGTTTAAAATCTGGAGGAATTTTTGCGGAAAATCTCACTTAAAAAGTTTTCTTCGTTAATTATATTAACATACGACATACTTGCAAAAAATAGAAAAAAAAAAAGGTTAAATCTGCCATCACTACAAATATATATATATATATATATATATATATATATATATATATATGAATAAATATACTCTTAACGTGTGCTATATTTATGGGATAAAGTGCTCAATACTAGAGATGGAGCGTGTGTAAATATAAAAGTGAACATTGAAGTCATTGTTTTATGCTAGACGCAATCGTCAAGCCTGACGCTTGCGTCTAGCTCTAGCATGAAACAGACTGTCGCCTCTAAATGTTGACTTCAATGTTCACTTATATATATATATATATATATATATATATATAGCTTATATTTCTGTGAGGAAGTAATGTAATTATTTATGTGATTTACATTGTTCGGACTATTGTCCTCATCTTTATTATATATTATTCACAATAAAGATGACGACAACAGTCCGAACCATGTAAATAATTGTCATATAGGAAGAAAATGAGTAACTGTCTTTATTTTAACATTGAAGTCTTGAGTTATACTAAATTAATAACGGCTACCCTACGTCACAAAAATAATGTAAATACGTAAATTTATTTTTAATGTCATATCCTTTCAAAATGAATTCGATTATGACTTCATAGATTTCCTTCACTTATTGTCTGTGGATGATCATGAATTCTTCTGAAAGATGGAATGGTTTCCCATTTCATTCTCCACAATTTTGAATCCAGAATAGTTCTTCCCTTAGGCCTGTTGCTATCCAATGCTAGAGAGCCCAGCCTACATCGTTATTTAATCAATAGCTTAGTGAGGGAAGAGATGAATTCATGCCTTTCTTATGGGCATTTGTGTGAAAGTGGATGCAACTGAAGAAGCGGGAATTTGAAAACACCATAAAGACTCCCTCTTAAATAATGAACAATGAACATAAAATAAAAGGAAATCCTTGAAATGCTGTAACTGTAAAAGATCGTAGAACAAAGAATTTATTCGGAATGTCAAAGATGTGTGCAAAAACCCAACTCAATCATGGGATGAACGCTATATTCGCTTATCTGACTTTGTGAAATGACGACAAAAGGATTACGCCGGACAATTCATAAAACCTTGAGTTAATTTTAAAAACAAAGCGAAAGATTTCTATGATAAAACTTTGACATGTGTGTAGACAGACTAAAAATAAAGCTTCGGTAGCAATTAAAAAAAAATAGTATACGGGTTGGTGCATAATTATCAGGCGTTTTTAAACAATATTTATTATGAAAAATGTAACATAACAATAACATTTTTAAATGAATATGATTATCGACATGCATTTTTATAACCTGGAATTAAAATAATATTTTTTATTAAAAAAAAGTAAACAAAACAGCAATCTTTTATGAACTCGCTTACAAAAACGCCTGATAATTATGTACCAACACAATAATTCTGTCTGTATTTCTGAGATGACGTATTGTAACTATTTACATCGTTTGGACAGTTGTCCTCATCTTTGTTGCCATATTCACGGCGTTTCGGTCGTTGTAAGCTCCGGCCTTCATACGTTGGAATGTCGAACCGAATCCTTTATTTAGTCCTCTGGGGTAGATTGTTCTAATTCCACGTACCATATCTTTTTTTTGAATATCTCAGTTAATTCCATTTAATAACTGATCTTTCCAAGTTTTTGTTTCCTCTGTTGTCGCCAGATATCGAACTCAAAACTCTTTGGGTCAAGTGCCGTTTTCGATTACATTAACCAACCGTTTTTATCTACTGCTCTAAAGTATATCACCTGAAGATGTCGGTCGAAACGTCGTGAAGATGGCAATACAGATGAGAACAGAACTCCGATCGTTGTAAATAGGGTATACTACTTAACTTATGCTGCAATTGATACGTATTTGTCAATATGAACATTGTTTGGCACAAGGCCATCATTGTGGTCGATTCGGTAAGGATTGAACTCATAATAGGGTAAGAAAGGTCTGTGATATTAATTAGCTAAGAATGACTGTCCAAGGAAATAGTTCATGCTTATTTATTAACACTTTGATAATCCAAGCTTCAAGGTACTTAATGGCTTCTATTTTAATTAAAAATTAAACCTTTTTTTTAATTAAAAGAGAAGCATCTGAAATAGCTTTTGTCTTCTATTTCGATCGATTTTGTTTTGACTGCATTTTAGAAAAAATCGAGATATTTTTTCCGATCGAACATCTGACTTTAAAAAAAATAGATTCAAGTTTTTTTTTTTTCAAATAACATTTACTCTCGAATGAGTACATCACTAAGCCTCTACCCTAATAATGAAATCATTTATTTTACATAATAAATATTTAATTTCCATCTTGGTAAATATAGTAAAACCAACTCTTCTTTACTAATTACATTAACGGAAAATTGTACAGTGGAGCAAAATTCAACCAATAACTGGGCGTATAGTTTATAAACATAGAATCGAAGAATATATCATTGAAATTAAAAACAAACAAAAAAACAAAAGCAGAATAAATATAAATAAATAAATAAAATTACAGTTTAAATGAAAATGTTAAAAAAATGCTTTTGGTTCCAAATGAAAACTTCAAAAAACCTCGAAAACATTTTATGTCTGCACTCACAGAAAAAATTCTTATTTTGTTTTCATTGTGTGTGGCAATAAAATAAGCACATTTCATCTCCCCTCTCGCTTGTAACCATCCACTATAATAAAATTCGTCAAATAAAGCTTCATAAACTTCTACTTAGAGTTATTGCTATATTATATTGTGTAAAACCATTTCTCTTTAGGAGAGACGTGATCATGACTCTCCACAGCCTTTCTTTTTTCCATAATATTTGTATATTGCAAATCGTCCTGATTGTTCAGCGGGAAAGTGTTGGAGTTGTTTTCCGTTGACTTCTCCAAGATTTTGAAATCAGAGTCATTCTCCTAGACAGGTTGTCCTACTAAGGCTAGAGTGTTCAGTTAGCATTACTATTTAATCTGTTCATGTCTTTTCTAAGTCACACATGAACGCAACACATATTCTGGAATTTGAATCCACTGATTTCTTTTCCCTCGCTCGTTACACCACTCGCAATTTTTTTTTATAAGATATTCTTTATTTTTAAGGAAAGTTATATTTGATAAGAGTTTATGAACACGAGAGACTGTCTCCGAAAGGAAAACAAACATTGGAAACTCGAGTGTAAATTTTGATCGCTTTTTCTGATTTGAATCAACGAAATAATGCTTACATCAAATGCTGGCGAATATTTGTTTGTTTTGTTTTTTTGTTTCGTGGAAAAACCTTCATGTTTTATTCTCCTGTAAGTGATAAAAATATTATGATCTACAATAAAAACTGATCGTTTCAGGCTTTCCATACAGTATAGTAGTTAACTCCTTGTCTAGGAAAATACCTATAATTTTTATTAAGAAAATAAAGATTATGAATATTTGTGGACGCCTTGCCATAAAGTAATAGGAATCCAGACATTTTTTTCTTTAAAAGTCAAAACAAAGATCACATTATACAAATAGGAGGTCATATTGCATCGGAATAGAGTATTTTTCGAAACATGCTCGTCTCACGCCCACTTTTTAAAAGAGTATTAAGACATCAACTTTTGATGAATTAGAAGATTTCGATAATTGAACAATGTCTATTCTCGAAGAAAACTTTTATATACTCTGGTTTTTATCGTTTTTCAACTAACATCTGTCAAGTGTGAACATGAAAATATCATTTGGGTGAAGCCTTCATGAGGCGGGGTGCTTTCAATTAAAAGCTTTTGAATATGGTAAGTTTAATTTACTTTCATTTTTCACTTTTTTTTTTTTTTAAAGAGGTGAAGGCAAAATCACATGATCCCAACTGAATAAAAACTGTGTAAAAATGTTTGTATATCGGCAAATAACACGTGCGTCAAACATTTAGTCCAGATGGCTAGTGTGTGTGTGTCTGTATCATCGACAGGCATGGTGGTTGCTATCAGAGGACATCCCACGGGATTTGTCATGTGTGAAACCAGCTGTCGACCCACTCCGGCCTCGAAATCAATGGATCTTTCCTCCTCCCCCTTACTAACCTTCTTTGCCTGCTGGATTAAAAAAGAAAAAAAAAGAAATAAGAAAAGAGAAGTATATACACACATATGCAAAAACCTGACAAATATTTTTGAAGTAAAACCGCGTTTGGTAATTTTCAATTTTCTCACAGGAACTGAAGCACCACATTAAAAAAGACGTGTCGTTACTATAAATACATTAAGCAGCAGTCAGGACTGACAATGATTACAACAGCTACCTTCTGCTATTAATTTTGACATTATTATGGAGTGTCTATTAACATGTATCAATTAAAGAACAGCTGCAGATACTGGATATTTTTATTTATTTAATGCTATGTTTTTCAGACGATCATATCCACGCTTTTATTAATTTATTATCTGTGAATTGTCATTGCTCTTTGGGAAAGTGGAATGGTTTCCGGTGGCATTCTCTTCGGTTCTCATTTCCGAATAATTCTTCTCTAAAACTGATACTCAAGGTTAGAAAGCTTAGTCTACACTGCTATTTAACTGACAACTTTTGGGCTTTCGTCTTTTTATCTTCCCCATCTGTAACGATCAGAAAAATTAAATATCCGTGCATTTTCTCAACTTGACTTTTTTTTTCTTTACAATTGTTGCAAGCCACTAAATTAATGTGAGGATGACTGATGATGGGATTGATGGAGACAGAAATGAATGTCTATCTTTCCAAACCTGACACTAGCAGAATTTGCATTAATTTCGCAGGTGCGCGTTAGAAAGATTACTTCGTCCCAACACAGTGAAGAAAATGAAACCTTTCTAAATTCCAGTCAAAAGAAAGGTTTTCAATCCCGTGTTTAATTAAAGGAAAATCGAGGATTGACTGAGTCTTCAGCTTCTTTCTCCATCATTATTATTGCTAGATGGACATTTTTTCCTTAATCGTTGCACCCCCAAGTAAGGCGATAAAGCCACTAAGAAGCAGGGGGAGCGTAAGAGAATGAGAGGAGAAGTCGGCAAAATACAATAAAGAGCAATAAAGTTTAGGAAGAGAGAAGATGATTGAAATTGCATTTAAAATGTTGAAGATTGTTGATGACAGGGAAGCAAGATAACGGTGAGAAATGCGAGGAAATAAACTATTAGAATAGAAGTGACACTTACATTTAACTAGTTCAGCAGTAAAACGGTGGGACCTACTTGCCAATCTAGTAGCATGCTTAAATCCATGTAATCGAGATACTAGGGAAAAAAGTTTATTAGAAAAGTTGCCATGAAAATATTAGTAGAAAAAACAGAGGGAAGCCACGGCACATCAGTGAGAAAGTGACTGAAGTCGAGATGCCAGGTCAGGATCAATTAAGTTGCAGATTCAGCTTTTAATTTTGTCGAGAATCTCAAGATATACAGCAGGAGCCCCAGACTAGATACGGCAGCAGTATTCAATGCACGGACGAATGGTAGATTTATAAATGTGCAAGATGGATTGTGCAATCAATTTTCCATTTCCTTTGCAAGTCGAAACATTACACCGCCGTGCCGGGTGGGTCTTCAGAATGCGCCGACTGCACATCTGCAGGGGTGGGGGTAAGATCCCCCACCCCAGCAAATGAGTCTTCCTGGGTAAGACGATAAATTAAGTCCAACAGCAAGGTCTCTGATCAAGAAGTTTTAAGGAGCATGGAACCACCTCTTAATTGCTGGTGTTCCCAGGTCCACCCTGACTCAGGGTGGTAGCACCTGTTAGGGTCCCAGCTATGGGCAAATAGTTAACCCCCAAAATGGGATCAAAACACTATGAAAGTGTAAAAATAGGTTTTAATACTAGCAATACATTTTTGAAGGAAAAATATTACCAGCAATACATTTTTGAGGGAAAAATATTACCAGCAATACATTTTTGAGGGAAAAATATTACCAGCAATACATTTTTGAGGGAAAAATATTACCAGCAATAAAAATCTTGTCGCCATTAAATAACCCATTAAGGTTGATATGCCGTAAAACAAACCAAACCAAACACTAGATGCCTGAAATAGTTGTAAATCGCCATCTTTGTGTATCACGAATCAGTATTTTAATTCATTACGGCCGCAATTAACCGACATTTAAAATGTTTTCACCATGTTTTACAAGTCCAAGGCTAATTAATGATTGTGCGAAATGTTTCTCTCTAAGGGTTTTTATTTTCATCTTACAACCCGAGGCATCTTTTTGACTTACTTTAGTTTGCATTTTGCAAATAGACATTTCGCAGTACTAGCTTGCTGTCCTGTTTGCGAGTATTTGAAGTCAAGATTTTAAAACGAATAGAAGTCCTTTCGCCATCGAAGAAATCGATATTGCCAACGATCTAAAAGAAAATAAATAAAACGTACACGTGCACACACGATATAGGTAATAATCAGATCCATTTTCCACATCATTATGAATAACTTACAAAGTTAAATAAATGACGACATAGCCTGATACTTTGTTCTTCCTTTTTTTTTTTTTAAATTATTTCACCACAAGAAAGGCAATAAAGCCACTAAAAAGTGTTACTAAATGTTTGGTTTGGTTTGGTTTGTTTTACGGCATATAAGCCTCAGTGGGTTATTTAATGCCGACATGATTTTTATTGCTGGTAATATTTTTTCCAAAAATGTATTGCTGGTAATGCTTTTTTTCTCCAAAAATGCATTGCTGGTAATATTTTTTTTTATCAAAAAAATGTATTGCTGGTATTAATTATTTACAAAAATGTATTGCTGATATTTTTTTCCTCAAAAATGTGGTAATATTTATTTTCTTTAAAAATGGTAATATTCTTCAAGGTGGTAATATTTATTTCAAGGTGGTAATATTTATTTTCTTCAAAAATGTATTACTGGTATTAAAACCTATTTTTGCCCTTTCATAGTGTTTTGACCCCAGTTTAGGGGGGGTAACTATTTACCCATAGTTGGGACCCTAACAGGTGCTACCAGGGTGGGCCTTGGAACACCAGCAATTAAGAGGTGGTTCCACGCTCCTCAAAACCTCCTGATCTTGGACGTAGTTACTCTTGGACGTAGTTTATCGTCTTATCCAGGATGCGGATGTAGTTTATCGTCATACACAGGACGAGTTACTAAGTGTTAGAGAATATGAAAAACAAACATTATTAAGGAGAAAGAATCATTAAAGAATAAGAATTAAGAAGACGGATGATGACGATTGACATTGCATTTAAATTTTTGACAGGTTCGAATTCTAGTCGGGTTCGTAACATTTACTTATGCGCAAATACCCTTGGGTAAGGTATTAAGCCATCTTTTCCTCCTAGCTGTGGGTTAAATAGTAAAATTTGTATCTGGAAAATAAATCTTATTCTAAAAAGAAAATTAATGCCAAATTCATTCGAAAAAATATTATTACAATCCAAAATATGTTTTTGCTTTATATAATCCATAAACGGTTGATAAACTATAAAAATCAATCAGTTAATCCCACAACGTATCTGATGGCTACCACAGTGGACTGAGTTAGAGCAAATACCTTCAACACTTCAGTATTATCGCACATTCCACTACTGCCGTGGTTGCGATAAACATGAGCCAAGATTCTCTAAGGCCCCCAAATTTCCCTCGTCTGTGCTTTCGACACAATTCCAAGTTTATCAAATATTATTGTTACAATCTCGAGTCTAGACACTACCTACATGGGTGACCACTTGGGTAGAGGAGTGAGTTGGGATGTGCAGGTGGTGTAATATATAATAGCTAGGAATTATTAATCGGAGGACTGAGTTTCAATTCCAGTTGGGTTCATTATATTCACTTACGCGTAAATATAATTGGGAAAGGTATAAATCCACCTCTTCTCCCTTAGCTAAGGATTAATTAGTAAAAATGAATCAGCAAATTATTATCTCACCAGAATTCTTAAAATCTAAAAATATTTCCTACCTTGAAAGCCTTCAAAATTTTAATATGCCGTAAAAAACAATTCAATCAATTCTAATTTTAAGTATTATTAATATTTATTTATTTAAGTATTATTATTATTAGATTGTTACCATTTTCCATTCTTGTTGCTTATGTTTTCTGTCCATGGCATTGTTAACATTCATCGGTTATATATATATATATATATATATATATATATATATATATATATATAAAAAAATTAATGCGGATACATTAATTTGTGGCATAAGACCAAAGGGAGGAAAAAGCTGGTCAACACTGTCTATCCTACACCTAGTTAATTCGACTCACACATTCACTCTAAGAATTTCCTCACTCACCGCAAGAACTTATCTTTCTCCATTCAATCCAACATGTACCTCAATACCACATCTTCACAGGGATCACAATAAAACACCCATGATTTTAAAATTTCTTCATATGCACAAATACTTTTCAGTTTATATATATATATATATATATATATATATATATATATATAATTTTAAAATTTGTCACTTAGCTGATTGATGTTATATCTCACCACCTCTACTATGGAGTTTCGTAGAGAACCTTTGTGCAGTTGTTCGGTCCACTCGTCTGGATTATATATATATATATATATATATATATATATATATATATATATATAATATATATATTATATAATATATATATATTATATTATATATATTATATTATATAATATATATATTATATTATATAATATATATATTATATTATATTATATAATATATATATGTAATATATTAAATTCGCCATCTTATGGGGGTGGAGTGCAATATTGGAGATAATGTAGACATATGCAAATAAGACTGTATATCTATCTAGTACATATTTATGTATTGTGGTTAACATTTTTCTCCGTCAAAAGAAACAGACTCTTCTGATGATGTAGCTGTGATTTTTGTTATTTCAATCTTAACAACCTATCATAATTAATGCATTTCAGTAGGTTTAATTAGCAGGTAAATGGATAATAATTTTGAAGTTTCATTGTACTTCTAAAGTATCAAAATTTAAAAGCTCACCGTCATTTTTGACAATGCAGTTGAACTACTAAGTTTCTGCAATTAATAACGGTATTTGATGTATAAACAATCAATATAAGTTATAATCATGTTATATTTAATGCAATCAAGTCTGATCGCGATGATTTAAGTCACTATGATTTGCAAAGAATTCTAATTTGTTGTGAGAATTAACTTGTCGCTTTCCTCCTTCTCCACATGTGGCCAAATAAACGATTTCCCATCACCAGATGTGGTCAATTCAACAATTTATTTGTCGCAGGTGGTCAATCTTTTCTCCAGAAACAACGACCAGTAAGTCGAGGGGAAAAACCGGCTGTCAGACAAATCGACTAGCACAGAAATGAATCAATATATAAAATAGGTCGATAGACAAAATGAAACTGATAAGCAGAGACATAATTCGGTTATATTTTTACCTTTTTTACTTTCTTTTTAACGAGGCTGCTTGGATTAATTTGACCTTATTTCAAATCAAACGTAATTTTCATGGTTTTACTTGGACAGTGAGAGCAATGCTGACGTACCCTGTATCTTTTTAAATACTATGTACCAATCTTGACTCTCTAGATTTCTTATTTTTTATTATGTGGAAATTACTATGGCTTTTTGGAAGAGATCGATAATTCATTGCCTTCTACGTGGTTCGAAATTCAGTTTTATTTCTATTATTATTCTATCAAAGCGAGAGTGCCCAGTCTATACTTGTATATATATATATATATATATATTGAGAGAGAGAGAGAGAGTGTGTGTGTGTGTGTGTGGAGAAGAGATGACTTCCGGTATTTCCCAAGGGCGTCAGGGTGAAATGAATTAACGGACTATGACGGGATTTGAACTCTGCTTGCTAATTCCACTTTCACTCCAATAAGGGGTGCATTGAAGAATTATTTTTAATCATTTCACTTCAAGCAAGGTAATAAAGCCACAAAGGCAACGGATTACTGGTTGTGAAAGAAAAAAAAAACATTATTTAAGGAGAGAGAAAAATAAAAAGATATAATCTAACAAGACCTGATATGTCGTATAATTAACCAACCTAATTTGTTGTTGTAAGAGCCAGTTACCCTGCTTGGTATTATGAATGGACTAATCCATTCAAGAGGAAGACGATAATACTATTGCAGTGACTTGTCGAGCTGAGTATTGAATGCTAGAATCACGACTGACTCGGTTGAGTTAAGTTTGTCCGACCCCACATCACAACCTAGATAATAATCCGTATCAAATCATGAAAGTATTCTTATTATGCATAATTTTGTTAAAAAGAAAAGAAAATAGTTTTTATTCTCATAATAAAAGGTAATTCTAAAAATAATTATATTAAACTAGTACGATTTGTTTTGCCCAAATTTTAATCTTCTTTAGCATCAGCACAAGACACGTTGAAATTTTATTTAAGTCAGCTTTTGAATCCTACAGAAAAATCTGGTTTTTTTTGTATGAAAGGCTATAATGATAATATTACAGCATTGACATTAATTGGAGATTTTGTGTCTGCTTTTAGCGCCCATGAATCAGACAGAAAAAGGATATAAGCGAAGTCATATGTGACGAAACTAGTTTTTTTTAAAAGCCTAAATTCAAAGCTTTCCTTTTCATGACTGTCCTTCCCATGTACTTTCACAGATGAAGACATTTTAGCACGACAAAATTATCCTGTCTCTGTTATATTAAAAATATACACATATCTTTTTTTTATAAAGACGATCATTTATTTTGGAAATTCCTTTTTCAATTATTCAAATTTAATCTAAAATCTTCATCGCTAAAATTCATCTCTTAAAACGCAAAATTATTCAAATTTGTATAAATCTAGGATTAATTAATTTATCTCTGAACATTGTCGTAGAACCTTCTCTAAATCTGTTATTTTTCTTTCAATAAGTATGAATTTTTCCTTGAGGGCTCTTTTATCTATATTCTCATTGTTTCCTGTCTTTTGGGCCTGCTTGTATAAAATTCGAACCTTGACGAGTTTACATTAGTGCCTGGGCGTGGTATACTCGTTAGTAAGTTGGTCTCGCAGGTCTTTAATAGCGAGTTGGATATTCTGTGTGACACTGGGTATAAACCAAATTATGTACGAAATTTATTTAGTAAATAACTAAAGTACGAAGTTTACAATATTCGTTTATGTTTTATGGGATTAACAATCTGGTTAATTTAAATTCTAGATGCTTTGAATAAATGTTTTCTTATAGCGAACTAAAGACTTATGTCCAAGTTTTGGTTACATTATCTTTTTAATCATTTCACCCCAAGTAAGGCAAGAAAAACACTAAGACGCCAGGGTTTACTGCGAGTGAAAGAGAACGAGAAGACTTTAGTGAAGAGAAAAGAGAATAAAAGAACAGGTTTCAGGAAAACAGAGGATGGCAAGTGACGTTGAAGGCGGCAAGGAAAAAAAACCGAAAGAGAGTCCCACAGGCGAGAAAAAAACTTAGAATAGAACTTGCATCTAGCTACTTCGACAGAGACCTAATAGCCAATCTAGTAGCACGCTTACATTCATTAGGTCAAGTTATCAAAGAATTTTGATAACTTGACCGCATGAATTTAACGATTATAACAATTGCCATAAAAAATACACCTTTTCTGTCGAACCTTGTATTTATAGAAAAGGCAGATGGAAGCCATGTGACAATAGTGACTGAAGACGTGATGCCAGGACAGTACCGATAACGTTGCGGATCCTTGTTTGGATGTTTTCGACCGCCAGACCAGATATGGCAGCAATATTCAATGCATGGACGAATGGGAGATTTATAAATGTACAAGATAGACGAGAAAAAAATGCCTGGCACAACAAAATGAACTAATTTCCTTCGCAGCAGAACTAAAAGTTTCATTTAATATATTTACTCTACTTTACGTCAGTGGAAAACATGAGACAAAGAAGGCGCAATGAATTGCTCTCCTGGAGGTTAGCATCAGCCATACTGATGGAAGGCAACCGTAGTTGTCTATGATGATTGAAAGATAACAGTTTCGTTTTAGGGACGTTCAAATTTTTACCAGACATTACTTGACAACTGATTGGAAATCTTTTCCAAGAACAGCTGTCATTTTCACAAATATACTTGAGTATAGTGCGAGTTTTTATGATTAGTTTTTTTTTTACTGCAAAACATAGGGTGGTGGGCGCATTATACTTAGGTAAATTTTTTGAAGAGGTTAAAAATCATGCCTTTTCGCTGACTGGTGACGCAAGCAATTTTCCATGCAAAACATAACAGGAGTCACATTATACAGAAAGTCGACTTATACACGAGTATATAGGTGCTTTGTCGAATCTACAGGAGTAAATAACTGTTATCAGCACAAATTCGAGTTGAGAACAGATGATATCGGAAATGTCTTTGATGGATCCAAGAAATAAAGTAGATCCGAAGATGTAGACATCGAAGACTCCGCATTAATATGAAAGGACGTAGAAGCAACACGACCATGATTGGTTAAGAATGATTGTATTGTCAAATATTCGGCCAGAGGCATCACAATCCTTCAGCTTGTGAAGAATGCCAACATGTTAAACCCTTTCAAACGACTTCGAGATATGTAAAGCTTGTTGCTCTTATCTAAAATATCATAAAGGATTTCTTAGATTAAATCTTCTTCGAGGAAATAATTCTACGGTCGCCAGTAAACAACGTGGATCGGAAATAAAGAATAGTGTCCAGCAAATATCGAAGAGCTTTATCTTTATCTGCTTTATCGATTAAGTCACTGTGAATGATTGATTTGTTGTTTTAACGGCTTATAAACCCTTTGTGGGTTATTTAAAGCCGGAAATATTTCAGATTGTAGGAGTTTCAGTACCCCGTATTTCAAAGCGATTCCCACTTAAATACTGACCTAGCTTAACCTGTGATCAAACGAGAACCGTTTTCAGCTAGATACAAGGGTGTAAGTAATCATGGCCCTCCACATCTTCCTATATAATTAATTTGAACATGGATGTACCTTGAGTGGCTCTTGAACCTCGTATTGAGTGAACTTTAACAAAAATAAAGACAAGAAATTAAAAGGAAAGTAGCATTAGACGAAAAATGAGCAACAATTTTTCATTTAAGGAATTGAACAAGATTACTAGATTGTATAATTGTCTACATTCAACAAGACAAAATGAGAAGCGTTATATAAAAATATGGGAGTTGCCTCATTCCCATATATAGAGGAACGTAAAGATACTTCTATCACTTGTATACTTATATCAAGAATAGGAGCGTAAACCATGCTCGATTTTTAAAGGCGCACATAACATTTTTTTTTTTATTCTTCCTTTTTCTTAATATAGAAATAAAAATTACGACGCAGTAATTATTCTATGAATAATAGCGCTTTTCTTTACGAATAGACTATTCGAACGGCACGTTTACCCCAACCCGTTTCACACCCAGACTCAACGTCAACCGGGAAATTCCATACAAGCTCCATGCGACTACCATCACCACCACCTTCTGGACTTAGTGGGAGCGGCCTCGAATGGGAATAAAGAAACGCTGTAAACAGTCAACGGATAACCCAGTTAGCTTCCACGGTAGCTCAACCGAACCATCTTATACAATACATTAGTGAAAGAAACGCGGTCGATGGAAGACTTCATACTATGGACGTTACATATCTGGTTATACTGGTCCAGACAGTGGGTTACTTACTAAAATAAACAAGATCTCAAATATATACATTTAATTTTTTTTGCCACCGTTAAATAAAATCTTTGTTGTTGTTTTTTTAAACAATCCATTGCTCAATTCTTTTTACTTCGATTCTTTTAATTCTCTCCTTCGTCGTCTTTCTTCTTCTTCATGATTCGTGTCTCCACAGAATGTAGGCGATCATGGCTCTCCACAATTTCCTGTTCTTTGTAGATCTTAATAAATTTTGTCTTTTTGTTATTTCTCCTAAACTCTCATTCCACCATCACTAAGTAGGTTATGCGTTGTTTTCCTCTGTCCGTCTTGCCTTCAATTTGCCCTGTGAGTATCAGATTTTCCATACCCTCTTTCCTTATGTACCCTAGAAATTTCAGCTGTCTCTTCCTGGTACTATGTAGAACTTTCCTTTTTGTTTTCATTTCCTCTAAAACTTCGTCATTTTTCATATATTCTGTTCATGGCATTCTCAGCATCCTCCTGTAGAACCACATTTCTGTTACTTTTCAGTGTTCTTCAATTACAGTACCTGTGTTTTACAATGACTGTCTCTCTGTCAGTTTTGTAACCCACTTCTTTCTTCCTACCTCTCACGATCCGTTTCTCTCAACAGCCTTATCAGTCTATGTTATGGTTGGTTTACGATTAAATGACATTGAAAACAGCCGTTCTCATTTAGTCACCCAAGTTAAGCAGACTGTAACCTGATCAGTACTTAGATGAGAGAACGCTTAGGAACATCATGTAGTGTAAGAGCCTTGGGCTAGTCTAAGCGAAGTTTTTTTTTTTTTTAAATCACGAGTTAGCCGGTTATTTTGCGCTCTCAATATCTTTTTCGCTTCATCATTGCCGAATTTCTTCACTAAAAATGGAAACAAACTTGGACCTTTGTACAAATTACGGAGTTTTAAAAGGACTGTTTTTCGACATAGACGGCTATTATCTTAACTACCTTCAACATCTCACAAATGTCCATTGTTTAAAAAAGCGATGATTAGAATTGTAATAAAATCTAGTCACATGAAAGTGAATTTATACACTTTCCTTTTTCATGAGAATTGAAAACAAAAGTAATAATTATTATAATTATTTATTATATTTTTATTGAAATAATTATTGTCAATCGATTCGAACTTTATAAAATTGTAAATAATAAGGATTTCATTTTAGTTGATTCACATATTTTAATACTTTCATAAAAGTTTATCAATTTATGAATAGAAATTTTTTCATACTTATTTCTTTATAAATTGTTAAATAATGAATATTGCATTAGCTTTAACTGTAGTAGATTTTAGAATGTTTTAAATATTAAATTATTCTTGTAAATAAACAATCTAATAGTGTTTAATATTTTTTTGTAAATTCTCAAGAATAAAAATAATGTATAAATTATTTCCCTATATGTTTAGTTTTACCACAATTTAATCATCGATTTTTAAAAAATAAACATTGCCGAGGGAGTGAAGGTAGTTAAAATAAGAGCGGTGTCAAGGAGAAAACCGTCCTTTTGGACAGTTGTTTTTTTTTTTTTTTTTTGCAGTTATGTTTCTTCATGTTTGCCTGAACTTCATTCGTATATACAATAGGGTTTTCATTTTTTTTTCTTCAACTCAAAGCCAACTGGCCGATTTTTGCCAATCACATGATAATTCTGCTCGTTACACCCTCTGATAAATAATGGAACATTCCGTTATGATTACAAGGAAATACGGAAGAAAAAGACATAAATAACATTGGTCTTAGAAAAAAATAAAGGGAATTGGAGGTCTCAATAACGCTCTCATTCATTTAACGTCTGCTTCAGTGAAATAGAAAACTTTGTCAAATGTTAATCTTTTCACTTGTACCCTCTTCTTCTTTAAATAATGAACTGCGTTCATACTTATGGTTGTTATTGCAATATTTTCTTAAAGTTGTTAATCTCAAATGTTTAGAGGCACATCAAGGGAATTTCCCCGGGCATATAGTCGTAAAACAAGCAAAGAACAGTCATTAACTTAAGAATTGTGATTCATCAAAAAATTCCATTAGGAAAACAGTAACATTTTCAGGGGTTCTACTATTATTATTATGTATTCCCTGGGTAGGACGAATCTCAAAGGAACAAAGAGAGAACACCTAACAAATGGAGTCACAAGTTTGATGCTAGTTAATTCTGTTGAATGAAGAGCAATAAATAAATAAATAAGAAAAAAATTACTGAAAACATTTTGGCAAGATTTAGAAGCGGAAAAAAATGTACTTTTTCATCAAACTGTCATAAACCATTTTTCTAAGTAAAGAAAGAAGTCATAGCATACAAAGTATATATTTGCCAAGTTTAACGAGGCCTGAAACTGACAGAAAACAATAGGCCACTGAGTGAGGAATGAAATGAAAAACGATGACATTGAAAGACTAATTACAAATTATTACGTGATACCAATCTGACTAATAAATCTAGTGATACTGTCTTGAAATTTGAAAAGAGTTATTCAAATTCAAAGAGATTTTCAGAAACAAAAAGAATAAAATGTCCGACCGTCTCTTTGAAGTCGACCGCTACCGAGTTTAGCATAACGCCAAAATAATGAGAAACGACAACGCAAAGATTGTGTTACGCCAATTTATCAAATGGGAAGAGTTGATATGCTTTAAAAGAATCAGCATTTAAAATCATAGCTTTTGCATGGACTCGAACACCAGTCACTAGCATCGGGTGCCAAATATGAAGCTGACACATGAAATAAGTTAAAAAAAAATGGTTTCTGTCTTCGGTCGGCACAAGATGAAATCAAAGACATTTTTTTTTTGGGCACAAGGCCGCAATTATAGGACAAATGGAAAGTATGAAAGTCACGAGATTAACAACAGCTTGCGAGATGAGTTTATGAAACCTTGCTCAAACAAACAACTTATTTAGGTGTATTCCAGAAGGGGAATATTTAGTAAGTTTAGTCTGGGGGCACCAAGTGAGGATCAAACTCTCTACAGCAGCAAAACTTGCTCATCTAGGGATGAAAAGATTTCTCTAAATGACAAATCCTTATAGCCTCATATTTGTAAAAATAAGATAGTTTCATCTGCATTTTTGTTCGCTGATCATCACCAGGTGACATGTCATTAAATGATAAATCTTGTTTGTACAGAGGGGGAGTAAAGAAACGCATTCAACTTGAACTTAATGTTATCCATTCTTTTTTTTTTTTTGTTCTGGCAAATGCTGTTGGTGGCGTTTATTCATAGACTAATACATTTAGATTACGACGTTTCAGCTCGTAATGATTTAAAAGATAACAACAAAAATATGTAGTAAGATATTCTTGTAACATTAAACAGGTTGACAATCCCCAATATATGAACATTTCGATAGCGTGTGGTTTGCTTATTTAAATGGCTAACAATCGACATCATAATACATATATAAACAGATGTGTTATGTCTGAAAAAATATTAATATCTTCGTCAACAAGGTTAACGGTATCAACAAGTGGTCCCTTTTTATAGGGTTTTACCATTCTGTTTCATCAGATACGTTCTTTAGATTTTCATTCTTGTATAAATCACCTTTTAGGTGAAGGTTTCTTTCTCTCGATCGTTCCAGTTTTTGATTTAAGATTCCTGCTGGTCAATTCCGTTAGTTCATGAGCGACATTACTAGAATGAAAATAATGACCAATATCAGCATTTCAGTCACAATCAAATTGCTATAGACCTGAAATAGAATGCCGGAGAATGTATCAGCCAGACACAAAACTAACAAGTCTAAGAATATTGGTCCGAACAACTCGTGGAGTAAAGATAATTTTTAATCCCCAGAAAATATTTATCAAATTAGTATGGACCTGAAATAGTTTTAAAACCAAAGAATATATTGGCCAGAATATACTGATAAAAGCAATAGAAATTGATAATATTATTCCGAAAAAACAAGTAGATAAATGATAAATTATATTTGAAATTTTGACACTAATCATTATTAAATATCGTTCATTTCATAATCAGTTTGCTTCGAAGATATCCTTTTTTCATTACATGTTCACCCAGTATAAAGCTATATAACCTCCTCAAGGTTAGCCAATGATGTTATATGGACATCAGAGGAGGAATCTATAAGTGCAGATTATGAAGATATATGGGACAGACAACAGTTGATCTTAGACTTGAAGAAATTAAGATTGTAATGATCGGGGAAGCACCCTCGGTTCAGTAACGATTCTCGGAAAAAAAAGATGCTGGTGGAATGGAATACGAAGGCACAAGAGTGATTCGACATTGTCATAATGCAAATTAAAACTTGGAGCAGTCAACGAGATATCCTACAAGAATTTATTTTTTGTTCTGTGTTTTCTTACCGTTGAGAGACAATTCCTAGGTGATAATGAAAGCAATATATTTTAATAATTTATTGGTAGAACCCCATCTTTTAGAAGGTTGTTCAGTTATTCACTGCTATATAGGTGATTATGTGATACACAGCCGTTCAGAAAAAAAAAGCCAGAAAAAGAATCAGATTTAAAGGATTGCAGCAAATGATTGACATTATTGCTGTAGATGTGTGGTTTCTTGATGTTTTTACATTGAATTGGTGTGACATCAGCTTCTAAAACACGTGATCTGGTTTATTGATCAAACGACATTAAACCAGAAATATGATAAAAGGCAACTATAAAATGAAGATCGGACAATAATATTTTTTCATAAAAAATTTCTTTTAACCTTTAAATTTGAAATATATTTTCATTTTACTTGTGTTTTATGAATATATATGTATGGAGGCATATATACCTATGTATACTTATGTAAGTGTCAATATATATATATATATATACTTATATATTTGTATATATGGATATGTGAATATTTGTGTGTACATGTGTATTATATTTGAAAATAGGTGTGAGATGTATGTATTTCTATTTAAATCATATCTATATGCTCGCATTTGGATGTATTTAAATGTATATAATTATTTATATATATATATATATATATATATAATTCATCTTTGAGAATTATATATATATATAATTTTTTCCTTGTAAATATATGGACTGCTTCACTATAAATAACAATATTTAAATTTTACGACGATCAGTTTTTCAATCTGAATCTGAGGACAACATCGTACATGAAACTCAGAGTTATGGTACCGGTGAGCAACTATATATATATATATACATACACTAGAGTGTGCGATGGATAAATTGTCGTCTAAATTACGCAAAAATGAACACATCAAACACTGATATCTCATTTTAACAGATATATTTACCAAAATTACACAAAATATACTTGAAATACTAAAGAGTAAATTTATTTAATAATATCACCATTGGCCCGAATCACGGCCTCGAGATGTCCCCCGGAGTTTCCTGCATCTCTTCTGGACGGTCTCCTTGTTCAAGTTGGTGAATGCTGACATAATACTTGCTTTCAGTTCATTTTTGGTTTTATAAGGAGTTTGGTTGGTCTCTCGCTCAACTGCGTCCAACACATTAATCAAAATTCTTTAGAAACTAAATGATTCTTATATCAGAGGAATTTTTACTATGACTATCAAAGCGAAACACTTTGTAATGGACAGCTGTGAATACCAACAAATTTGACATGAAACAATCTGATGTTTTCGCAAGGTGGATCATTTCCTATGCAAGATAATTTATATACAATCATTTGTAATATATAACGGTCACATTTGCATATATACATACATAATCAAGTATACGTGTGTGTACCTTTTCTCAATCGAACAATATTTCATACCACTACAAACATTGTTTTAGTACATACATAGGTTTGTGCAGACATCTTTGCTTATTTCCAAACAGGGAAATTGATGTCTCACGATCCAGGAAATCAAAATTTTATTCAATAAAATATATTTCTTGGCGGGGATCGAATCACTTGGAAACAGCCTTAGTTCGGCTAAAATGTGATTTCCTAGATAATCCAAATTCGATTCTTGTCGAAAGGTAAATTTTGGTTTAGTCCGGTAGACGTTCATTTCAGTGTTTCTAAATAAACAGGTATCTCTGCTCAAACATCTGCCCCCAGTAAAATAACATTTATAGTAATAAGTGATATAATACAGAAGGTGTATTTGTATGTTTTTGTGTGGAATTTCTACTCTACTAGAATTATCCTTTTGCACTGGTGACGCGAGGTGACAATGTGTTTGTTATAATACTGAGAGACATTTCTAACATATTTACGAAGCCAGGAAACGAAAACACCGATTATCATTCTGAAAATTTAAAAGCTCATATGCATAAACCTAATAACAGTCAGAACTTTGTAAACTAATTTCATATATATATATATATATATATATATATATATATATATATATATATATTAATTCAATTTAAATAGAAAACAGACAACCTTAATATACATAATTTAATTAATAATTGCTCTGATTTCACATTGAGCTCTCTTAATTACAACCTTATTGGGATTATCCATACGGATTACCAATTTTTCATTACTTAAATATTTAAAATGAGGCATCTATTTTTAGATACGGCTATCCACTGAATAACGTTTGAAATAATAAAAATGTAGGATTAAAAAATAAGTACATTATATATATATATATATATATATATATATATATATATATGGTATGCTATATTTATGGGTAAAATAGAGTTTTTAAATTATTCGAGAGGTTACTGAGTAATAATAAATGTGAGCTATTCTATAGTGTTGTTTCTTAGCTTTTTATTCATTATTTATTACTTAATTATTTCATTATTATTATTACATTTGTGTTTATATGAGTGCGCGCGCGCACACACACAGAGAATTATATAAGGAAATAAATTATAATCCCATGAACCCTAAAAGTTGTCTGTTTCTTAATATAATTAATATTTGCTCTGTTTTTACATTGAGCTCTCTGGATTACATCCTCCATTGGAATTATCCATACGGATTACCAAACTTCTCATTACATAGCAATATGAAGGAAAAAACAAAGCAAATTTGAATGAAACTCATGTTTCCAAACGAAATACATATTCTGGTATGTTATAAAATACGACTAATATTTATCCCCAGCTAAAGAATGAGTTTCTAATTCTTCAGTTTACTTTTCAGACATCTGATTATACAAAATTTATACAATGCGTTACATGATATTGCAAGAATGGAAAGTATTATCCTTTATAGGCTCCTGGTACATTTTTTCCCGCAAATAATATTGAAGTCCAGATAAAAAAGGATACGAAACATGGAATTCAAAGAAACAACAATTAATAAATGTATTAAGAAGATATGTTACAGAAGTATAAGAAACGAAGTTGAATTTATGAATTGTTCAACACAAACTTCAGTATGTGCCTCTAAAGTACTTAAATGCCTTGTGTCTATCGGAGAGAAAGGAAACGGTATTTGTCGCTCCCAAAGTCAAAGGGAAAAGAGGAAGAGCCTTTTAAAATGTCGCGCCGTCTGAGATTATCGTCACGAGGCGGTAATCCAAAAATGCCTGACATTTATTTTTGGATGAATTTATCAAAATCGTTCTGAAGAACAGACAATAAGTAAAGCTAGTTAACGCACCATAAAAAGAAAACTGGGAGTTACGTAATGAATATCGAATTCATTAAACAGGTTACGTTTGCGGAACATTGATTGACAGCGGAGAATCTTACTGTCATGGGTCCTTACCTATAACTACAGAATGAACTCTCCCTAACACTATGTATACAACACCTTTCAAGAGAGAAGGTCGAATCAAGCCGAAAAGCTCGTCTTGACGGTCGAACTCTCTGCCTCTGAGCAGAGAGGAACCCGGACGAGGTACGGGCATTTTTTGGCCGAGCCCACGGGCTCGGGAAACCCACGTTAAACTCGGCCTTGTGCCACATGCAACCCTCGTGGGGGGGGTGGCTAGATACCAAATCGAGTCGAGCCGATAGTTGTTCACTCCAAAGCAGACTGACAGTCATACTAACACCTTCCACATCTTGTATTATTATTTCGTGTAATATAACTTCGTTATTTCTACTCTTGTGTTCGTGTTGTTCTTCCTTCCTAACCTGGACCATAACACATACAAATATTTATTGGTTTTTATTAAGATTAGACTAGACGGTTACACTTCATGAGAATCGATCTCCCTCGACATGAGAATGGTACAATCAGACTGAGCAGCCAGTACTGCTTTCAGTTGAAATTTTAAAATCTTCCTCTTAAAACAATTCATCAGGAAAATAAGTTTCTCAAGACCAATAGCTTTAATCCCTCTTTCAAGCACTGATGGCAGTTTCCTTTCTAACCTTTTATTTGAAGTATTGTGGAATGTCAAAATCTTGATTATGTCATTATTTTCTTTTAGAATTACATGTGCTACCCGTTTTAATTGTTGCTGCTGTTGGTACTTGGTAGTGATGTGGTTTCTATTATTTGGTACAGTTCTTTGTGAGTCTGTAGCACCAATTCACAATGTTCAAAGCACAATGATCTTTGCCAAGATCCTCAAGCTTCACTCGTTCAAAATCATTTTTAACTATAGGACTTTTCGGTTAGGCCAGTTGATATTAATTTTACTGTTTAATTGAATAAAAACAGCGATGTCAACTCAAGTACGTATGCCCACTAAAATTAACGCTTACTGCAATAAGAAATAATGTCGGGCTAAAAAGAATTCATTAAAAATATATGTAAATTTGTATATCTATACATTTATAGATTTTCATATTGATGTATATGACTATAGTTTTCTGTCGGAATTTATGAGGCTTGGTTTTGTTTGATATAGACAAAAGTGAGCATCGGAAGTTTGTGTTGTGTATCTTTCAAGTTTTTGGTTAAACTCAGAATACTGACTGGAAATGAAATATCTTTCGCCACAAGTGACGTATAAAGTATTTATTATGTGTATAAAATAATGAGAATATATAAAAATATTTGATACATTCTTTTCCGTTGTGGTCTCGCTTCATTTAACCGTTAGAAATGGTGTCACTTATGACTATTTGGAATTCCAGCTCTCTAAAAATGCCAGGACGTAGTCAACAAAATCTTGTCTAATACATTAACAACACCTAATTCTCGATAATGACTAAAACGATGGAAAATACTTTAACAAACATACAACAAAAAAACATAAACTTCATACAATTTATGCAAAATTTTTTATCTCTGTATAACATCATAAAATTGAAATAATACAACGCAGGCAGACTTTGTCGCTTGTATTTACCAACATTGTTTTATATATATATATATATATATATATATATATATATATATATATATATATATGTATGTATGTGTGTGTGTGTGTGTGTGTGTGTGATCACACTCACATGTAAGTTGGTTAACGTCATGAAATCATGACCATACTTGGCTAAATAGAAATGGAAAAATTACTTAGTAATATCCGGGACTGAAAACAGTACATGGTTTTTATATATATATATATATATTTATGAGAGAGAGTGGGGGGAGGAAATAGACGGAATAGTCAGGAAAAATGCGAGAACCAAAAGACACTATGGTGACAAGACGCCATTCTCACCTGGTCGATCACTCTTACTGCTGACATTTTCGACAGATATTAATGGCAAGACATCAAATCCAGAACTTGGAAATCAACATTTTGCTTTTAACTGGTCTATTTTTATTTCGTTTCTTTTTATCTTCTTCTTCTTCTTCTTTTCTTATTTTTATGTTTTTTTTTTGTAATGTCGGACGAAAATCGCCTGATCTGGTCGATAAGGTCCAACTAAACCACCACTGAAGGCTCAGCTATGTGTCTTAAAAAAAAAAATAAAATAAAATAAAAACCAGAAAAAAAGTAAATCTTATCACCAAGTTTGACAACGTTCTAAATATAAAGTCGTCCACTCCTTTAACTGTGTTATACGACCTTGTCATTCCCGGAATGCGACTCTCCGGCAATCAGCTCTACCCCCCCCCTCTTCTCTCTCCATTTTGACTTACTTGTTTATTCCGTGTGAAATGCATGCACGAACAATTTCACTGGATCTAATGTGATTTACTCTGTATTATTAACTATTATTATTGTTATTATTATTATTAGTAGTAGTAGTATTAACTGAAGAAATTCTGCGACACACCTTTATCATTTCTTAATGCATCATAGAGTCAAACTTTAATTATTCGAATGTAACAAATAAATAAAACTATATTTACATATTTGGTTTATTCTTAATTGATCAAAACATTCACATGATCCTTGTTTTTCAGAAACTTCAAAGATTATATTCCTTGTGATATATATTTTCTTTTTTTTTTTTATCGTTCTGTGTTTCTCTTTTTCGTTTCTTACCTGAACACTTTCCCCAACCCATCAATATCTTGTGTGCAGAAGAAGTACGAAGAAAAAAAAAACAAACTACTATTGTAGTAAGTATATTCCATCATTTTAAAAATTTATATGCCTGAACTTATTTATCGATTCTTTTGGACATATATACACCATTCAATCAATAATGGATGTGCGAATAACATTAAAAAGAAAGAAAGCAAACAAAGAAACAAACAAAAAAAATACTTGTGACAACGTCGATAGGTTTGGGACGTGCACAGATAATGTAAGTATTGCCTAAGTCATTGATATGTACTTATGAACCATTAAGAGATCCCTAGGTAGTTAGGTACTCCGTAATGGTAGAATCAATCATTTTTACAGACGATAAATGCAAGGATATGGATGAATTCTTATGAGTTAGGTTATCCATTGTGTTACACTGATGCAAGTCGAATATGAAGTAAATATATCAATCTGGTTAGATTATTTTAAACTATATTCATAGTCATAATAACAAGGAAGGGGACACTTCGATGTGGCGCAATGGTTAGCAACTTCTCTCGCTAGAACAATTACAACTGAGTAGTGAGTTCGATCCTAACTGGGTAACCCATACTTTCGGCCTTGTGCCACATCTAAGCTACGCTGAGCAAATCAACGGGCACTTTGACGTGAGGTAATGATTAGCAAGCTTGTCTTACTAGATCATTTACGACTTAGTAACGAGTTCGAACCTCACTGGGTGCTCATACTTTCGGGCTTGTGCCACAACTAAGCTACGCTTAGCAAATCACAGGGTACCTCGACGTGGTGTAATGGTTAGCAAGTCTGTCTCGCTGAAACAGTTACGACTGAGTAGTGAGTTAGATCGCCACTGGGTGCCCAATACTTTCGGCCTTGTGCCATATCTGATCTTCACTTAGAGAGAGAGAGAGAGAGAGAGAGAGAGAGAGAGAGAGAAAGAAGAGGAGACAGAAGGAGTAACTGAGTGCGAGAGAAATTTAAATGACTATAGTGTTGCGAACCTACGCAACACAGAATTTTAGTCAAGCTGAGAGCATTTCATTCCTCACTGATTACACGTGAACAAAATTACCGATATATTTAGGAATCAGTCAATTTCTTTTATTACATATTAATAATTTTATATATTAGTATGATCCGCTATTGTGTGTGTAAGATAAACCTAAGGAGCCAGGCAAACCTACCTAGGTTTCACCTAAACGGATCGTCAGGCTATTTTTCCTTGGGTACTGGTTTGTTTTACTACAAGTCGAAAATATCCAAGGTTTTTCCAAGCGAGTACCCCCATATATATATATATATATATATATATATATATATATATATATATATTAATCAATTCACCTCCCAAAGAAGCCGATAATTCCAGTAATACGTAAGGGGCTACTCGGAGTGAAAGAGAATGAAAGGTCAATAAAAGAACAGGATTCAGGAAGACAGAAGATGGCGGTTTGATGTTGCCTTCAAAATTTTGAAGAGATTCAACTTCAGAATCATGAAAAAACAAAGAAGATCGAGAAATCAAAGATCAGCGAGATGGTCGTTAAAAGAAAACTTGTTTCAAGCATTTACTGAAATTCATCATAAATAACCATTTCAGGTCCTAGTTAAAGAATGAAGAAAGTAAGATGCAACTTTTTTCCATATGGCTGTTTTTAAGACGTTGATACCGTTATCTTATAAACTGTATTAGGATCATTTAGTCAGGGATTAATTGAATTCGAGTCGTAGGGATAATAATTGATCATGTTGATCTAGAAGAAATCAACAAAAATAAGATAAATAAAGAGAAACATTAATTTAAAAAAGACGCATTTCACTATGAAGTATCATTCATCAAAAGTAGGCATTTTGTTGATTCATCAACATCGATATACTGATTCTTTTATCCGAGTGTAGAAGAATAAAGATAATTCATGTCTTCTGCGACACATGACCTGATAGATGGATTGGATCTTTTTTGATTAATCATTTCACCCCAAACAAGGCGATAATGCCACTAAGGCGCAAAGAGCTACTGAGAGTGAAAGAGAGAATGATAAAACATGAGAAAGAACCGGAAACCCAACCCTAAATAAGGAACATGAGATAAATCTTTACTCCTGTTCAATAGTCAGGGAAGGATTATGAATCGGGTGATAAACAAACTTACATACTCCTGATAAATGAATCTAGTTATTAGGCGACCGGAATTTTAATCCTTCGGTTGGGTAGAGCAGAAAATAATATTCTCTGGTCGAGTTAAAGAGACATCACAAGGACGAATGAATTGTTGTTTTTCTTTAGTAGCATATCAACCTCACTCTGGTTTCTGGAATCGGGGGAGGCTTATCAAGTCTTAGTTGAGTCTCTATCTTCGGGCAGAGTGCGATTCAATTGTGGCTCTGTCCGCGGATGGAGATGTAGCTGAGGAAAATAAGACATTGAGCTATCCGACCTTGGGAAACAGCTGGCTGAGGCTGCACATTTTCATCGGTAGTTGCCACTGAGGCCCCCACAACCGACGGGGGCTAGGGCAATTTTTGGCCTCATTGTACGCATTCGTATTAAGCCTGATCCTGTGTCGCATCTAGGCTCAGTGGGGAGTCATAGGTAAATAACTCAACCACTATGGGTTATTTAATGCCGAAATCTAAATATTTTGAATGCAATTTTATGGCTTCAGTTTAATATATTTTGTACATAATTTTAAACTAAAGGTTGTTTTTTTTTTTAGGTATATAGTTTGGAGATCGTAAAATGTATTGTTGGTAATTTTACTATAAAAATATATTTTTATATTATTCTTATTGTTGCATTTTGTTATATGGCAATGAAGATGAGGATAATAGTCCGAATAATGTAAATAATGTATGACACGAGTAATTCGAGCAAATCAGTAAATAAGACAACGTTGTTTTATTTTCGTTGAAAAGCGAAAAGTTGTTCGACGGTATTCCTGAACAGAAGAGACAAGAGTTTATCTACACACACACACACAGGAATTATTGTCGGCTAGATCCGGGAAAATCAGTCCATCGGATTCATCGATGCGTCACAGCAGCTGTTCACTGTCTGAATTATATTGAATAAAATTCTCATGACGTCAGCCTCCGTGTACAGTCATTGTCCAGTGACAATCATTTAATTCGTTTCGACACCTGAGATCTCTCCTTTCATAACTCCACATTGCTAATGAGGGTGGGTCACCCCCTCAAATTTTGATGCAAACGCTTATCGCATTAAAAAAAAGTAATCAATGCATTTTCCGGATTTTCAATGACCTTACACCTCTTTTCAGTAAACTGTAAATTTCTTTACCGTTGCTTAGTTGGGTGACAACCCTACGACCACTACCACTGCTGATGTCACCCTTCTACAGTCTTTATTGCTACACATCCTATTGTGTGGCAATAAAAAATACTTTTAGATATTTGCGTGACTAGACTTAATAACTGTCACTGATCACGTCATCCTCCTTAACTATATTTAGTATCACAGATCCTAAAACTTATAGATATCATTATTGTTGGATACTTTTTATTGTCATACCTACAGAAGTGTATAAATAAAAATTGACTAACAAATGTGTTGTACGAATTTTGTGTCAATTCCAAGTCCTTTTTACCCTCCGAGATTTGCGATTTCAGTGCATAATTGTTTTGTGATGTCAACGAATACTCGTTGTCACTTTCGTAATGCTCGTTGTAGTAGAGACTTTGTAATCGCAGATACAACTATAGTAACGCCGTTGAACAATACTGGTGTCAGACGCCTTCGAATATCACTCGTACTAATAGTACTTGCTTGAAAATACTCGCTCCAATAGTAACCACCGTATAGTGATCCGTATATAATAGCATAGTGAATAGTATACAGAATAGCGATCCGTATAGTAATAGAGGATAGACTGGAAATAACGATCCGTATAGTAATAGAGGATAGAGTAGAAATGGTGATCAATTAGACCCCACTCTATGTTCTATTTATGCGTTTCCTTTATGGTTACGTGACCTACTTATTTCAAAATTGGGTTCGCCTGTGTTGGCTCTCTGGTGATCTGTGTTCAAACTAGAGTCGGCAGCGATATTTTGTTTCTGTATAACAAAATGTCTTATTATAAAGAGATAAGAAGTTTTTCTCTATAAGTTCAAAATTTGATTCTTATGGTGGAGGCAGTGAAAAAAAGGATGCTTTTGTTGGAGAAGGACATTGATCAGAGATTCTCTCTCGTTAAGCAGTGACATTTTATCAATAATTCTTAAACTCGTAATGAAGAATATCTTTTCGAATCTCGGAGAACATTAAGAAGAATGTTTTTCTTTTGGTAATTCCGTGTGCGTTGAAATGATTTTTTTCGTTTTTGATTATTGTAATAACTTCAATTTTCATCATCAGTCACTATTCTATGAAAAGAAAGCCTTTTTGGTGCTGAACAAAAGTTGAATCTTTTGTCAATGTTCTCTTAAAGTTCGTCTAGGTTTAACGGCTTCAGAATCAGACTTATGGTTCACAGGAACCAATTGTAACTCTACAGCCTCCTTGATCGCCCAAGACGTCTACTACCGCGAGTGATCTCTTCGATCCTGACCTACCTTATCCCACGTTGTGATTGGTTGATCATAAGGAGGCCAACATCGATTCGTCACAGGTATCTTCGTGTTGGGCTGGTCCAAGCAGAGCGAAGTCGTACAGTAAAATAGGAGAAAAACAACACTCGAAATAATATAATCTAATATTTACTATTTTTATATTAAGCACGACGTACAATGGTTTGTTAATAAATATTGTTAGGGCCTAGGTGTTAGCATACAGGTGTTTGTCGAACCAACCTGGTCCTAAATCGGACGCAACACTTGGTTAAGATAGTAAGGTTTGGCTTGGGGAGTTGGCGAAGCTTGTTTAACTGATTTGGTAAGTTTGGCTCAAGGCTGATGTCGGAGGTTCGAGTCAGCTGATAGTTACGTGCGTTGTCTTGCGCTCGACGATTTGGACGGAGTCTCGGTGTGATCTCTTTCTCGTCTCTCTGAATTTACTTCGCGCGTTTGTATTCATTGATGTCTAGCAAAAATTGGCGCAGGGATGAGATGCAGTTGGGGAATTGGTATTTCCTCTACCTGTCGTCTTCGTTATTTTTGGTTCTGGGAAATTATTTATCAATTTGGAAAGTCCTCCGCCCACAGCTGCTTCTTCCTCCTCCTCTTAACATCTTTCACTAATGCTTCTCAGTGGGCATGGAAAGCTCCTTCAACCTCCTTGGTGTCTCATCTGTGCCTGCTATCCTTCAGTGGGTGCAGGCAGCTCCTCTTCCTTCCTTGATCGCTTTTCTGCGCCTGTCACTTACACTATTCAGCGAAGACTAATTTTTAAAAAATTATTATTTGAAATGCTGTCACCTCATAAGTGAATTGACACCAGTGTTGATCTGAAAGTTAGATGAACAATTGGCCTTCTCGCCCTCAATCCAGAGACACTTTCCCAGGGAAAATCTTGCAACTTACATTATTGTGACTATCGTTCGGACGAATGTCAAGATATCGCCGTGTGTTTTTATTTAAAAAAAAAGGTATTAAACCAGGTAGTTATTGTCTTCAATGCTGACATTTCTGCAGAAAGATTTTGCCAAGTCGGTTTTATATTTCCTTCCCGTCCGAAATCAGATTCTGGACACCTGGCTTTCATATGCATTGGTTCGCTTTAGAAACATTCCTTAAATAACCTTTTTACCTGTAATAGGCATTTCATGGTAGTTTATTTATCAATATTTCGTTTTTGTTTGATATTTGAAGCCCTTATTAGTAATTACCAGTAACCCAAATAGTGTTACAGGGACCCAGATGCCTAGATTTGAAACGAAACAAGTGTAGGTTTTATTTCTTCAGTATTTGGCACAGTGGATAAAAGCGTTGGTTAGATCCAGTGACAGGAACCAAAGCGTTGTGAATTTAATACCTGGTTAAGGCAGTGGAGAACTTGGGGAGGGGAATTAACAGGAGATAACTGATAACAGATATCCATTAAACATGGCATGTGGAACGAGAACAGTCTACCTCAGCGTACATAATACCTCATTTCAGAAATACAGACATATACTGAAGCATTTCGACATTCAAACCACCTGAAGAAGGCCGGAGTGTACATCGGGCGAAACGTTGTGATGAATATGGCAACAAAGATGAAGACAATAGACCGAATAATGTTTTATTTCTTGTTTCCTGCTCAGAATTGTGTTTCCGGTTTCTTCTAAGGATCTCAAAATTAGAGAGTGATATGGAAGAGGTTGCACCTCGCTTTCTTCATTCTTGCACTAGCTTCGTGTTATCAGTGCTTCTTTAAGTTTGTTATAATCTCCTGACTGTAAAATAGTAGACAGTAGCTTGCATACTATCTCAGGCGGTAATGCAGCCAACACGTGATAAAATTGCTGCATGGATGTCCTTATCCTCATAATGTCGAACTGTGCCTCCATAATTGACAACCATGCAATCACATTCAATTCAATGAACACTGGTGGTTTAATGGATACTGTTTGTATAGATTCACCGATCTTCCCGGATGCTTGATTCATCTCCTGTTCGTTGCCAGACATGTTCACTTGTGATGAATACAGTACGAATAGGTATGTGTTTCTTTGAATGTCAAGAATCACTAGATTATAGTGATGTGGGGTTAGGGTTAAAATGAACAGTTGATTTACCCACGCCAAGAAAATTAATGGCAGATGACTAGAAAACACACGCGTAATTTCAACAAAAAAAGTTAAGGAATATATTCACGAATTTATACGCTTTAAGTAGTATCAATAGTTCGTTTCAGGAAACTAAATCAGAATTTTTAAAGTTCGTAGTTGTAACGTATTTTCACGAATAGAAAATGTTCATAGCACAGATTATCTCACCTGGCACAAAATAATATTAAAAATATTTAAGACAAAAGGTAAGAGAGTTCATTAATCACCGAAGGGATATAAGATTTGCATACGTTCAAAAGTAGATGAAGACAGATAGTTTGAAATACTGCCGTGTTCTGGTTAGAGTAATAATATAATTGGTAAGTAATTTTATACTGACGAGTACTTCAAGGTTGGTTGTGATGAACTGGAACGTAACCACTCACACGAATTCAGGCATTCTTCTCATTAAGGAAAATAGAATCAACAAAGAAACGTATACTTACTATCAGAATGAAACCTCTGAAATTTTTCGGACACAATAAGGAAACTGAAAACCACCTACTTTGTATAAATAGATAGGAAGGTGTGGAGAATCATGATCGCCTAAATCTTGAACGGAATTGCTACATAAAATAGAGACACCCAGAGAGGATCATACTCACCACTAATGATCTACAAGTCCAGTTTGTTGACCATCACAGCACAATGTCTCAGAATAGTTACTTTTTTTATGTGTCACGTACCCTAAGTACATGAGCGATCATGCCTCTCCACAACTTCGTATCTTTTGTAGCCCTTCTTAAGGTGTTTATTGTCGTTTTCGCTCAATGTTCTGACATCCATTTATACAAGCTCGTTAGGTATGTTAAACTCTGTTACCCTTCGCTCCCCTTGCAGTCAGTATATCCTGTGAGTGTCAAATTTTACATATGCTTTTTTTATTATTGGCAACACCTTTTAAAGGTTATGTTTATATATTTTAGCGACGACTTTGTGTTGTTCCGTTTAAAACTGACATTTAAAATAATAACGTAAAATTTCTTAAAACGAATTGTTCAAGAGTAAGAAATCTTCTTTTTTTTTTCAAAATTGTACCTGGTGTGTTTTATACACTTCAGTTGATAAAATCAAACATGAGGCGGCGTGGGGTTAGGGAATTTATGTGTGGAAAAATACGAAATAATGAAAGTTGTTTGAAGAGCTGTTTGCAGTAAAACTTTGTAAAAATTGAAAATTGACGCACAGTAACACAATTGCTGCTTTAAAAGAATTTAAAATATATTGTGTCACAATTTTCCGATATAAATGTCAAAAGAAATAATAAATATAAATTCTTTTATTCAAATGCTTTTCAAGATTAATGATTGGATTAATATATTTTCATTGGGTTTATCTCTTACATTTATTTTTTAAGAAACTATTTCGGGGCCGATTTTACCCAGTCAATGTAACAATCATTATGGGACAGAGGTGATAATTTACTCTTATTTTTCTAAGTTTAAGGTCAGGCCAAAATAGGCTTGGAATATTACATTATTTGCAATACGAGCTGTTTATGCAACCTGTCACATAACGACGAGGATTTATTAAGTATGTTAAAAGTTTCATTAACGTCATTGGAGTGACGCAGCAAATCCTGGTGTGTGTATGTAGGGTTGGACATGAACCATGGTTATATTTTAACGTTGACTTCATTTGAACTGAAGGTACATTGGAAAATCTATCATCTTCTCATCGATACCCACTGACTTTACCTCTACTCCACATTTTCTAACTGAGCTTGAGTTATTTCCTGTGCTAACAAACTAAATATTTCAGACGGAAGGGGTAATAGAATTTATCAAATTTTGGTAACTGAGCGTTATATTATTGATTGAAAAGGGAGAAATGGGTTGTAAGTGACCAGGAATGAAGATAAGCATTACTGAGAGAAAAAGATTATCATATAAAAATCACCATTAACGGTGATTTTTTTTACTAGAGAAAACGTTGCAAACAATTTTGCTATAGAAATGTATTGACAATTCAGACGAAAAGATTAAAAGAATTTTTACATTAATTAACAAGACAACATTGTAGAAATAAAACACATCATCTGACGCTTCTGTCTTGGAAAACTTTCCAAATTCTGAAAAATAAATATGAGATCCTCTTTTTGAATGGCTTTTTATTCGAACCGAAAAGTTTTCAAGAACCACTTTTACAGGGTGCGATCAGTAAATTGTCGCTATTGTATATTGTTTTCACGCACGCGCATTGTTTGTTTTTGATTTTTTTTTTTCGACTGTAAAGTTTAGTAGAGTTAGTTGGACACTGTCTGTGAGAAAAAGAGCACAATAACGCAATTCACGCTGCCAGAAATTTGGAAACGGCATGCTGCCCTGCTTGGCATTCGCGCCACAAGTTCTACTCCAAACATTTCAGTTTTTGGGTGTCGATCTGAGGACATAACAGAGGATTCGGAAAGAGTTGGATGAGCCTAATGATGATTGCGAAGGTCTTTGGAGTGATCACCAGTGATGGCAATGTTATGCCTCCAGTCATCTTCCCACGTAGGGATGTAGGCTTCTGTATTCTTCAGACTCAACATAGAAACCTACATCACGTGCCTTGTGGAGGTAGTGCTGTCCTGGTTCAAAAGATCCTGTGTCTGGTATCAAGACTCTGTACCATGCCACATAAGCAAGAGAACCCAGTTACGGCTGTCAGACAATTTCTGCGACCTCATCACCCCTTACATCTGGCCACCTAACTCTCCAGACTGCAAACCCCCTTGATTATGTGTGTGGGGTGCAGTTGAGCGAGAGACCAAACTCCTTGTAATACCAAAGATGAACTGAAGGCAAGGATTATGGCAGCATTCATCAACTTAAACAAGGAAACAGTTAAAAAAGATGCAGGAGATTCCAAAGTCGTGTGATGTGGTGTTACGTCGATCAGCAAAATTCAATTCAGACTATATTAACGTTGCACTAATGTTATTGGCAAAGACCCGAATCCATTTCTCTCAGCGCACTTTCCCAAATACGCAATATATATATATATATATATATATATATATATGTTGCCGAAATACGCAATTGTATATATATATATATGTGTGTGTGTGTGTGTCAATCAGAAAGGTTTCCTTTCGTTTTTATTCATAGTCTTTTTACAGGTGTTGGTTATTCCACTTGGCTTTGCCAATACGCCTGTTAGGGGTGGGGTGCTTTTTAAGCAGTCATATTCTCCCCCCCTCTCTCTCTCTTTTTAGCCTTCAGATGTAGTCGCACTCAGAGACTGAGTCGCATATTGCTTCCTTGATCTTCTGTTGACTTCTGAACTCTAACACACACACACACACACACACACACACACGCACACACACACACAAGCATTTCATTGTTATAGATAGGTTTAATGTTTTTTCTTCCATTACAATTGTGTAAACATATAATTTCTTTCGTTAATAACATGCATTATCGTTTGTTCTCTATTCAATGTTTTGTTGACTTATTTTTACCTGGACTCACACTAAGTCCGCAATTATTGATTGTAGGATAAATGTTACAGGAGCCCATAAATATTTAATATAAAATGTCTAGACACGTCACAACCAAAGTGTTGATTCACACTGTATGTTTGCGTACAAATAATCATCATTATGTTAATGGTGACTTATTTCCCTCAACACAGGTATATTTTTTACTTATATCTGAATCACTCCCTCTCTCTCGATAAACGAAAATATACACTGTTTAATTAATAAACGGAGCGTCTTCTTAAATACGTGTATCCACTTAAAAGAACGTTTAATTGATAAAATGTGGGATTAATAAGGAAAAAATCCATTACTACTGTAGAAATATGTGTGTGTGTGTGTGTCTGTGTGTGTAGTTTGGCAGCATGTCATTATTGAGGCATGTGTTATTAAAGACGACGGAACTTTTGCGTTTAATAATCTTTCTTTCTGTTTTTTCTTAGTTTCTCGCAAGTTTCTTTATATTTGCGTCTAAATTGTTGACAAAAGACTCGAGTCCTTGCGTTTTTTGCCGAGTGCTTTCGGTTGTCGTCAATCGTCATGATGGCTGCATGCTTTGATTTGAAGTAGTTTGCTTTTTATTTTTATGGGTAGTATTTTGGGGGTATTCAAGCAGTGTTGTTGGATTAGTTCATAAGCGATTTAGTAGGTATTTATTTTTTGGAGGATTAGTTATTAAATATATTTAAGATGTTTCTACCAGTATTAAATCTTATTTTATTTATGTTGGGCTTTTGGCTTTTATTTGTGATGACTTCAAGAATTTGTAAGCGTGTTTTGCAGGGGATTTTGGTATTGTTGATTAGGATTTTTCTTATTTCAGAGGAATTGAATCTGTTATTAGTGGTACAGTGGGTTGTTATAAGGTGATTTTTATAACTAATCTTCCAAATAATAAATAACAACAATAGTAAAACATGTTTCAATCTCTGTAGACTTGTAGTTCTTCAACACCACAGAGCGGACATTTGGTTACAGTTTGACTTCATCAGTTGTTGAACAAAGTCTGTCACGAGGAAACCCTCAATCACGATCCCCTGTGGTTTCGTTCTGGCACAATCATCGACAATTATCTTCAACCCGACTTCACTCAGAATTGTTGGGTCAATCAATGACACAATTTTCAGGCAATTTGCAACGTTTTCCCTATGTTGATATTATAAAGGTGTCAGCTTCCTAACAAATCGACCGCCGTGAGATTCGAACCTGGGTCTCAAGGTCGGAATGCGAATAGTCTAAGAACTCGGCCACACCTTTTCAGACAGACAAACATTATGTCATTTATAGGAGTAAGAGAGATATAAGGAATATATGTATAAATAAGTAAAAGTTTGTCACTTAGCTAACTGATGTTACCTTCAGCATCCCGACTCCAGAGTTTCGTAGGCGGGCCTGTCTGTCCGCTCTTCAGATTGAAATATACGAATGTATTCAGTATATCTCTCAAGCGTTAGGCGTAGTCATTATATAAAAAAATTGTCTTGTTAACTGCATATTTTTTCATCGGTCTGCCATGATACTCGTCTGTTTCCGGTCGTTGTACAGGACAAACTTATACCGGAGTAAAAAATAATTAATTAAATGAATAATTTTTTAAAAATATCTTGTTCTAAGGGAAAACTTTAAAAAATTCCTCCAGCCCTCGTTACTCTTATTGTTTTTTTTTTTCAGTGTGATAAACACTTCTTCGTCAAAATAGGGGTAACTCGTCGTAATGTTATGGTTAACAAGCGCATCTCGCTGATCAATAACCCCAGAGTAGTGAATTCGATTCTCACCAAATGACCTTTCTGCCGCTAGATGTAAGCTACGCTTCGAAAAAAAAAAAGCATTTCACTGAAGGGAAATGATTATTCTTAATTATATTATAATGAAGAGATCTGGGCTGTAGCTGCACAACCTTCCATTTTCATCGTTGATAGATTTTAAAATCGTTTACGTGGATTTTTTGTAGGTGATACTTTTTTTTCCCCCACTATATAACCTCTTTCTTCCAGACGAAACGTTTCTAGCCTGTCGCTATTTTGTCGTTATGCGTTCCATTCTTTCGTTCCATCAGTTCAGATATTTACAGCAAGGACACGCCATGCCACTTACACGGAGTAGCTTCACCCTCACTTCTCCTGTGTTCTAAATATCAAAAGAAATTTTTTACTCAGCTTCCGTCACCTAAACCTCTACTTTTCAGGACAGACTCCCACATGGTTGTTTCCCTGACCACTATAATATATAATCTTTTCTCTTTATCCTCCTCATCATCTTTATTCCTTACGATCATTCATATCATATACCGCCTTCAGTATTGGCTTACGGCCATATCACGTTGAAACACCGGTTCCAGTACGAATAAAAAAAGCTCATCAGAGCAGTTACCATGAAAATATTTGTAAAAGAAAACAACAAAAAAAAAACAACCCAAAAACAGGGCAGCCATATTCTCCCTCCCTCTCTCTTTCTTTTTAGCTCTGGCTTTCAGATGTAGTTGTACTCAGAGGCTGAGCCGCATTCGCTTCCTTCATCCTCTGTTGACTTCTGAACTCTATCACACACACACACACACAAGCATTTCATTGTTATAGTTAGGTTTAATGCTTTTCCTTTCATTACAGTTGTGTAAACATGTAATTTCTTTGGTTAATAACATGCATTATCATTTGTTTTATATTCAATGTTTTGTGGTCTTATTTTTACCTGGACTCACACTAAGTCCGCAATTATTTATTGTGGGATAAATGTTACAGGAGCCCATAAATATTTACTATAAAATGTCTAGACACGTCACAACCAAAGTGTTGATTCACACTGTATGTTTGCGTACAAATAACTCACCATTATGTTAATGGTGACTTATTTCCCTCAGCACAGGTATATTTTTAAATCTCACCCCCTCTCTCCTCTCTCTCATATATATATATATATATATATATATATATATATATATATTATTACTAAAGTCGAGATGTCGGGTCAGGATTGGTTACATTACAGATCCTTGTTTGATTTTGTCAAGAATCTTCAGATATACAGCAGGAACACCAGATCAGATATGGCAAGAGTTTATGTCTAAAAGTCTGTTTCAATGTGTCTCAGTGTCTCTATTTCTCTCTCATAATCATTTCTTCTTTAAATGTTTTATCTTTTTCGATCTTTCTTTTTTTTTTTTATTGTCCCATCTTTTGGTTTCACCTTTAATTTTTTTGAAGATAAAAAAAAAATGTAAACTTAATTTCCATTGTTCAGTTTTTCCACAGTTTTATTTTCTCCCCAGATTTAATTTTTCTTCTAATTATTATTTCTTTTATCTTGTCCTTCACTTTAGATGGTGGTTATATCAGCATCACTATTCTCTCCTCCTTTCCGAATCTCGTTTTTATTTTCCTTTATTTCCTTCATTGTTCTCCCTTTCCTTCTGATTATCTCAACTTTATTATCTTCATCATCCTTACAATTTGCTCTCTAATTACACTTTTTCTCTTCCCTTTTCTCTGTTTTAGATTTATTATAGTTCCTTCCATCTCTCCTACTTTTACCTTTTGTCTCTGATATTTTTTCATCTGTCTTTTCTCGCTCTCATTTACAACTGAGTTTTTTTTTCTCTTGATATCTCTTCCTCAACCAACACTTTGAAATATCATTTTCCAAACTTCTACCTATTTTTCCTATACCTTCATTGATCCTCACGTACATTTCCGCATGACTTAGTCATTTTTCTCTGATCACAGGAAGTCGTTTTCTTCCCATAGTCATTTTTCTCTGATCACAGGAAGTCGTTTTCTTCCCATAGTTATTTCCAATTTTTTTTTTCTACGCTAACCTTCCACTCTCGCATCCCTAGTCTTCCTTCTCCTACTGAATCCTCGCCACCATTTTTCATTCAAAAAACCGGCCACTTCTCTCCGACACCGATCTCATGAAAACGGGGGAAAAACCTAGCCACAGTTTCCTGTGTTATTTCTTTCTAAACGAAGTGGCTATCTATTTTTCCACTTCCGCCATTCATTCTTCTTATCCACCAATTCGTTTGCCGGTTACTTTATCCGAACATTCAGCAAGACAGAACCCAGGTGTTTGTCGTTTCTCAGCCTCTCCTATATGCCAGTGTTTGATAACAGTCTGCCCAATACTATCGGTGGATGTAATCACACCCCATCCATACCTAATTTGCAGAAACACGTCTGTGTATGTGTAGATATGTCCGTGAACACTCACACCTAGATTATATCACATTCACATATATGTGGAGAAATTTTCATATCGACATGTGTGCTTATTCGTGAAGTGTTTTCAGATATTATAGGCTTGGATACAAATGTTGATACAAAACTGACATTAATCAAACTCATGTTAATACGTAAATACATCTATCTATGGATAAACATTATATATATATATATATATATATATATATATATATATATATATATATATATAATCCTAATGAGCCAGAAACTACCTACCAAGGTTTCACCTTCACGGATCTTCAGTGCTAATTGGCTCTGAATAAGGGATGTTTATCTGTTCTATTACGTATAACTTTTAAAAAGTGCTCAATAGAGTTAACTAGAGTTATTATGTCTATTTTGATACCTATGCTAAAGTCTACTTAGTGTATTGAGCACTAAGTAGACTTTTCATATTTTACTTGATTGTTTCTTTTTGATTGTTTTTACTAACTCGGCTGGTTTTCTTTTTCTTTCCAAATTTTTTCATGATATATAAATTGTATATATCAGAAAAGATGGTGAGTAATTGAATGACACTGAAATATCGAATATGACGCGTTTCATCCTGCGAAAAGACTTCAGACTAAATAATGATTTTTATTGGTGGGCTATTATGTATGTAGGGAGCGTGAACGAAATACCAACAAATATTGGATGTAATTACGATATCAGGAGACCCCCCCCAGACAACTACCCATCCCCTGGACAATTGCCCCCATTAAAAGAAAATTAAGAGAAAGCACAAATATTTTTTTAGTGTTGTTTTTATTGTCATTTCGCTATAAAAATGTATTCTTGGTCATTTTATTACAAAAATGTACCCTTGATTTTTGTTTGAAGGGATCACTATTTGTCCATGCCTTGGACCCTAACAGATGTTGCCATTCAGAGGCAGGGTGAACATGGGAACAACAGTAGTTAAGAGGTGGTTCCATGCTCCTCAAAAACTGCAATCTCCTGATCAGAGGCCTCGCTGCCGGATGTAGTTTATTGTCATACTCAGGACGCAACAGTGAAGGGAATATGTCATATATAGATTGGAAGGGAGCGTTACAATAGCAAAAGATATCTTCCAAAAGCTAAGCAAAGTATTAAGAAACAGGGTTAAAGAAGGCTAAACTTGTATATATTTTCTGTCCTTTTGTGAATACTAGACAAATTCCTCACAGGTGAAGATGGGAGTTGAGGAAAACATCGGAGATTTCTCTTATTGCCAGGACTTTGCCTTGGGAAAATCTACTTATTCCGTGCAGACAGACATGGAAAATCCTAAATCTTCGTTCACGAAACCAAGCTTTAATAATCTCTGTCTCTCTTATAAAATGTTCTTTCAGAAAGTGAATGATTGTGGCCCTCCATAACTTCCCGTCTTTTGTTATTCTTTGTCGTTGCGTTCTTTCTTCTATTATCCATTTATTAAAACTCATCAAGTAATATACTCACTGCTTCTCAAGTGTATATTAAAGTCTTCATTTATTTAATATTAATTATGTATAGATTTGAGGCAACAGAATTACCGTTCTAAAGAAGGATACTGAGAATGCCATGGACAGAACATGGGAGCCACAAGAAAGTTTTAGGGAAAATGGCAACAAAAAGGACGCATAAACTTCGAATGAGAAAGAAACAATTAGAATTTCTTGGGCAGATAACGAGGAAGAATTCTTCGCAAAATCTTTCTATTTAGTTCTTTATCAAGTTTTAACTTTTCACAAATCTTCCTGTCTTAAGAATTTTTGCCAATCGTTTCTTATTTTCAGTCAGTCATTTAAGTGCCATATGTGGTACATGCTTGGGCTATGATGTCTCTTTCGATATATAACTGAAAAGGCAGAAGATTTTCTCACAGGAAGTTGCCATTTGTTTCTGCATTAGACTGGTTGCCAACCAAAGCTATAATACCCAGTCTTTCCAGCTATTTAACCCATAGCTGGGGTGGTGAGAGAGATGGATTCATACCTTTCTTGTGGGGTATTTATATGTAAGTGGATGAAACGACACCAACGCTCGCTCTTAAATTTCTCACTCTCGAGCTGATATCCCTGACATCACTACATGCATCCTTATTTTTAAGCAACCATTTTCTTCTTCCTCCTCTTCAGATGTTCTTCTCTTCTTTTTTTCTTCCTTTCTTCTCCCCTTATCTTCATTTTTCTATCCTTTTTTTTTTCTTTGTTGGAAACAAAAGAAAGAGTGCTAGACTGTAACATAATATCAGTCCTCCTCTAAGGCAGTGAATGCTGGATATTCTCCTCATAGATGAAAACACTTGAGTCAAAAGAAATTTGGTTCTACAGAAGGATATCCGAGGATATTATAGATTGATCATGTGAGCAACGACAAAGTTTTACAGAAAATAGAAATAAAATAGACACAAGTATAAACTTAACGTCAGAAAGGGAGTTGAAATGTCTAGACACATAGACGGCTCAGAGAATTTGAGATTCACAAGACATATTGAAGGCAAGAGAGACAGAGGAAAACAGCGTATAACCTAGCTAACGATATTGCGTAAATGGTTAGCAGAATAAGGAATGCTAGAGATAACAAAAACACACAACTTACTAATAGATGCAAAGGATAGGATATTGTGGAGAGCCTTGATCATCTACGTCTTGAAGAGACACGGCACATAGAAGATCCTGAAAATTTTAGTTGTCACTTTCTGATTGTTAACAATCGATTCTTATTCTTTAAAACTTCTTCGTTGCTGGCAGAAACTACCAATGGCATTTTCAAAATTTGGCGACAGAATCACATTATGGTCTTTTGTTCATCTATGAAGAATTTGATTCCCACATAGGAAATTAGGTAACAAAAACGGAGATGGGGAAAATAGCCACGTGTAAGGAAGAATTCCCACTTAGAATCATTTTCCAAAGAACTGCGATTTTATGGAACAGACTCCTACGTGGATGCTTCCCTGAACAATGCAATCTTAATTTCTTCCTGTTACTCGCTATCCTGCTTATCTTCATAATCTTCACTTCCTACCATGTCAACTTAGATTTTTTTAAACACTTCATTCAGTAACACTATCTTGAGTGGCTCTCAAGAGCCTTGGCAATAGTAAAAGAAAAAAAGGAAATAAAACCTAAGCGTCATTCTTCAAGCATCCTGAACTCAAGTTATTAGCAAAAAAAAAAAAAATCTCTATTAAAGAAAAATTGTGATAAATCAGAATTTGAAAACCTCTCAAGTAAAAGTTTCTAAAAAGACTGCTCATTTTACAGTTCTTTGGAGTACGTATCTGTCTATGTTACGTTTTGACAGGACAAAGCAAAGTTAACGTAAGAACGAAACACAAAAATGGTTCATAGTTAGCACGCTTGCAAAGCGTTAATACTGTGGCGAGCTCAAGGTTCACTTTGCACGAGTAAAGACAACATTAATGAAATCGTTTACCTGCTGTGGTACCGGCTGCCGTTGGTTATTTTACACTAGTGCAACCGAAGGGTGCCCAAGATAAAAGAATTTTGAATTAATATTTTAAAAGCATGCAAGTTTAACTTGTTTTCATTTATTCTCTTTGTGAAAGTTTTCATATTTTCTTTTATTCTCCCATTTATCTCATTCGCTCATTTCTCTCATCTCTCGTCCTTACACATTTCCCCCCCTCTATTCTCTCCTTTTTTAGAGGGGCTTTTTAAGCTACTTTAGAATATTACTGTAATAAATCTTCCTCCTTTGTTTCTACCGACTTTACTGTGTTGAACGAAGTTTAATGAATAGATTTTGTTTTGTTTTGTTTTAAGGTATATCAACACCTCAATGAGTTATTTAATGCCGACAAGATTGCTGGTAATATTTTTTCTAAAAATATATTGCTGGTAATAATTCCTCCTCAAAAATTTATTTTTTGAGGAAGAATTATTACCATCAATACATTTTTAAAGAAAAAAATATTACCAGCAATATATTTTTGGTAAAAAATATTTTTACACTTTCATAGTGTTTTGACCCCATTCTGGTTTTTAACTATTTGCCCAACAGGTGCTACCACCTCAGGTCAGGGTGACCTGGGAACACCAGCAATTAACAGGTGTTTCCATACTCTTCAAAACCTCCTGATCAGAGGCCTTACTGTTGGACGTAGTTTATCGTCTTACCCTGGATGCGGACCTAGTTTATCGTCTTCCCCCAGGACGTGGATGTAGTTTATCGTCTTCCCCCAGGACGTGGATGTAGTTTATCGTCTTCCCCCAGGACAGTAATAAATAGGAGTAAAATAGATCAGAATTTGAAATCAGGGTTAGAAATTTAATATTCCTTCCGCAACTATGCATACTCAGAATGATATATTCTCATAGAAAGTTAACAAAGAACAAATAATAAGCATTCAAGTGAAAACTGTTGTTATATTTAAATTATCCTTCTTCATGTTATTTTGTTGTGTAATGTGCACTCTCGTCTCTACTACTGTGTTATATATCTTTTGGGGCGATCGTTTCGTGCCACGTACTTTGACGGACCCGTTATTCTCCTTGTAACACGGCGCTGCAGTTCGGGCAGTACATCATAATCTTCCTCGTCTTCTTGATCTTCTGTGATTGGAGTATGGTCCAGATCGCGTTTCATGGCTGGTAGTTCCATTCGGGAAGGCCTTCCAGTAAGTTTTCGTGGTGGTGCTTTTATTGAGCTGTCGTTTCTTGAAAGTGGCATTGTTTCGGAACTGTCTTCTTCGCTAAACGAAGAGGAGCTGCTGTATTCATTGAAAGTGCTTAGACGCTGCATTCTGTGACTTCCGTATCGATTCAGATTTTCTTCCGGTAGAAAACTTTTTTTCCGAACTGGGTTTGGAGGAATTATAATTGTAGACGCTCTTTTGATTCTTAGAGGCTTAATATCGTCTGAAACTTTATAACTAATTCGTTTTTTGTCCATGCGTTTCTGATTTTCTTCAGCAAGTTCGTCGTAACATGGTTTACAGGACAATCTGCGCTCGGCCGCCACAAGGTTGGCTTGTCTAAACGAACGTGTCGATTTCAATTCAGGAAGTTTTGAACTAGATTCATTGCTCTGTTCAGCTGTTTTCGCACTTAACTCATTCCCTAATTTCTCTTGAGCCGGTCTCAATTGATCTGTCGCTTCTGTACTTTTACTAGTCTCTTCTTTCTTTACATCTTCCCCAACATTTTTCGTCTTTTCTTTTTCTTCATCCTCCTCCTCCTCCTCCTCCTCCTCTTGTTCTTCTTTCTCCTCCTCATCCTCCCCCTCCTCTTTTTTCTTTCCGTCGTCTCCCTCTTTATCTTTCTCCTTCTCGTCGTCTCCCTCTTTATCTTTCTCCTTTCCGTCATCTCCCTCCTTATCTTTCTCCTTCCTATCTATTTCATCTTTATCCGCCTCCTTCTGTTCTTCATCCTTATCTTTATTTTCCTCTTTTTTACCGTTTTCATTCGCATCACCCTTTTCTTCCTTCTGTCCATTTTCAGCTTCTTCTTTTATTTCTGGAAATGGTTCTTCCTCATCTTCTCCTTCATCAGTTTCTTGCAGAAAAGAATCAAATGATTTCTCCTGTTTCATAATTCGTTTGTCGACGTTAAATTTAATTTTACCAGCGGCAATATTTCCCCAGTTCTCTCTGTTAGCCAAGCACCCCTCATACAATGGACTCAACAATTCGTTCATTTCCGACAGATACCTGTACACGGCCACGCAAACAAAGTCAATAAAGCTTACTTGCATTTTGGGCAGATCGTGTCTTTTTTCCCTGTCCATCAACGGGATAACTGATTCTTCCATCATTTTCTCCATATCGCCCTGATAATAAAACTCTCTGGCAACGACGAGAGCAATTTTTCGCTGAACTTTCCAAGGTTTAGTGATGGCAGACAGATCACATGCCGTCATCATCATTGATAAAAGAAGATCTCTCTGTTCTTCCGTAGCAAACACACACTCACCATTTTCAACTAGATGTTTAAATTGATTTCTTTTCTCAAAGTATATCACCAAGTCGGTAGCTAAAATTGCATGCTCGACAGTTTTCATTGCATGTTTGTATTCTTCAGCGGAAAGATTCCTGAAAATATTGGTTTCGTATTCATTCAAAATCATAATACAACGGTCGATGTGATGGTGTTCCATGACAGATGTACTGTACAACGTCGCCAAAGGCGATGCGACTTTCACTTGAAAGGCATTGTTAGTACCCCGGTGGTCCAGATCATGGCATAGACTAGCGACCAGAAGATAAACACATTCATATTTTGTAAAATGCTCATCCATGTGGCCTGTCGTTAGCATACAAAACATAGTCTGGCCAACATTAAGTCCGTGTCTCCAATTGTGATAAATCACCTGTCGATAATTTTTTTTTACTGTCAAAATCCACTTATACAAAAGTTCAATAGGGATCTCCAGTAATTCTAGTGTGCGGAGTTCAAGAAAAAGTTGTACACACGCCAACACAGTCTCATCATTGCTGAATACCATATCGTTGAAATCAAATTTGTAGATATTGAGCTGGTCAACGGGCAGTATTTTAAAAGACAACAGACGGCTTACTTCGTCCTCAGAGGCCATGCTGTGATTCGCTAAAACGTCCAAAGCAATCTGTTTTTGTGCTTCAGATTTAACAGCTATTTCATAATTCTGTGCATTTTGTAGACCTATACCACAAAATAGGGCAAACGTCTCCATCATTTCCAGATCACTTCGGCTGAATATATCGTTGGAATCGCGATCGAATATAATACAGCCAATACAATTTGAAGTTGCGTTCATGATATTAATACAAAACAAATCATCAACATTGGCCACATTTTTGCCAACATCGTATATAGTCGGTTGGTAGACTACTTCTCCGTTCATAATGCACTTGCGAGCTAATGAAGAGTATTTATGATCGTTGTTACAGACAGTAGATTCTTTTTTCTTTCTGGACAACTCAAAGACATGGGCGAATTTCATGAGGTTCAGATTGTTGATATCTAGTAAATAGACTGTGACGCACCTGCATTCTAGCATGCTTAACGCTTGCTGCAAGATTATCTCCACTAGCTTTTTAAGATTACCCAGTTCTCTGGTGATCTGTCTGACCAAATGGAGCAACAGTTGGTTTCTCTTGAACTCCTCCACCTTGATTTCAAACAGCTGGGCATTATTAATTCCGATTCCGCAAAATGCCAGATAATCCCGGAAAATCTTCTCATCATCTCCAGTGAAAAATTCTCCGTCTGTCTTGTTAATCACACACGCAACACCGACTACTTCTTCTTCAAGTCCAAATATCGGTAAAGACATTATGCAACGTGTATGGTAGCCAGTACGCATGTCGATTTCTTTATTGAAGCGAGGGTCGTTGTAGGCATCCTTAATGTTTATCGATTTTCGAGTTTCCGCCACAGTGCCAACAATCCCCTCACCGAACGGGATATGGATGGCTTCCCGCGAACTATGTAAGCTCTCATCGAGAAGTGATGTGGTTGTCACATCGAAAAGTTTCGAGACGAGATACTGTTCAGTGGGAGAACGTCTCACCAAGAAGAGACTTCCTCGGTCACTGCGAGTCAAGATACACACATTTTGTAAGATTTTATGGCACAAAACATTGACGTCAAGTTCATCAGCTATGTCCTTGACAAGCTCCTTGAAAAGATCATTTTTGTTCACTTCATTGTAGATTACTTTGGTTTGTGGAACACGCTTTCTCTGGACAATGTCTTGAACGTAGCTAACAAAAGCGTTTCCAATACTAGCAGGTGTGGGCCGGCGTTTTAGTTCTTTCGGAATCTCTGAAAGTCCGTGACTAGAGAGCCAGTTGTTTAAAAATTCTGGGTTATCTTTTAAGAAATTTGTAACGGCTTCTACTGATAACTCTTTCGCCATTCTTGTCTCCCCCTCAACCCCCCGATTTAGCAGAAAATATTAATCTTTGATTTAAAAGAGATTTCCAAACGACCGTTCCGAACTTGGCGCGTCATTGTTCTCCAGAATCATTGATTAAGTCATTCTTTTCTGACGTTGTTAGATTGGTGACGTCGCCTCTTTGGAAAACTTCGAATTCAACGGAAAACATTCAGAAAACGTTCTGCCTGGTAGTTAAGAGTTAACAAAAGATATGATAGTGTTTCGTATCGACAGATTTTAACGAAAGGTGGGTGACTGCGGCAAGCCTGGTTCGCATGAATGGGGCGAGCCTTGATTTTTTTTTTACGTCTCCTTAAGACACATCGGGGCGGTTCCATGTGGAGCTCTCTCTCTCTCTCTCTCTCTCTCTCTCTCTCTGGTTAGGATAGACCCCCTCTTGTGTACCTAGTGTGTAAGGGTTTTTTTACTGGCATGTACCCGGCTTCTTTTTTTATGATGCTAGCAGATATTATCCACTGTTTGTTTTTTGCACCCCACTTTTTCTTTCACTTCGACTTGGCCAGTTTCTTTTTTCTCTCCATGTTCGTATTTATTTGATCTTTCCCTCTCCCTTAACGAGAAAGCCTCTTGATTTTGTCTACAGACAGAATACAGTCTTTCTCATTTCTTTTGAGGGTAGGACGGGTTCTACTAACATCAATATTTTTAGTTCCTGTACTTTGTTATATATAAATTTGATTTCGGTTTCAGGCTCCAACTCATTGCTTATCATCTATGAACTTTTATATATAATTTTTATAATCACGAATTTTATATTATGGTATGTTTGATGGTTACTATCCCCGACCCGCGTGTATGCGGTATTGTGTGGAGGATTGACAGACGAGTTTGTTTTTTTTTATGGTGGATGTGTAAATTGTAACGAATGAATAGGTCGTGAATCGGATTAGCTAGGTATAAGATAATGAGTGACGACCAGCCTCAACCTCCGCCTTTTTTTGGCCTTGTGCCACAGTTGGTGTATTTTCGATCACTAAATCGAGAGTTAACAAAAGAAATAACCGGGAAGAAATTACGTAATTTCTTCAATGTAGTAGTTTCATATACATTTTGTACAATCACCACAGTTAAGCAACGTCGTGCCTGGTCAGTACTTAGATAGGTGTTATAGTGGAACACACCTATTCTATAGTTAATAGACTCTCCCACCTATAATAATTAGGAGTAGTAGGAGTCGCTCAGTCAGTCGATGCCGGACGACCGTTAGTCGAATACTAAAATATCAGCGACCACAACTAGATTTCTCTGCGTCATTACCTATTATATCAAGTCCCTAACATTTTGTATGTCGAACCTATTTTAGGACCGACTTAGTGAAATACAAGCCTCCACTGTGAAACCACTCCATAACAATGGGTGACTGCTTGGGAATACCAGCTGCTGGGTGGTGTATTTAATTATTGGCTCGGAAATGTTAATTGGAGAGACGAGTTTCAATTCCCGTTGGGTTTGTTATATTCACTTATGCGCGTATACCCTTGGAAAAGGTATGAATCCACCTCTTTCCCTTCAGCTATGGATTAATTAGTAAAACTTGTATCACTAAACCATTATTATCTCCCCCCCACTCCAAGAAAAATTCTTACGATCTAAAAATATTTTCTGGCTTTAAATAACTTGTAAATGGTAAAAACAAATCAGTCGATCAATATATCTTTTTGGAGCACAGTCTTCCATGTTAAAAAAAAGAATTCATTTTAACTTGAGACTGGAAGCTAACAAACTAACACTATATAAATTTAAATTTTATTACTCAATTTATTGTCATATCACGTTAAAAACATTCATATCAAAAGATTTTTTAATCCTCTTACCGCAAAGGAAGGTGATAATGCTACTAAGACGCAAAGGCCACTGGGAATTAAAGACCGGGAACTAGTATAATATACAATATCTTGCACCGTTCCCCCACTAGAAATGATTGAGGGGAGTTTAAAAGATTTTTAAAAGGCCATTGGATATCAATGTTTCAGAGGATTAATAATTTATACACAGTTAACGTGCTTCACGAATTCATAGCTACCAGAGATCTTGTTTCCGACGAATTATTACGTGAGTGTAGGTGTCACTGTTTTTCCTTGTAAATCTAGGGTCGGTGACAAAACTAACCTGGCCTTGCGTTTTGAAATGGACCTCCAATCGGTTGTTAATTGGGGCAAGAATTGGCTGGTCAACTTTAACGCCTCAAAAACTAAACTACTCTCTATTAATCACCATAGAGATCCTTCCCTGCCCCCATTAGAATGTCTGATAGTCAACTTCTTGAGAGCAACTCCATGCGTCGGCTCGGTCTCACGCTGACTGCTGACCTGAGATGGAACAAATACATTGAGTCAATTGCTTCTTCCACAGCGAGGAAAGTTGGCTCTCTGTGCCGCGCCAGGAAATTTTTCTCCCCGGAATCGATACTTCAAATATACAAATCAACCATTCGCCCTTGCATGGAGTATTGCTGCCATATATGGTCTAGGGCACCTTCTGTTTACCTCGGAGTTCTTGACAAGATCCAGAGACGGATATGTAATATAATTGGCCCTGATCTGGTGTCTCGTCTACAGTTGCTCTCTCACAGACGCGCCGTCACCTCTCTTTGTCTTTTCTACAAATACTTTCATGGTAATTGCTCCGATGAGCTGCTTTCACTGGTTCCCAGACTCCATGAATTCAAGCGCCCCACGAGACTGGCATCCCGCTCCCACCCTTACACTGTAGAAACTTTTAAATGTAGCCGTCTCTTCTACTCCAATAGCTTCATACCTCGCACCTCCCGCCTATATAACACCCTACCCAATTATTGTTTCCCTGAGAGCTATAATCTCCAACTATTCAAATGTAATGTCAATCGACACCTCCAGTTACCTTGATCTACCCACTATCCCTCTCCTCATCCTTTCTTCTATCACTCCTATCTGCTCTTGCTTCAAATCTTCTGCAAACCCCTGCATCCTAGTGGCTTCACGCCTTGCTCGGGGCGTAATGCTTAAAAAAAAAAACATAGATGGATGTTGGAAATAAGAGAAAAATGTACATTTACCAACATTGCTGCAGTCTTCTTTTTACAATTTAATTATTCATTTAATAACCTCTTGTTTTGATTCTTTTGCCGGTATAGTTTTTATTTCTCAGTATCTAGCATAACGAAATGTGCATTTCGAATATAACGGCGTCCTGGGTAAGACGATAAACTACATGTTATATAATTATTATTATAACTTTATCAAAATATGTTTATTGATCTTTATATTTTGGAGTTATATAATTTACATTTATATCCTTATTTTTCCTTGATAAAATGCTATTTCCCATTTAGACCTTTTCTTAACATCGTTCTGATCAGCGAGGCCTTTGATCAGGAGGTTTTGAGGAGCCTCTTGCTTGCTGGTGTTCCTGAGTCCTCCCTGACCCAGGGTGATGGCGCCTGTTGGGGCTCCAGCTGGGGGCTAATGGTTAGCCCTAAACTGGGGTCGGGGCGCCGTGAAAGTGTAAAAATAGGTTATAATACCAACAATACATTTTTGTAAAAAATTATTACCAGCAATGAATTTTTGAAGAAAATATTATTACCAGTAATACAGTTTTGAAAAAAAAAAAAAAATTACCATCAATATATTTTTGAAAAAAAAAAAAAAATATTACCAGCAATACATTTAAAAAAAAGAATATTACCAGCAATATATTTTTGAAAAAAAAAAAAAATATAACCAGCAATACATTTAAAAAAAAAAATATTACCAGCAATATATTTTTGAAAAAAAAAATCCTGTCGGCATTAAATAACCCATTGAGGTGTTGATATACTGCAAAACAAACAAACAAAACGAATATAACAGACGAAACTCGTGAGATTTTAAAATTCTCGTACAAGTGAAATGCAACCATGGATACTGCGGTTGCAGTTGCTTTTGCTCTTGGAGAGACTTAAAAAAAAAGATTTAACTATATCTGATTCTCAAACGTTTTTATCATCCATTTCTCTAATCTGATCTTTCTTTTTGATTCCGGGTTTGTCTATGAGTTGATCGATGAAGGTTTTTGTTAGTTCACCTCTTGACATTTTCTTGTAATTTGAATCTCAGAGTATATGCTGTGAAGAACTTGTGTATTTCATCAGCAATGGTCACTAAAATGCGCTCGCTTTAACAGATCGTGTCCGAGAGAGAGAGAGAGATGAAAGCGAGGAACAGGGAGAGAGAGAGAGCCAAGAAAGTGAGAGACAAAGAGAGAGTGAACGAGGAAAACGAGGGTGAAAGATTGTGAACGCGAGGAAAGAATGACAATGAGAATAAGATCGAGAGAAGTGGGAGAGGTAGAGCGAGGAAAGTAACCGATAGAGAGAGAGGGAGAGAGGTAACTAAGAAAAGTAGGGAGTGAAAAGGAAGAGAAAGTGGGAAACGTATAAAAAGAGAGACATTAAACGAAAAGCATTCAGTGGTGAGAGAAAGAGGGGTGGGGAGATTTAAATAGAGAAAACAAAGAAGAAAGAAAAGCATTGGATGAGGAGAGATAGAAAGAAAAGGAAAAATGTGACGGGGAGATAGATATATGGACAGATAAATATGTATAGATGAGGAAATGTAAGAATGAAAAAGAGAGAGGATGAACTCCAGAAAAGAGAGAGAGAGAGAGCTTATGACAGAGTAAGTAAAGCTTTATAAATATCAGGTCAGCTCCGTTTTGACATCAGATGGTATTAGTAATGTTTAGTTTGAAATACAACGAGAAAGATTGTTTTTGATTGCATTGAGATAGCTGTGTTGCATTTCTAAAATTGATGAATTTAGCTTAGGCACTTCCATTTTTTCGGCATAAATTTTCAATACTAAGGTTTAAAATGAATTTTTAAAAATGTAAAAGCATTCTTGATTTTGTTTTAGCTTTCATTGAAAGCCAAAGGATTAAATTTACTATTTCCAGTAAATAAAATATTCTGGTGTATTTTAGATAGATATTATATAGATTGGAATGTCAAATTTAATTTCGATTTCTTAAAATTTTCTTAAAAGTGGCCATTTTCTTAATTTTAAGAAACTTATAAACGAAACAAATTTATCGATTTTAAAACTTTTCCTATATATATATATATTTCTGACACGTTATTTGAGTAAAATTAGAAACGTTAAAGTTAAATTAATCTGATTTGTTTAATGGATCATTGAGTGATGAAGCGATGACAGTATGGATAGCTAGAACTGACATAAAATTTACGAAATCTAAGTGAACGTATTTTTTTTTTAACTACGTAGTAATTTTTACATTTGAACATATTTTCCGCAATAATCTAATAACCTACTGTCTTTTATTTATTGTTCGAAGATGCTTTATGCAAAAATAAAAAAAAAATTAAAATACTATAAAATTTTCTTAAATTAATTTCTCTGTAAAGAGACAAAACTCTTAGATCACGTGACTTTTTCAAAATTGTGTTATGTTTAGCCTTTCATAGATAGAAAAAAGGAACAAATTAAGAAAATAAAATAATAATATAATGAAAAATAATTTTAAAAAGAGTAAAATTAAATGAAACTACGTTTATTAATTTTTCAATTTTGGATTCGTAAATTTCGTTTCCACTTAATTACTATACCACGATTTTAAATTATTATAATTAGAATTAAAAAAAAAATAAAAAACGAATGAAAAAAAAATCTTGTAAAAATTCATTATTCATCGGAAAATTTTTATTTCTTTAGTCAATAATGTCCTTAATATAACATTTTTTTTGCAAAAGCAATTAAAAGCTTTTCTAATTAAATAATGTCATAGTTTTATTGCATTCATTATTTTTCAATTCAGAGCAGATTTTCAGTTAGAATAGTGCAAGTTTTAAAAAAAAAGTCGATTTACATTTTCCAAGGAGACCTACTTTTAACAAGTAAATAGTAAGGTTTTTTTTTTGCGAAATTTCATGAAATTAAATAAGTGGGGGTAACATATGTAAAAAAGCATTTGTTTGCCAAAATTATCTAAAAAAAAAAAAATCAAAAACAATTTCATTCAATTGGGAATAAGTCCTAAAAATCTAAGTAAAACGGGACAATTATTTGATTTTTATAAGAATTTCCAAATCAACGGAAAAAAAGCGCAAAGAAAATCAATGTAATTATTATGTCACCCCGGTGACGTAAACAAAACAAGTTTTTAACCAAAATTTCGAACCTGTTAGAAAGAATTAAAAAATTTCAAAAAATAAACAAAACAGACTTTCGTCTTTCATCTTAATAATAAACATTTTCACGATAAACCCTTTTTTTTTTTTTTTAAGTCTGTGACCTTTTTCATTACGATATGCAGTTTTCCGCGAAAAAGTAGAGGTACCTAAATTAGCGTAATGTAAAGAAATGAAAAGTGGATACTCTATAAGAGCGTGAATCGTATGAGATTGATCGAAATGAACTACCGCTAACCATCTCATATGGCAGTCTTCGCCACATGATGAAGCTCTGTATATGGTGGGATTGGAAAAGACTCTTCAATTACGAGATGATGTTGGAAGGTTCACAGCTCAAATGCACTCTACCTAGAAAAAAGTTTAAAAAAAAGTGAAAGGAATTCCTTTTAATGTTTTATTTTTTACTTTGTTAGAGTTTGGGAAATGGACAGTGACAAAACTTTTCAGGTCTCCTTCAGATAAACTCCTTCCAAAGAAGTATGTTTTTCGAAGTAGTACTTCTCCGAAAATAATAATAAAAAAAAATAATTAAATTAAAATGATTATAAAACAATTACCGATTAAATTAAGTATTAATTAAGAAATGTCTGCCCAAAGTGATAACTCTAGGATTATTAATTGCTAAATACGGAGTCGTTTCATTGAATTAATAAAAACATCGGAATCATCAGTTAAGCATCCTTGATATGTCTACATTCTATTCTATCGCCTATAGTGATACACTTATTATTATTATTATTAAAGTTTCATTACTGGTGTATCTATACGATGAAGAAATGGATAGCGGCTCGGATTAAAGAATCGGAGATCCGAGTTCGAATTCATTCACTTACGTGCTAATACCGCTTGGGAAAGGTATGAATCCTCTTCTCCTCCCAGCAGGACAGATCGGGTTCTATGGCAACTGGTCTACCGCATAAAGAAATGGCAACCTACTGCGGGAAAAAATCTGCCTCGTCAGTCATGACGAAAGAGAGATGATCGCCTAAGCGTGTATCACGCATGTTATATAACTGACGGGAGTAGTGGGTTGGGGCGGTATCACGACGGTGTGTCGAGAGGGTTAATGTTTTGCCACACCTGCAAGGTGGTGTGATATCTTTATCAAAACCTCTTATAATATTGCGCATATTATGCTGACATATCATATATGTAAAATGAAGAAAGAAGAAAGCTGACCCAGTCGAGATGAAAAAAAGAAAAGAAAAAAAGGTGGGGGTCATCGGCATTTTTTTCCTGTGGAGCCCTTCCCTGGTTAGGATATACCCAGGTTGTGTACCTAGTTAATGTCAGTAAGTGTTGTTCCCGGCCTGTTCTCTGGCTTCCTCTTTGGTTATGAACAAGTATGTTGTCCCTGAGAACACGTTACCAGGTTTAACACATGCATGAACATCACCGTTAAAGAGATGAAATGTTAATTATAAGATAACTTTAGAAAACTACCCAGTAAACACAAAAAGATCGGATTCTTATATGCCGCAATTTTTTTTCTTTTTTCCCTAAATGGAAAATTCGCTTAAAAATGATGAACATGATTCTTACAAGTAGACATGTTCTCGTAAGTGTTGCCATATCACACAAGTAGCATTTTAGGCATCACCAGTGACGTAGGCGAGCGACAGCAGTGACTAACTCAATAAAATAATATCAAAACAAAAGTAGAGATACACTATTTACATTATTCGCACTATTGTCCTCATCTTTGTTGCCATATTTATCACAAAGTTTCGGCCGTTGTACGCTCCGGCGTTCTTCAGACACACGACACAGTGGATAAAGGCGTTGGTTAGATCCAGTGACAGGACCCAAAAGTTGTGAGTTCAATACCTGGTTAAGGCTGTGTAGAACTTGGAGAGGTGAATTAACAGGAGACAACTGATCACTGACATCCATTAAACATGGCACGTAGAACTAGAACAGTCTACCCCAGCGAGTGAAATAAAGGGTTCAGTTCAACATTCCAACCATGTGAAGAAGGCCGGAGCGTACAACGGCCGAAACGTTATGATACATATGACAATAAAGATGAGGACAATAGTCCGAATAATGTAAATAGTGTTCATAATACTTCATCTCAGAAATATAAACAGATGCAAAAATAGAGATAATGAGACAAAGTAAAAAACTTGTTCAAACAACACATTTCGCCTCTAAATAATGAGAGACTAACACTGTGAGTAAGGAAAGTGCATTGAAGTTTTTGAGGAAGGGGTCGGAGTATAACGTTATTAGATTCTACACCCAGAATTTTGCTTTGTCTTGAAACTGCTAACGTTTGCTGCATTTCAAATTCGTCTACTTCGTGTAAACCTGCAGTCTTCGTCAGGGTTTTATACTGAATAGTGTTTTTTTTTGTTTTTTTTAATTTAAAACAGGTTTTAATTTCAAATCCTGGCGGATTATGTACAAGAACCATCAATCCTTTGGCCATGGCACCAGATAAAGATATTTATTGCCTCTCCCCCAGAGGACGCCTATCGTAAGTGAGGGGGCGGATAGCAGTAAAAGCTTTTCCAATTGTGCTACGATGCAATGATCGGTTATATTGTATATGAGCCTGAACTGACTTTGACGGTAAAGAAATCTTATTTAAGAAAAATATTCGCATTCCGCCGGTGAGTGCATATTTCTCTTTAATAAAATTCCTCGAATATTAAGGCAGGTAGACTAAAATAAAGAAACATACTGTTTAATAAATAAACGGTACGTCTACTCAAATACGTTTCAGGAGATAACATATCAGCTACGCGCCGTTTAGGTAGGCACTGCGTTCCCTGGATAAAATGAATCAACAGCTAATCTTTCTGTTGCACAATATGCCCCTAATCCAACAAAATTATGTTCAGATCTGTTCTTCAGTCATGTTTACGGATGCGGCAAAACTTGGAAGAGGTGGATTAACAAATTTACAAAACCAACATTTGTAGGCGGATCGGAATACCCATGGTATATTACAGGCTATACACCAGCATCAGTTTACTATTAATGTGTGGGCTGGAATTGTAGGTGACTGTCTGGTTGGTCCATATGTTCTCCCAGCACGTCTTACAATAACTGTCTACAGGGACTTTATTTCGAATATACTTCCAGTCTTGCTAGAGGATGTACACTTGCTAATACGAAGACGCAAGTGGTGCAAGCATAATAGGGCTCCAGAATATTTTAGTCGCATAGTTCGCGATGCAATGGCTGACATTTATCATGAAATATGGATAGGTAGGGGAGGACCAGATCTATAGCCTGCGTGTTTCTCCGACCTCAATCCTTTGGATTTTTATCTGTGGGGCCACTTAAAACAATTGGTTTATGTAGCAGACATTAATAATGCAGAGGCGCTTCATCAATGTGTCATGGGGGCCTGCGAAACAATTCGACATCGTGTGGGGGTACTTGAAAGGGTACGCCTGTCAGTGGTCCGACAGGTGAATCAGCGAAGGACATTTTGAACATTTGTCATGAGTTGCTGTGCTGAGGTACAGCGATGGCCTTTTGGACATATTACCTTGTTTAGGTGTCAGGAATCCGTCGCAAATGACTGTACAAGTATTTTTATACATCCTGTAGATATAAAATAGTAAGAACTAAAGCTTAAAATATAAAATAAACTGAGGAAATTAGTACTAAATTCGACGTAGCCTAAATATAAGATAACAATATTATCAAATTAGTAATATCAAAATCCGCTACTCAGAGATTCATGTAACAACTATGTGATATTACTGAATTTCAAATAGAGGGAGGATATATATATATATATATATATATATATAATACCCGACCCCTTCCTATGGGCATGTGGTTAGAACGTTCGAATTCTGACCAGGAGATCCAGGTTCAAATCTAATCATGGTCGATGTTATCGGGCTGGAGGGGTCGAACCCGGCGGGCGTCACCTTTGGAAAGTGCTTGAAAACCATACCACGGGTTGACCCGAGCATTGTGAATGAAATTGGGTAGACAGAAGTCACAAGTCATCGTGGTCGAGTGCTTGAGCGTGCTGGCCTTGTTCAAATTGTTGATCATGCTAGATAACACGATCTTAGCCAGAAACTGTAACTAAGGACTGCTCAGCATAGTTGCAGTATAAACCACAGGTGGGCTCTGTAGGCGTTGAATAAACACAAATGCATCTGGGCAAGCGTCTGCAACAGGGACTGGCTAGCCACCCTAGTAGACGGGAATCCTCGAATACGAGTGGCAATACTATATACGCACTACATTCCAAAAGTTTGAAGTCACTTCCAGGATTAGAATGGGATGAACTTAACAGAAGATTGAAAAATAAAGTGAAAAAGAGGCTCTCTGAGTTAATGAAAAAAGAATAGAATCAATTATCAAACATATGTTTTGAGAAACTTTTGCAACGAATGCCAAAAATTTGTGCTGCAGTAATCAAGGCTAAAGGAGGATATTTTGCCGAGAGCAAAATTTAATCATAAAATTTCTAATAAAAAAATAATCTTTCACGTTTTTTAACCATTCATAATAATTTTCTCTTAAAGTACAAAACAACTACTTTTTAAGGACAATTTAAGCAATTACCAAGGAGTGGCCTCAAAATTTTGAACTGTAGTATATATATATATATATATATATATATATATATATATATATATATATATATATAGATATATATGACTCATATATGAAAGCCTACTGATAATAAGGACTTCGTATATGAATTTCATGTTTGACGAGATAGATAAACTCGTTTATATTGACGAGAGTTAGACAGGATTGATATAACACTTCTTCAGATTGGCTAAATATTAATATGCTTAGCAATACCTACTTATCTGTGGTGTACCTAACAAGATTAAGATTACTCCCGGGAACTTTTTTTTCTCACAGATAGTATTAAATATACGTTGGTCTCATTGCAATAACTCCAACAAACACTGAATCTACCATCATGGTTGATCTTCTTAGAAACAGATTTAAAAGACAGAAAAATGTAAACAACTCAATGAAAATTAATAAGTCTCTTGAGAAGATTGGTAGATGCTTTTGACAGTCAAGAATTTTCGATGTTGCTTCGTTCACAACTAAGTATAGTGTTAAACTAAAAGATTAAAAAAAAACTTGTTGTGATTGACTAAAGTAAAGATTGTGTTGCGCCAGTTTTCCAAGGGTGGATAACTTAACCAGGAAAACCAGCATCCGAAATTTAGGCTTTTCGCCTGGATTGGAATACTAACCACTCGGGTTAATGGAAAATATGAAAATACATTAGAGGTCAAAAAGTCCCCACACTCCCGGATCTCGAAGGATTGCCTATAAATTGAAGGTTGCGTACTAACTATTTTATTACCTCACTACAGGTCAGAAGGTTCTTTCGATTCCTAAAGGGGCTTAAGTTCAAAACACCGGTTTCCGTATAAATACCGAAGTTAAGCAACGTCGAGCCTTGTCAGTACCTAGATGGGCGACTTGGGAAAAGTATGAATCCACCTCTTCTCTCCCCAGCTATGGGTTAATTAGCATGACTTTTATCACTAAATCATTATTATATCAACACCACAAAAAATTCTTATAATTAAAAAAATATTTTCTGGCTTTAGATAATCTGCAAAACCTTGATAAACCGTAGGAAATTAATTATCCAATCTTCCTGAAGCGTTTTATAATATATTCAGTAATAATAATAATAACGAAATTTACAGCATAAAATTTGATTAACATTTTATCGCTTTTTGCTTAATCTATCTTATTGCGTAATGGTAATTTTAGGATTGGTGGGGATTTTAAATTTTAGATAATCCTTCTCTAAAAGATCGACCCGAGCTTAATTAAACCAAAGATGGCCTAAAACTGACTAATTATTATAAATCCAGAGGGTAAACACCACAAACCTTTAGCCTGTATAGTGGATGTCCATTATTATAAACTTTGTTTTGTACATAAAATGTTTTGACCAATTTATTCTACAACTCTTCCCGGCTATAATTTGTGGGAAAGGAAGGAAGTCATTTTAACCAATTTTTTCCTATACGGATTACAGCTGATGAAGGTAGAAAAATGGATCGGCCGAAATGTGTAAACAAGCACAGCTATAAAAAGAAGAGAAATGAATATTATATATATATATATATATATATATATATATATATATATATATATGTATATAAAACTGCGTCTAGAGATTATATGTAAGTTATGAATTGGTATAAAGAGTTGCGTCTTTAATGTTAAAAGTCCTGTTATGATGTTGTTTAGATTCTACTCAATATTATTAACTTAGATATATAGTGATAGAAAAAACCATTTGTTTTTGATTGGAAAAAAATTTACTAAGTTAACAAAACAGACTAATTTGACTGTCAGTAGTTTATTTGCAACTATTTATTTTGATACTTTTACATTATTATACCTTGTAAAACTAATGTAAAAAAATAATATGGAAAGATTTTAGAACAAATTCGTCAATTTCTTAAAGGAAAAACATGAAAATCATTTTATTTTAAAAATAAAAGATATATTAACAAAAGATAATAAGAACCTCCTAAAATTTATTGCACAAATGCTCCTTTCTTTTCAATAACTCTTAGCAGCCTATTGTCAACATCTGATGTTAGATTTGCAATTTTAGCGGCTGGTAAGTTGTTTGCAGCAACTTTAACTGCCTCCCAGAGGTCACACTTGCTGTTGAATTGCCTTCCATTAGAAAAATATCTCTCTCTTGAGGATGCTCCACAGGTTCTCAATGGGATTCAAGTCACAGCTATTTGAAGGCCAGTCCATAAAAGAATCTTCAACAAATCCCTTTTCTTTCAACCAGGATTTAGTAAACTTTGATGCATGACTTGGTGCGTTGTCTTGCATAAAGATCATAGATCTATGCTTGGCTAAAGACTGGTTATCAAGCCATTCAAAGAAATATTGCTCTAGAAAATCACAGTAACATTTGGAATTCATTTTAACCCCGTCTTTCACGAGCTCATTACCAATAATCCCAGCCCATATCATGATCCCACCGCCGCCTTGTTGGGGTTTAAAAATTTTTCTTGGGTCATGTTGCTTGCAAACCCATCCTCGAGCCCATCCATCAGGCCCATCGAGGGTGATCCTTGATTCATCTGTAAAAAGCACTTTACTGAAATCAGTTTTGATGTATTTTTTTGCCCACTGCAATCTTCTTTCCTTATGTTTTTTTTGTTAAAATGGGTTTCTTTATTTGATTGTTTACATCAGCAAACTTCCTTAATGCTTTCCACCTTGTTTCCCTTGACACCATAGGAGCTCCAGCGGCCTCAAATATGAACGTACTTGACGCATTTGGGTTTCTTATTAATTCTCTTCGGATATGTGATAGATCTGGCTTTGTTAAACTCCTGAATTCAGCCTGAGACGTTTTTTTTCCTTGGTTGAATTCCCATTTGACATATTTTCTTGATTGTTCGATGATCCCTTTTCAAATCCTTAGAAATTTGAAGCGAAGACTTTCCTTTGCTAATTTCTTTGATTATATAGTTCTTTTCATTCATTGTTAGGTCTTTTTTAGGAGCCATAATACTAAATTCTAGTTCTTGCAAATAATCTCTTGACACTGCAAATTGCTATAATTCCTGAAAAAATACTAAATATCTATCTGAAATTGAAAATTGGGACTTAATTGCTTTCATGCTTACTCGCTATACATAATAGTACAAATTATTTTATTGGATAACATATCTATGAATTTTACATAAAATATTTGACAATACCTCTTTTGCATATAATCTCTAGACGCAGTTTATATATATATATATATATATATATAACTTCATTCTTTCACCTGACTGTCGAATGTCATTATTGGAGGAGAAAGCAGCGGCCCCAAAAAGTGACGCTGGGTTACAAATATATGAAGCTCAATATAAGCTACCATGAGATAAATTCTGATAAAGATATACCAGGTATAATGTGTGCGATATGTTGACAGGTTTTGAAAAGCAAGCCTTATCTTGCAGTTGGGTCCAGTTTGAAATGTCTACAGATTACGTAACCAAGTCCACTAATGTGTGTTTACCCAAGTATGTGATTTTCAAAGCGCTTTGGTTGTCTCATCTTTTAAACTTAAGAAACACAACATTATCGACAGCAGCCATGATGCTACCTCACTACTTCGGTTCATGAACAGAGATGCAGTCTGCATCAACCCCTTAGGTACATGTCAAACTAATTAAGATTAGGCAGCTGACAAGAAAAGCTGTGATACTGAACAGGATATTTGCTCATCTTAATGCCCAGATACAAAATAACTCCAATTAATTAAGATCAGAAGCCATGAGAGTCATTCGTGATGAAACATTATTATTATTTTCATTAATTCCTCTTGTATACACATTTCCTTCTGAATCCCAACCAGAGATCAGGTCAGAAATGGCTTCATATTTTCCAGTGATCATTTTTGTTAAAAACAAAAACAAAACCAAAAAAAAACAAAACAAAACAAAACAAAAAAACAAACAAAAAACACCGCAACAACAATACTACTACTACTACTACTACTACACAGCAGATGCTGCTGGGGCGAGAACCAAAGTACCAGGGGACTGGGTGGCATATTTTCATCGTTAACTGAGAACTCTTTGGAGTACAGGAACAGTCCGAAGGAGGTGTAGTCTTCTGCAAATGTCCAATCTTCAAACTGACCCCAACCATGTCCAGCTACTTCGGAAGTTCAGTTTTTATGGTGCACAGAGCACCAAGGGCAATGGGGATGACTTTCACTTTTTTCATTGGCCATAATTTGCACATTTCTCATTTTAAACAATCAGTTTCCCTGTTTTTCTTTGTTGAATACTCATTTGTTTTTGTCTTTTATAATACATTTTGAATTTTCTATAAGCATGGCGCATATATGAGATTGAATTTCTCGTACACTTAGTCCAATATATTCGTATAATATTCCGTTTTTATAGTTTCCATTTTTGAAGAAACTACGACCAATTGTTTGGAAGAAGATTAATCGTGCCACTTCTGATCTAATTCTAGTTATAATCAACTGCTGCATTCTGGTGTTGTTTCTTTATTACTAATTAAAATGTAATTAGTATCAAAAGAAAGCAATCATTACGGGACCTGGGGAAACCTGGTGAATACTGCTTATGAATTTGAAAAAAATAATCATCTTCTTTTCCTTAGCTGTCATATCCCACCAAAAGATAGACAATCAAACACCCACCCACCCCAACAGTTTCCCTGAGAGATGCACTGTCATGAGAGTTCATTGCAAAGATAGAATATTTTCCTGTTGTCTTTTCAACGGCTTCGACTACAGACTGTCTACCAATTAAGGTTAGAGAGATCAGTTTGTTTTCCGATTTAACCCATAGTTAGATTTAGGGAGATAATAGTGAATGTTCAGGTCTTTCTCATGCAAAGTGAACACAAACTGCCTCAACCGGAATTTGAACTCTCCTCTTCAATTTCACTTTCTGTGATGTTAATCATTATGCCACCCGAATATTTTGCTTTTAAATACCGTTTAGACATTAAATATAAAGTTTAAGTGTTTTTCTCTGTATTTGCAGTTGAAAATCTCTTGAGGTTGAGTCATTTAAAAAATTCAGGCTCTTTTTCTGCCACTCATGCGCGAACTGTTCAGTCTGTTAAAACATGTTCGAAAACATTATCCGGAATATAAGATTTGTTCTTTAAGAAGGAAAAATTGTCCTAAGAAGAAGTACGAAGTTTATTGTCTGGTTTTTATCGTAAATTATATTTGTAACATTTTTATTAGCAACAGCGCCGATATAACAGTGTTAATATTTCATGGCATTTTAGGAAACTTATTGATTTTTCTTCGTCTTATTTTGTTACCCGAGTAGTAATAGTTGTAATAATGTTTAATTGCCAGACTTTTTTTTAGGTAAAGTCGTCATTATGATTATTATTGTTATTGTTGTAACCGAGGGAAGGTTACTGAATAGAATAATCAAACGAAGGTTGGTAATGAACGATAATACTTAGGACAAGAATAACACATATAAGATTCGCCAGCGGCGCGTAGAAGTAGTAGTCAACTGCTAGAAGTGAGTCAAGTGAATTCCCCAATGAATCTCCAACTGCATGATATCTACCAACCGCCCCACGCGGTTAAATGTGGCACAAGGCCGAATTTAATGTGGGGTATCCGAGCTCATAGACGCGGCCAAAAATATTCCCGGTAGACCCCGTATCAAACGGGATCGGGTCGCTGTTTCCCGAGACGAGACTCTGCTCTTCAACATAGCCTTGTCTGGGGATCTTCTCTGCCCGGAGGCAGAGAGTTTGACCAGCAGAGCTGGAGACGAATCTCCAACTGCAGACCAACATACAGTATTTACTACTGTATTTATGTGAATATGGACATACCCATTATCGTAATTGCTACAGCAATTATTCATTTTCGACTCGTTTTTTTTTATTTCTGTGACATTGCATAGGTCATTTTAAGTTCTATGATTGTTTAGATTCGTTCTAAGAAAAATTTCCCAACCCGTCTATAGTTTATTTCTAAAGAAATAAAACCGACACATTTTAACAAATGTAAGCTAGTATATTTACAATCGAGCCACCTCTATTCGTGATGGCGCGCAGTTATTGATCCCCCCCATCCACAACAAAGTTACATCGAATTTTGACAAAAAATTTATCTCTACACTCCTACAAAATTCAATTGACACAAGAACTGGAACCTGCTGACAATTTGGAGCGCTGTACTTTCGTCAATTGGGTGCACGGGCAAAGCGAAGCCGATGAAGATTTTTCGCAAGAAAATCCTCTTTAATGATGAAGCCCATTTTCATCTTGGTGGATTCATTAATAAGCAGAATTGTCGCATTTGGGCTGATGAAAATCCAATGTTGAAAAGCCACTGAACCCACAAATGGTCAGTGTTTGATGTGCATTTTTTGCTAGCGGAATCATTGGACCGTATATTTATAAATTTGAATTTCCATTTTCGTAATAGGCTTCGGTAACTTTCACACGTTGTTTGATTGTTTAATCTCTTGCCAGAAGTTGTTAAATTTGAAAGAAAAAGAAGGAAAATCATTAGACGCTTAAAATTCAGATTGAAAAATTGGTCCAAGTTACTGGAACACCCTATATATATATATATATATATATATATATATATATATATATATATATATATATATATAGCGTACCAAGTATTTATGCAAATGTAAGATAATTATTGGACAGAGGCAGCAAGACTAATATGAGAAGTTAGAAGTATTTCATCCTTATTAACTCTGAATAACAAAGCAAAAGTAAAGCATAAATAATTAATATATAAATAAATAAATAAAAGAAAGTTTTCGAAAGTTAGAAACCTCAGTTATTTTTAATATAGTTTACTCAGAAGCACGATCATAAAAATGTGTGTCTGGTCCTGACGACAAAGGAGACAGTGAGTCAGATGCTGTAGTTACGGTGAATATTTTACGGAAACTGTCACTTCAAAATATATTTAATGTCAACCGAGGGAGGAAATAGCCAGTAAGTAATTGTGCCGGCTAAAAAGTTCCACTTTAAGAGAGAGAAGCCTCACATTCGTCTGGTGATATTTCTAAATTCCATATAATAAAGAAAAAAAGTTAATGTGTTTCGTTGACCATAGGAAATGCATTCACATTTACTCGTAAATGGAATAAATAAAAACATTCACTCTAACTCTCCCGCTCACTCTCTCTTTCTCTCTCACACAGCTATATATATATATATATATATATATATGTGTGTGTGTGTGTTTCTGTGTACGCATAAAAGGTACTGAAAGTTCTTTTCTCGAGCAAGAAGTCCTTCTTAAAAAGAAAGTCTTATATTTGACCATTTGATCAGATATTAGAATTAGAGAGGGTGATGGGTCGATAACATTTGACTATCTTTCTAGTCGCATATGATATGCTAGTCGCATAATGGTTGTTAGTGAGTTCTAGTTCCAGGCGAGTCAATTGCTTTCATTTCGTAGTAATAACATTCTTTACCTTCTGTCAATTGGATGGGTCCTACCAACTTATTTTATGTTGAATCTTTTGTTGTATTTTATTTTCGTTATTGGGTATATCCCCTCCACCACCATCATTTCAGGTCATAATTTTACATACCCTCCACCAAAAAAACAAAAAAAAAAAACAATTGTATATATTTTCATATCATGGGCGTTTTAATAGGATCCCTGTGAATATGCGGTATTATGGTATGTATTGGATTGAATGGCGATTAATGATTTCTTGTGGTGTATGAGTAAATTGTAATGAATGAATGGGTCGTGAGCCAGATTAACTTTGTGTAGGATAGTTAGTGACGACCAACCTCTTCCCACCTTACTTTTGGCCTTGTGCCTGATGAAATATAATATTTCAAAATAAAATCATTCTCTACATTCCCAGCTATGGGTGAAATAGTAGTGTGGACTCTCTAACACTGGGTGGCAGTCAGTCCAGAAGAATAAGACATTTTTTCATTCATTTCACCCCAAGCAAGGCGGGAATGCCACTAGTACGCAGGGGATTATAGGGAATGAAAGTGAAAAAAAAAACCCTGAGAAATAGAGGGGACTGAGGAAAGGACAAAAGATGAACGGGATTCCAGAAAACAGAAGACGGCGATTGATGTTGCAATAACATTTTTGAAGATTGTAGTTATCATGGAAGCAAGGAAACGGAAGGGAGTTCCACTGTTGGGAAGTGCAAAAAAAGAAACTGTTGGAATAGAAATGGCGATTATACTTAATTATTTCTAAAGTAAAAGTGTGGGACTTAGATGCCAATCTAGTAGCACACTTAAATTCATGTAGTCTGAGTGCCAGGAGAAAAATCTCGTCAGAGCAGTTTCTATGAAAATATATGAAGAAAAGACAGAGGGAAGCCACGTGACGTGAGAAAGTGACTGAAGTCGATTACATTACAGATATATATTTTTTTGATTTTGTCAAGAACCTCGAGATGAATAGCAGAAGCACAGGATCAGATATGGCAACAGTATTCATTGCACGGATGAATGGCAGATTTGTAAATTTCTAAGATGGATTCTGACGAGGAAAAATTTCTGGCAAAACACAGAGACCCAACTTTCCTTACAATAAATGCAGCTATTGATTTGATGTAGTTGCTCCACTTCAAGTCCGTGGAAAACGTGAGGTCAAGAAGGCGCAGTGTGTTGGTCTCTTGGAGTCTAGCGTCAGTCAAGCTGAGGGCAGAAAGAAAGTTTTCTCTATGTTGGCTCCAGCTTGTATTACTACTTGGTTTGGCCATTTACCACAACTGACCTTCTATTTTGCCTCTGAATCTTTGCTATTGTTTAATTTCTGTTGTAGAGTGGTTTCACAGTGGAGGCTTGTATTTGTACTAAGTCGTTCTTAAAATAGGTTCGACGTACAAAAGGTTAGGAACTTGATATAATAGGTAATGACGCAGAGAAATCTCGTTGTGGTGCCTGATACTTTAATATCCGACTAACGGTCGTCCGGCATCGACTGACTGACTAACGATATTTAGTCACCCCACCACGAGGGCATCATGTGGCACAAGGCCGGTTTAACGTGGGATCTCCGAGCCCGTGGGCTCGGCAAAAATATGCCCATTGAACCCGTATAAATGGGTTCAGGGTCGGTTTACCTCCCCGAAAGAGAATCCACCCTTCGACGTAGCCTCTTTCGGGTTCCTCCCCGCCCGAGGGAAGAGAGTTCAACCGATCAGCCAGTCGACTGACTGACCAACTCCCTGAGCGACTCCTACTACCCCTACTTATTATAGGTGGGAGTGTCTATTAACTATAGGTGTGTTCCACTATAACAATTTCTCAAACAGGCACACAGCCACACACACAGTTCCTTGAAATGAAACAGCATTATCTCTTTGGTTGCATAGGTGTATATAATAAAAATATAGTTTTAAGGTATTTTATATTTATGGGTTTATTTATGGGTGCTCAATATCAGAGATAGAGCGTATGTAAATATGCAAGCAGACATTGAGGTCAACACCTAGCTGCGACTGTCAGTTTCATGTTATATATATATATATATATATATATATATATATATATATCAAGGAGGATTACATTTCACATGTCGAATTCAAATTCTATTGCACTGCATTTAAAAGAGCATCCCTGTCCCCATTCACGTTTTAGAGAAATATTAATTGACGATACAAGTATGCTCCACCATGAAAAGAAAAAAACTTCACATTCTTGAAGCGATCTATATAAGAAAAATAGAATCAACACTAAATATGATTAACAATAATTTTATAGGCTTTTAAAAAGTTTCTCGTTGTTTTCTCCATGATTTGGAATTTAGAGTTTTCATTCAATGCTAAAGAGCCCAGTCTACCGTGCTGTTTAATTCTTAACTGGTAAGTGGGAGTGGAGACAAATTCATATTTTTCCCCAAGGGCATCAGTGCGAAAGCGTAAAGAATAGACAAAACCGAAATTTAAACTCCGATTCCACTTTCTCTGTCGATATGCATTACACTACATATCCGTTCTTTTACACTTTTACGAAGGCGAATAAAAATAAGCACAATGCGTTTTAATCACGATAACTCGCTCGAGTCGTAGGGACGCCACATGCAGCCGCAGCCGCAGTAGAAGTGGTTGTGTCTTGCTCGAGATAGCCCGACGGTCCCCAACCCTCCTCAGGCTGGTTTGAATTCAAAGTTTTCGACCGACTGCCACCCAAGGCTATAGAACCATTCGGTCCTGCAATTTACCCATAGCTGCGGGTAGGGAAGAGCTGGAGTCATAACTTTCCCATCTACGTAAATGAATGTAATGAACTCGACTGGAATTCGAACTCGGCTCTCCGTTTTCTCAATCAGAGCCGCAATCCACTATGCCTCTGATAAATTTAATATAAAATAAATCAATGAACGCCATTTATTGCATTCGTGTTTATATATATATATATATATATATATATATATATATATATATATATATATATATATATATATATATATATATATACATACATATATACATATATACATATATATATATATATATATATATATATATTGAAATAAAACGCGGGATAGAATTCATCAGATTCTGTCAAATTCATTTTAAAGCCTAATCGTTTATTCATAAAGATTAACAAATATTTTATTAGATTCTTGCAGTAAAGACAATTTTTTCGGTAATCAATTTACTTTTTCCCCCACATTACGTACTCTCTTGTAAATAACATGACTCATAAATGTCAATATATGTTTCCAATAACAAAAGGCTTTCGTCACATTTATATGCTTATATACACATTTATATAATTTCCTTTGATATTAGGTTATGGTCGCAGTAACTTCCTCGTCGCATTGGAAACAGAACACGTGCATGTACACACAGACAAAAATGCTTTTTAAAATCTAGTGTTATTCTTCAAACATTATAACAAAATTTGAACTTTCAAGTTTAAGCATTAAATGAAAATGCCAATACTTCAAATTTGTCATTTAATCCAAATCGGACAAAAGGTTAACTCTTTGGTAGAGATTGTCGCAAAAAAAAATTGGTTCAAGATTTACAAAATTCAGTTCATAATCATAACATTTATTTCCCTTTGTCCACTAGAATTATGCACATTGTTAGGAGAGAAATACCTTTTAAGACAGGATTTGAGTAGCGGAAATGTCAATGGACAGTTAGAAGAAAGACAAAAAACTTTGCTTTTGTATGACGATTTCAAAAGCAACCGACATAAAATAAACCTGTGCCTGTTTCAATTTTCATTAGGCGATAGAATTTATTGTCAAATAAAGATGATAGAAAATGAAAAAAATAATAAAAATACTCGTGATATTTACAAAGGATAGGAAGTTGTGGATGATATTAATCCACATCCTGAAGGGTCAGAGCAATAAAAGATCAGACGTAATAAGAAGCAATTAGTATTTATAGATTCCCTAACTTAAGGAATCGTGCCAAATCCGAAGTCCAAATCGTCACATCACAAATCCTGAAAACTATTAGGGTCGTCGGGACATCACACGAATTGCCTCCATCGAAATAGTTGTGCGTCTAGAACAACATAGTCTTCGGGTTTGTTTTGAATTCAGAGTTTTCCTTCTTTAAGACTGGTTGCCATCTCAAGGCAAGGCAACCCATTTAACCCCACTGCTTAACCCATAACAATGGGATTTTCTGTAAAAGTGAACATAAAGTTGTTTATCCGATTTCTCTTTTAGGACCGCAAACCGTTGCTTGACTTGCAAATATTATCCATTAAAGTCCCCGGAAATTTCACTGAAAACCTAATTAAGGAGAATAGTTTTATATTTCCGTGTTCAAAACTTGATTCTAGCAATAGCATTCACCTCTGAAAGTCAAACATTCGAATATACGCGCATAGTTTTTTTAAATTTTCTTATTTAAGCTATCATTCGATTGTGAACGAAGCGGATAACAAAATATTGGATTCGGCATTGAGCTGTTTGGTCTTTCGACAAGTGTTTAATATAGTTTTGTATTGAAACGTATTGTTACTATTCAGTTGGTTATTCAGTTCTTAATTATTTTGGTTGCAAATTAATTGAAACAAAACGGATAATTCCGTTATTATTTACGTTTTTTTTTAATATTTTTCCAATGAAACACGACCCAGCGTACATGTTAATACTTCGTATATCCATTCCACGAAGTCGTTCATTGCAGATTGACCAGATTTAAATCAGGAGAATTTCCAGGCCAGTGTATAGTAATTTAATTTGCTCATTGATAAGGCTTGACAGTGTGTTCGTGCAGCGTTACAATTTTCAGATGCTACCATGGAGTAATGTCCATCTCAGACAATGGCCGTAAGATAACTAATCGACAGCCGAGACAATAGTGTCTGGACGTAATGAAAATCTGATGCAATCACGGATGATGCAATATTTTTCAAGGCCAAGTAGGTTGCATCATACACCCCCGAAAATAGATTCATATTACTGAACACCACTGTAAATGACCTAATCTGAGGAAAAATAGAAATCGATTACACAGTGTCACTCCTAAAACTGACCCTATATTGAAAGAAAGGAAACTAACGCAATTGTTTCAATTGATTTGCACGAGGATGTAAGTGTAAATGTGTAAACGTTTTCGAAACTCCCGAAAGAATTTAAATGAGAAGCAAAATATTTTATTTCTTTTGATTCCTAAAATTCTTCAGCATATAGAATTCCGTATTCTGTGAAAACTTTCCGGTTGGATTTCAAAAGGATTTTTTTCCCTCTCATCGATTTGGTTACAAAATCTGCCACATCAAAAAAGTCTATCGTCGAGCAGTCATTTATAACCATTTACTGTTTGAAAGCGTCAGCAAAGTTAAACTGGCAGATATTTTCATTGGAAATTAATAAAATAAGTAAAATGTATTTAACAAGAGCCGCTTCTGTATACATTTACTATGACATTAGTAGGGACTAAGACAGAGTACAAGGACTGATATTCTACTGCGTTTGAGTAAACATTAATCTTCCAGATGTCTCAACTTCGCATATCACACGGGAATATAATCAGGAACCATTTTTTAAAACAAAAAAGGAGACCCTTCTTTGATGCAAAATAACTTATATGATTATTTACTTTATTTACATTCGGTCATGTCCTCATCTTTGTTGTTATTATCACGACGTTCCGGCCTTTGGTTATTCGGCCTTCTTCAGGTGATATTTTTAAAATCATTTATCCCCAAGCAAGAAAATATAGCCACTAAGACGCAAGGAGATTACTGAGGGCTAGAGAATATGAGAAAAATATATACAATTAAGGAATGAGGAGAGTAAAAGAACAAGAATTAAAAACATAAGATAAAGACTGACATATTTTTGAAGATCAAAGTTGACTGGGAACTAACGAGCCTGAAAAGTGAGTTGCATAAGCGAGAAGTGCAACAGAAGAAACTGTTAGCATAGAACTTACGGTTACATCTAGCGGCCATTTCAAGTGTAAAATGATGAGACCTTGCCACCAATCTAGTACTGCGTTTAAAAGTTAATCAGAACAACTACGATGTAAATAATTATAAGAAAGGCAAATGGAAGCTACGTTACGGTGATAGAAAAATGACTGAATCCGAGATGCCAGGATAGGACTAATAATATTGCAGATTCTTTGGATTTTATCAAGAATCTCTAAATCTATAGCAGGAGCACGAAATCGGATGTGGCAGCAATATTCAAAGTAATAGTCTAATGGTAAACTTATAAATATGTAAAATAGATTCTGTCGAGAAAAATTGTCTAGCTCGACAGAGTGAACAAACTTTTCTAGCTGTTTTCTGTCTGTGTGTCGATTCGAATAACGTTCAGGGTGTTTCTGACTGAACGGGGGTAGATTGATCTCGTTCCGCTGATCATGTCTAAGGATATATCGTTTTTTTTTTTTTTTTGAAAGCTCTACTTAGGCTCACCTGGTTTTCTCTCAGTTTGGGTCTGTATTACTTTGGACAGTAATTTGGTATTAAGACTTCTTGGCGGTGCTATCAGCTGTAACGTTCGTCACTGACCTAGTCACAACAATGTGGTTCTCAATGACTGACAAATCTTGTACGATATCGTATTTTACACATGGCCAATAGACACAATGTTATTATCGATATATATTAGATTATGTAAGGGTAAGGTTGTTAGAGGATGACGTCACTAGTTGTAATAGTCGCTGGATGTGCGCTTTTTGTGTTGGACGAGCGCGTGGACGAAGTTAACATTAATACACAACATTGCATCGTATGTTCTGCTGTGGTAGTACTACTAGCAACATAGTTGGAATCAAATTCACTAACGTAGACTTATGTGCATGAGACGTGTTGCTTCACTTCTGTGCCTTTTTTTATCTCACTAGGCTTGGGTGTTTTGTTATAATGGTTAGCAACCTCTTTTCGCAGGCAATTACTATTGTAGTGGGTTCAATCCTCATTGGGTGCTCTATATTTGTGATCTTTAGTAGACTTAATATTTTCATAGCAACTGCTCTGACGAGCTGTTTTCTTTGGTTTCTTGTCTGTATGAATTTAACCGTGCCACTAAATTAGCATCTAGGTCCCATCTGTTTACGGTGGAAATAGCTAAATGTAACCGCCACCTCTATTCCAACAGTTTTTTTCACACTTCCCGCCCGTGAAACTCCCTTCCGTTTACTTGCTTCACTGATAACTACAATCTTCAAAAATTTAAATGCAACGTTAATTGCCATCTTCTCTCTTGAATTACGTTCATCTCTTCTCCTTTCATGAATCCTTCCTATACTGAGCTTTTTCTCCCACTTTCACTCCTCCTTGTAACCCTCCCCTGCTTACTAGTGGCGTTACCGCCTTGCTTGGGGTGAAATGATTAAAAAAAAATTTAAAAAATACTAATAATAATCTTATTTCTAAAACAATTCGGGATGATCTAAAGCAAGACAAAAAGGCACTTTTACATGTGTTCGTATACACTCGAAAACTTTATCGCGGTTTTCTTATATTGTCGCCATTTGAATTCTTTTCGATAACCCTAATCTTTTGGTTTCTTTTTCATCAGTACTTAATGGCACTTTTTCTTGAATCTGTGTGACAAGAAATCTACGCGAAATTCAAGTTAATTAAAGTTCAAAATCAAGGTGGCATCCTTTTGCATTTTTAATTCTTCTTTGTCTCTGAACAAAACTGAACTTTTATCGCAGTGTTTTTCATTGAAAACGAAACACCTTTTCAGTTGAATCTTAGAATTTACATCCACCCTTTTAATACTCTTTAACCGTGGCTAACTACCAACATAGAGTGGATGTGCGGATAGTGTAATGAATAACGACTTGGAATAAGAAATCGGGGAGTTGAGTTCGAATTTCATTCGGGTTTGTTACATTCACTTAGGAAAGGTATTAATCCGTCTTCTCCACAATATTCACCCAAAAAAAAAAAAAAAAAAAAAAAAGCCGTAAAAACAAATGAAAGGATCAATTATCAATATTGCTTCGAAGAAGAACATTAATAAATGCAAAGCTTGTCATTCTCAAGAGTTGGTTAAGTTACAAATAGAAGGAGAGACATTTGGAGAAATCATTCAAATTTCAAGTAGGAATGAAAAGTTCTTTCCGGCGGCGACCAGTCTGCAAGCAAATTGAAATTACCATTCTTAAAGGTAATTAAGGAAGCAAGTGTCGTATTTGGTACTGTAGGGAATTTTTGTCCCTGCCCGAGTGTATGCGCTCGGCTCCCTATATTAAAAAGACCTTGTGTCACATCTCATTCTCGTGGGGGAATGAGTAAACACCGTATTTGTTTACTTACTATATTTCGTATCATTTCATCCACTTAATCCATAAAATGATAAGATAAATGTTACAACCAAATCGAAAATAAATAATTATGTAGCTAAAAAGAAAAAAGCTTATTCAGTTTTAGTAAACTCTCCTGTCTAATCTCGAAGAAAGACTTTAACACCAATGACATAAAACATTTTGATTGTAAAATTCATAATATCAATAATATCTAAGTAATATCATTAATCATCCTGAACAAGTTAAAACATTATTATCCATCGATTGTTGATAGATTGATTCGTTTTTTACGGTTTATCAACCCTTTTCGGGATATTTAAAGCCAGAATATTTTTCTAGATTGTAAGAATTTTCTGGGAGAGGTGATGTTTTTTAACAGTTGAGTTATACAAATCTTACTATTAGAAGAGATGGATTCCTACATTTCCCACTAGTATTTGCGCCCAACTAAATAAAACGAACCCAACAGAAATTGGAACTCAGCTCTCCGATTAACAATTCCGAGCCATTTTCCATTACACCACCCGCACACTCAAGCTCACAGCACTTGGTATACCCAAGCGGTCACCCATCTAGGTAAAGATCAGACTCGACGTTACTTAACTTCGATGACCTTACGGGTACCAGCGTTTCAGTGTGACGTGTCTGTCAGCTGATATTATTTCTGGAAATAAATGCTAGCGATCATTGCTTTATTACACATGTTAAGCTACGCTTTTTTGTACATATCTAAGAGAACAGACCAGATATACTTTTTGTATGTATAACCCCCAAAATAAATTGGTACCAAAGAAGACTTACCTTTGTTTTCAAAGGAGTTTTGAAACTGTTTTAGCGTCTCTCTACATGAAATGCTGGATCAATAAATAGGCTAATCTACTTTCTATTCTGATGTAAAAACTGATTACACCCCTTTGTAAAGACAATTTAATCTTGTCGTAATTTAAATATCTTCTTGGAAATTTTAATTTTGGTTTTAATTACAAGAAAATACTTTCAAATTCGCCATCACTACGTAATTACTTTTGCATACAAATTTCAAATTGCTTTTAATTCGGTATTTTGCCATCCACAATTACGTCGAAGGTACCATAACTCATAATTTAAAAAAAGCAATAATTAAAAAGCTTCCAAAAATAATGTAGCTGTTATAGAAATAAGATTCAATAATAGTCAGTTAAGTAAATGATGATCTAATTTTTAAAATATGACTTACATTTGAACTAAAATATTGTGAAAAGTTGATTTGTTCACCTATTAACTTAGGTCAAAGGTCAAATAGGTATTGAATATTGTTTACCGTACCCGTAAGTAATGAAAACCCGCCTTAATTGTTGAGCGTCTACCAGGACAGCTGAAGTATGGCTTAATAAAAATAACTTGCCATGATATTGTCCACAATGACAAAAGTATATTCCTAACACTTAAACCCTGTTCTATAAGGTTAGTAAAAACTGAAATGAGAAAATAGATTGAAGGTCAATTTTGATATCTGTTATATGCAAATGCCATTTATGCTTCTGTAAATACACATGTTATAATAATATAGATATACCTCAATAACATTTTACATTAATTACTGCTTTGACATTAATGATTTTCCTCCATAATTAATTACAGCAGTCATGAGTCCATGTAGAGTATCTCATGACAAATCCGACATTTTTGAATGCTTAATTCCGAAAGGAAGGTAATTACAACGGTTAATGGAAGTTCAGCATACTGAAAATTGGACACATGATCTTCTCGGATTTTCCTGGGGTTTTCGATGTGAGTTGGGCACAAATATAAATACTTGCCTGGAATTTGTAGAGTATGATGGTTGACGCATTAATGAAGAAACGGGACAGGCGCGTAGAAGTTAGAACACTTTATTTTATTTTTGTTTTTGGAAAAAAAAAAAAAGATTTAGTAAGTGGGCAAGAAATTCCTTTGGCTTCAATCCTACAGAGAACCTGAGCGGAATACTGAAATATACTGAAAATACTGGCCATGTCTAATGAACAACTGAAACATTCTCCATAGTTGATTGGAAATGTTTAACGAAGCTTTCCAGAAATATTTTGTGCTTCTCAGTCAACTTCATTAGTTTCAATGAAATCTTTTGAAATCCAACTGGAATTCTTCTTAAACTGCTAAACCTGAATTCTAGGCTGGATTTTGTGAAATTATATTTGCATTTTTTTTACTGTAGGAAATCTATTAAAAATATTGAGAATAGATTGATTTTGGTGGGGTTTTTTTTACAACAAAATATTTTATTATGTGATGGGCTAATACGAAATTTATCAATGCTTAAGTACTGTATCAGTTATTTATTTATTTAGTTTGGAACTCGTGCGGAATAAATTTAGTTTGACAAAAACTAAAATTCTAAATGACATCATATGGGTTAACTTGCTTGTAAACGTCAGTGCTTACAACGCTGGATTACATTTTAAAAAAACTTCAACTTTTGGGCTGACAAGCGAGAAATGACCAGTTTCAGTCCAGACATAACTGCAATTTTCTGTTTTGGGTCTAATCTGATTTTCTTAAATATAAATCTCGCTCTAGAATTACACTTTTCATTAATCTCTGAACGTTTCTAATATTATTTCCCTGCAATTTTCTATAGTGTGTGTTTTTGCGTACAAAACTTGTCATAGCTAACAATGAGCGTAGTTACAAGCTCTTATGGTTATAACAGTTTTTTTTAAAATAATTTCACCCCAATCAAGGCGATAATGCCGCCTAGGTTACTAGGAGTAAAAGAGAATGAGAAGTCTATAATGCGGATAAGTAAGGAAAAAGGACAATAAAAGAATAGAATTCAGGAAAACAGAAGATGGCGATTGGCGTTGCATTTAAATTTTTGAAGATTGTAGGTGGCAAGGAAGCAAGAAAGCAGAAGGAAGTTTCACAGGCGAGAAGTTTGAGAAAAGAAATAGAATAGAACATACGGGTACATTCAGTTCAACATAAAAAGAGTGAGACCTAGTTGCCAATCTAGTAGCACGTTTAAATTCATACAGTCAAGGCACCAAAGAGGAAAGCTCATTAGAACAACTGACATGAAAATATTTGTAGAAAAGCCAGAGGAAAGCCACTCCATGTCGGTGAGAAAGTGATTAAAGCCGAGATGCCAGGTCAGGATTACAGACCCTTCTTTGGATTTTGTCTAGAATCTTGAGAATGGTTTTCCCAAATGTTCACTTATTCACTCTCTTCTCTCATCATGCTATGACAGAGACAAGGCATTTGTTTCGGAATATTGGAGAATGGGACAGAATGTTACCAAGTACATCACGATTGATGAAAGTACCTCCTTTCTTTTGTTGTGTAACACTTAATACAGAAAGTACATAATGATGTTAAAAGGATGTACGTAACCAGCGTATAGTCTGTGTTTGGCACCTAACGCCCCTTCGTATGATGCATGTGTGCAACAAGAAGTAATCGGGTACCAGAAAGAGGGTTTTGTCAAACATTAAGGTTTATCTGCATTATCGCAGAAATTCATTGAAACACAAAGATATACAAAAATGTTGAGTAAATCAGAAGTTATTGATTGATTCTTTTTACGGATTATCAACCCTTTCTTTGCAAGTTAGTTGGAGCCAGAAAATATTTTTAGATTTTAAGTTTTTTTTGCGTGGGTGGGGTTGGGGAGTTAATAATTGTTTAGTGATACAAACCTTACTAATTAACCCATATCTGGGGGGCAGAAGCAGTGGATTCATACCTTTCCCAATGGTATTCGAATGTTATTGAACATAACAAACCCAGCTGGCGTTCTGATTAACAATTCTGAGCAATTATTTATTACAGCACCCGCACCTCCAAGCTTACAGCACTTGGTATTCCCAAGCGGTCACCCATTTAGGTACTGACCAGGATCGACGTTGCTTAACTTCGGTGATGTTTCAACGTGAAGTGGCCGTAAGCCAAATCAGAAGTTAGAAATGCCTGTCACAAAAGCAACTTCAAAAGGAAGAAGAACCATCTTTTCATATATTGTATAATTAGTTTCGTCTGTTTATTATTAATATTAATACATATTAACGTAATATGTTATATAGATTTATATCATACAGAATTTATACAAAGAATTAATTAGCAATGTTAATGAGATTAATGGCGAAATCCTTTCACTAACAAGACTTAATGAGACATTAACTTACTATCAATTCCTTTCGGTCCACACTGCACATATTTTCGTCTTGGTGTTTCGCCTGTATATGGAAAGAAAATTGCGCCCTGAAGATGACAATTTGAAATTGTCGAAAGTACTAGGCTCATCAATTCCATCTGACAACAACTCAAATATAAGGATCGTATTATTCAAGGAATTGATAGTAAGTTAATGTCTCATTAAATCTTGATAGCGAAGTGATTTCGCCATTAATCTCATTAACATTGCTAATTAATTCTTTATAATAAAAAAAGCTTCACATTCTAATATATATAGATTTATATATATCGATGACAAGGAGTTGCACTAGTACTTTTAGCTGTTTTAATTTTAACTCATAGAACGTTATGTCTTTCACAAAAGTTCACAGTTCATTTGCAGGCGGCTATAAAATGTAAATGTTAAAATTTTCTCAAATTGATTCAGCTGAAACTCTCATACTTTTAGTGACACATCCACAGATGTTTAACCCGTAGACATTTCTGTATCTACATATGTGTGTATAGATGTTTAACATAAGTAGGTTTTAGAATCCTCGTGAAACTTGTTACACGAATGTGATGATAACATTTTACCCTTATGCACATTTAAATTGCAATGGGTTCAGAGTTCATACATAAAACTGAGCTAACGACCTTACTTTCAACAATACGGAAGAAATGTCTACGAAGGAAGAAGTCTGACTATGGTGACAGTTTCATATCAAAGCCCCAAGAAGAAAAGAAAAGAGAAAGATTGGTATTTAAAAAGAATTGAACAAAATATAAATAATATTTTTGTCAATAATAAATCAAACAACTGCGTATGACGACGAGTGTGTTATGGCTGATCTGAGAAGGAAGTATCATTCTTTAACATTTTATTTTCGTATAACATTCATAAAACAACGATGTGGCACAAGGCCAAGTGTATATGGCACACAGTGAAGATCGAACTCGCTACTCAGGCGCAACTGATCTATCGAGACAAGCTTGCTAACCATTACACCACTTCGAGGTGTTCCTCAAAAAATTCATAATATAAACATATTTTGAAAATTTATTCGAACCAGGCAAAGAGTTTACACAGTTTCGAAGTGATTTTTGATTTTACGGATGTAATCTTAAAGTTAAGTACAGGATTCGAAAATATTAAGTTCTTTCAATAACATAAAATAAGTTCTTCCATTATATATATATATATATATATATATATGTGTGTGTGTGTGTGTATGTATTATGAAATAGACAAAGTCCGCCAATTATTTAAGACATTTTTTTTTATGTTTATACGTTCTTTTTATAGATACAAATATTTAAGTAAATGCTCTGGAAACGATGCTGAACTGCTATTATTCCTCCAGTGAATGCTGGACAATTTCCTCCGAGATGAGGAGGAAACTTGAGACAACAGAAATGTGATTCTATAGAATGACGCTGAGAACACCATGGACGGAATATGTGAGAAATGATGAAGTTTAAGGAGACAAGAAACAAACAGGTCTCTAGCACTTAGTTGAAATGTCTAGGTCATATAATAAGGTAAGAAGGCTTGGAGAATTTAACATTCACATGGTATATTGAAAGAGAAGTAGAAGTGAACAGCAAGTAATTTACCTAAAGAACGTGTGGCAGAAAGAAACAAAGAGTAGACATTGCTAACAGCTACAAGGGATAGGAAATTGTGGAGATCCATGATCGTCCACATCCTGAAGAGACACAGCAATTAAAGAAAGAAGTATTAAACATTTGAAGCATTAATGTTACAATTAAAGTATTTATTTGGCAAAAATACATTTGCTTGTGGCACAAAACCGAAGGGCGAATAAGACAAAAACTGGTCATCATTAACTATCTTGCTCCTTAGCTAGTTCGACTCACAACCCATTCATTCTAACAATCCTCACAAGAACGCATCCGTTTCAATTCAGTTTGAACATGTACCAAAATACAGCATTTTCATAGGGGACCTAATACAGTATTCATCTGGGAAGCTTGAACCAAGGTCTCTGCATACGCGTATCGATTTTCGTGTAGTCCTGTAGAAACACTGAGGTGGTGCAGAAGGCGCTTGAACGGTATGAGAAGCTTACGAAGGGCAGGATTAACCGCGACAAATTTTGGGTTTGGGCTCTTGGAAGGTCGTCGCACTTGCGGGCCCCATCTGCAACCTCGTAATGTAGGCCGACTTTCAACTGGAGAAGAATTGGTCAGAGGTGTAGGCAAAGGTAGGAGAGTCGGTAAAAATCTCTGACTATATAGTAATTTTCCGAGCGTAGCTTAGATGTGGCACAAGGCTGAACTCACTATTCAGTCGTAATTGTTCTAGCGAGACAAGCTTGCTAGCCATTACATCGACTCAAGGTGCCCCAAATCTCTGGCTATATATGTGCAATTTGCATATCATTATAAAAGAGAAGGAATGTTGAACGTATTTGTTGAATAAAACCCCCTGTGACGTCATTGTTTATGTGCGATCCGTCTTGGGCTCAAATTATGTGAGCGTCGCAGATGCAGATGTGGAGCTTCCATTGATGAGTTTGGTTTGCAACGTCTCTCCTGTCGTCGTAGTGCAGGCCGCTTTCCAAGGCATGCAGCAATAAACGACATCATCAGAAGAGGTTTGGATGCAGCTGGGTCTCCCTCCCAAATCGAACCCGTAGGCTTCGATCGTGGTGATGGAAAGCGACCGGATCCTTTCTCCTGTTGTCGGAGTGCCGGCCGCTTTCCAAGGCATGCAGCAATAAACGGCATCATCGGAAGAGATCTAGATGCAGCTGGGTTCCCTTCCCAAATCGAAGCTGTAGTGATGAAAAGCGGTCGGATGGGGGTTAACATTTTCCCTTTTAAAATGGGGAAGTCGTTGATTTGAGATGCGACTTGTGCCGATACATTTTCGACCAGTAATTTGATTAGGTCCGCAGTTGAGCCCGGGGGTCTGTCGCACAGGTTTATTTTTCCTCCAGTGGCAGTAGAGACTTGTGGGGTTATTGGCCATCGTTCGATGGCTTTGCTTCGGAGTGTTGACAGGATTGTGTCTCGATTGAGGGACAACCCCACAGAAACGTAGTGGCTCTTGCAGCGTGTCTCCCTAGCGATGGTGCGTGGTAATGCTTTCTCCATCACTGCAGCTAGCAGAGGATAGCAAGAAATTGTTTTTTTTCTTTCGTCAATATGTATTTCACAATTCGCTACGCATTTATGACCAGTTTTGCTGAACGTCCTTTTTCGTTCACTCGGATCTGGCATCTGAAGATGCCTGCTTTGGCTCGTATCCCACTTTAAACTTGACCTTATGTCACCACCCGCTTGAATGGGCGGGATGATGAATACTACCCATAGTACGAATACAACAAGTTCCTATAGACATCTCCGAGGGATTGTCTCAGTTCAGTACAAAGCTAAAGGGTAGCAAGAACGGACTAAGGAGAGGAGAATTGCATTGTTTTAATTATACTAGTAGATGGGGGGGGGAGACTACCTACTTCGAAAATTCGCATTCTTCATCTTGAATTCCTACAATGCAAAATGCATAATTGTCTAAAAAGCTATTAACCGAGCGGTTATCTAACCCGTAAGCACGAATGATGACAGTTTTGCCCGCTAATTCGAGCACTTGTAATGTCTGTTAAACACAAGAGCATAAACCTAAAAAAGTTTTAATTTACAATGACTTAGCTATATTATCAGTGAAAATGGCGCCAACGGGATCAAGTGGGTGTAGAACAAACATTTAATAGATATACAATTTAACAGATGTCATCGTTAGGCTTTACTTAGTAGATAGATTTCGTTACAAGCCGATAAAAAAATCTCAGTATATTTGCTTTTGGTAATCATTGGTGAAAACTTTGGTTTAGCTAACTGCATTTAGGTCAGAATTATTAACGATAAGATTATGGCGTTTTTTTCCTTTGCGAAACAGAATCAGTCCTATATTTGCTGATTTTTAGATTTATTATAGAATATATATATATATATATATATATATATATATATATATATATATATATATATATATATATATATATATATATATATATATATATATATATAGATATATATATATATATATATATATATATATATATATATATATATATATATATATATATATATATATATATATATATATATATATATATATATATATATATATATATATATATATATATATATATATATATATATATATATATATATATATATATATATATATATATATATATATATATATATATATATATATATATATATATATATATATATATATATATATATATATATATATATATATATATATATATATATATATATATATATATATATATATATATATATATATATATATATATATATATATATATATATATATATATATATATATATATATATATATATATATATATATATATATATATATATATATATATATATATATATATATATATATATATATATATATATATATATATATATATATATATATATATATATATATATATATATATATATATTTCATCATTAGGCAACACACTTAGTGATGCCCTTCGTGTAAATCTATCATGTTTGTTGATGACTTCATTTACCGACCAGTTGGATAACATGTACGAGATTACGCTACATTTCATGAAATGTATTCTGTCATAAAATAATGATTCCAGTTAGGTGCATCCTAACTGGCATCGTTCTTTTATGACAGAATACATTTCATTTGGGTTGGGGATCGAGTTCTTTATCCAGAAAAATCCATTTTCCATTCCATGGTGTCATTCAAACGAGTCAACTGCTTATTCTATAATTGCACAGTAACTGTTTGTTAGATAGCGTTTTATGTTGGAAGTTTGACTTTTCATCACGATTTTCTACGTATGAATAACTACATTTTTCAACATTATCTATATTGTCTAATAATGTTTATTTTTTTGCGCTTATTTTCTGTGCTACTGAATTTCCAGAGTTCGCACTGATGTCCTCATCTTTGTTGTTGTTATCACAAAGTGGCTCATCGATTGTGTGAATCTGAGAAAGACGACTTTCAACATTAAACAAGATTTATCATGAAGAATAAGGTTGTTCTCTGTTTATGGAGTGAATCAAAGGCAGATAAATCAAACTGATATATACCTAGACATCGAAAGTTGATCGCGAATAATCTATTCCTGTAGTTTAAATAATTGTTTCAGTTCAAAATACACTGAAAGTAAACCCGGATTGACAGAAGAAGGCTGGAGAGCATAACTGCCAAGACGTTATGATTGTCCGATTGTAAATAATGAGAAAGACAAGTGTTTATATGTTTTAAATGCTGATCGATGTTCTTTTCTTCATGTTCGCGTCGAATACATTTGCCGATTTGTGTTAGATTTCGAAGGTAACATGACAAATTTAATTGGTTGCATATGCAACAGATTTCATGGACACTCTTAAGTTTTCTCTAACATTGTTTAAAAATGTTGTGTACATTCCTCCTGCACACACATTAACATGCACACTTATTAACACGTAGATACACGGAGTTACAGAACACCTGAACATGTCTGGCTTTGTAGACTTCGTACCATCCACTCGAAGGTTACGAAAAGTTGATTATCTCCTGACCTTGATTGTCACTGCAATTCAGTCACGTTGTTATCAGTAAGCTTATATGGCAAGGCTCCAGGCCAACGAATCTAGCAAATTAGTCCAGAAAATGAAAACAAGGAAACTGGGTGGGGAAGCTGATCCACTGCGAACTGTGCAAGCGTCTGCATTTTAACCATACAAATCATTATTAATATTATACGCACAACAGAATTTGTCCTCGCCATTGAAACATTTAAAATTAACCGGGAATTTCTTATTCAAATGGATCATCAAATCTAGGTCAAAAAGCAAAGTGAAGAACTGTCTAAATACCGAAAAGCGAAACATCATTACTAACATGCAAGGCCCAAGAGCCACTTAAGGTAGAGGGTTACTGTATGGATTCATATTAGCGTAGGGAGAATAAGCGTTAAGTGTATAGAGCTGAAGAAGACTTTAGACGGAACCAGAAACATAAGCATAAACAGGAAACAAGGGATAAACATCTACTGTTCAAAACACCAGAGAGGAGTGTGAGCTGGACTATAAGCGAAAAAACAGGAAACCGTGGAGAGCTATTACCTCCCACATACATATATTAATGAAACTAGTTACTAATATGACTAGTATGCTAAGAAGACTTCTCTAAAGAGAAGAACATTTCCTATTTTGGAAGCATTTGATATACCAATACCGATCTGGTTTTAATCAACAACCAGTGCTTTTCTCGCCGTCTTTTCTGTAAGTGTAATGTGCTCGATATTCATTGGGCGCTCATCCACTGTGTCCTTGTGTTGGACTATGCTAATCGGAATAATTACTTTTAATATACGCATAGAATGTTTACAAACTCCCAAACCAGTAAGGAGGAAAATGCTTAGTTTTGTAAGTAAACATTTAGAGACTTTTAGGAGAGCACATTTTAAAGCTAAATTGAAGGAGATTGGCTCAGTGTTATATTTCTTTTAGAGTTTTTCATTGTTGTTCATTCCGGTTTTTAATGTTTTATTGTTGATATTATGGGCCAAAATTTTTTAGTATCAACAGCTGAAACGGAGAATAAAAACTGTCTTGCCTCTAGAATTTAGTTCAGTTTTTCCTTCTTACAGATGAATGTACGAACTCTTTAAACAGATTATGAGCGAAATATTTAAAGGAAGCGTGAGAGATAGAGTCAAATGAAGACAACTTATCTCATTTGTTGAAATCCAGAATTCATATCTTAAAAACTTTGGAAAAAAATAAGAAAGTAGACATGACTGACAATTACTTGGGGGAAAAAAACAAGTGCTTACAAAAATGGCCTGTTTTCTGGATAAAAATCGTTTTCTATTTAGCTGGAAATAAATGTTAATATAATTAAAGCAATTGCCGGGATGAAAGCGTAGCGCCTGTGTTCTTCATTTTAGATGGGAGAGAGGAATGGTCCCAAAGATTCCAACTCTACGGCAGCACCTTCATTTCACCAAGAGAGAGGTGATCAATGTTATATCGATGCCAGTCTGACAGTGGTCGCGTGGATTGGGAAGGTTCTGTCCTTGTCCCATATGTACACATATGGGCTCCTCTCATGAAAGGACCTTGTGTCACATCCTGCCTTAGTGAAGAGGTTAGGTAAATAATATTTAATTAAAACAAGTGGAGTATTATGCTATTCATTTTTATGACAAATATATCAAGATTGATTTCATATGAAATGTAAAATAATCCATCTTGATAAACAGAACTGAATCGATACCGAGGTCACTGTAATAGAATAGCCAGTTAGGATCGAACCCCCTATCAATAATCGACGAAACTAACTAACTCGTGTTAGTCATAGTTCCTCACATTGGGTAACGGATGTCCTCCATTCAAGTCGGTCTCTTGCTGTCACAACCTTGATAAGACCCATTTTAAAGCATATCACCCCAAGCAAGGCGGGAATGCCACTAACATGCAGGGGGTTACAGAGAGAGAAAGTAAGAGGGGGTGTTTGAGGAAAGGACACAGAGAAGGGCGGGGATCAGGATCAAGACATCAGAAGATGTCGATTGGCATTACATTTGAATATTTGAAGGTTACAGCTATCAGGGAAGCAAGTAGGAGGAAGGGAGTTCCACTGATGGGAAGTGGGAGATAAGAAGCTGTTGGAGTAGAGAAGACGGCTACATTTAACCGTTTCGACAGTGAAAGGGTGGGACTGGTATGCCAAACTAATAACACGCTTAAATTCATGCAGTTTGGGAACCAATGAAAGCAGCTCGCCAGAGCAGTTGCCATGAAAATACTTGTAGAAAAGACAGAGGGAAGCCACAGCACGTCTGTGAGAGAGGACTGTAGACGAGATGCCAGATTAGGACCTATCGCATTGCATATCCATCTCTGGACTTTGTCGAGGACATTGAGTTGAACAACAGGGGCACCAGACCATATATGGCAGCAGTATTCAGTGCAAGGACGAATGGTTGGTTTGTAGATTTGAAGGATGGACTAAGGCAAGAAAAAAACCTCGTGGCGCAACACAGAGAACGAATTTTCTTTGAGATAGATTCCAACTATTGTCCTCACCTTTGTTGTTGTTATCACAACGTTTCGACCGTTGTGTCCCCCAGCCTTTAGCAGGTGTATATCAATGTGGGTAACATAAAGGGAATTCCGAACCGAACCTGGAATTCCATGTAGGTTACCCGGATCGATATACACCTGATGAAGGCCGAAAAGCATAACGTCCGAAACGTTGCGATAACAGTTTCTGTGCCTCTTTTCTAGCTTTTTACGGGTGCTTCAGTTAGTCTTTCTGTGGCCCTACGTAGAGTCGGTGACAGAGCATCTTCCAATGCTTTATGCTCATTGTGTCTTGCCGGTTACAAAAACCTCTTCACCTTAGAACGTCTTCATTCGTAACATGATCACGTCATTAGATGGACAGTTCCTTCCTCAAGCATAAAGCCTTCTTTGTTAGACAATAAATATGTAATAAATATGTGCAGTCTTGATGTCATTGTTGATTGAAGAGGTAAACTTTACAAGTTTCGGACGTTAGAATACAGCTGTAGCTTTGACAAACACCTTTTCTATAACAATCACCAGACTTCTGTTTCTAGCGATATTGCTTCCCAGATAGGTAAAGTAACCAAAGGTTTACCATCTTGGACTACATGTTTCCTGTTAGTTTGGTTTTAGCTTACTGATCTGTAGTTCAAATTTGGAACTGAGACAGGTAGCTATGTTTTCTATGTGTAGATATTTTACCGAGGCATCTTAGATCCTTCGCGAAGTCGAGGTCTTTATTCCTGCTCTGTTGCCATTTAATACCACTTGTAGGTATTTCCCGTTTCGTATGAATTGAGACAATATATATTACAATCGGAACTTTGTTATGATATCAAACTAGTCTTCCCTTCATTATTTCTTACGCGATAACATGTTCTTCGGCAAAGTGATTTTATAATATTGATGCATCAGTTTGGCATTCCATGCAGTTCAAAGATCTTTCATATTGATTCTCTGTGTACACTGTCGAAGATCTTATTAAAATCTGTGAAGGTGATTACCAATTCAGAAATTTGTCCACTCATATTTCGCAAAGTGTCTCTTCGACACAAGACATTTCAGCTTAAAGCCAAGCTTGTTCCTTATCTTCATCAACAGTCTTTTTATTTTCAGACGGTTAAGGATGACACGGTGGAAAACTTTCTCTGGTACCGACAGATGAGTTATTTCTTTTCAGCTATTATAATCACTTAATGTTCCCTTTTATTTTCGGTGGGAGGCAGTGTTACTCGTTATCCATAACCCTAGTCTTCTAGGATTTCTTCCTTGTCACTCATTATATTTTACAGGTGTGACATTTCATCCATAATAACATCTTCGTTTTCAAGCATTTCAACATTAATCCCAGCTTATCCTATGAATTTCTTCTTCTCTGGGCTTCGAATTGATTTAGAAATGTTCTTAGTGGAGATGATATCACTAATCACGAGCAAAATCTTTATTATTGACCTTTCTTGACTGAAATCAAAGTGGTTAAAATGGTCGGGTTGGTTTATTATTTCCTAAAAGAGTTCTCCTCATTTTGCAAACCATTTTTAACCAATATCCTTCTATCTTTGCTTTTAATCGAGTTTTGTAGTGATTCTGACTCCTGTTTATTCTTTCATAATTTTGAATAAAATTATTACATCTTACTGCTGCTTCTGTCTCCCGACGTTTTTCCTGAAGCCATTTCTTTTTATTTCTTCTGCAATTTCTTTTAAATTTCTTCATGAGATTTTATATTTATTATAGAGTTGTTTCTGTTTTTGGATGTCCCTTTCTTTTTTTTTTTTTTTGGTGGGGGGCTATTTTCATTCATCAATTAGATACCACGAGTCAATAGATAGCCATTTTCGCCGAAGTTACGCATCCTTTATCGTCCTGGGTTTGGCGATAAATTACATTCCGCGTCCGGGGGAAAATGATAAACTACGTCCAACATCAAGGTCTCTGATCAGGAGGTTTTGAGGAGCGTGGAACCGCCTCTGAATTGTTGGTGTTCCCAGGTCCGCCCGGGGTGGTAGCATCTATTAGGGTCCCAGCTATGGGCAAATAACCCCCAAACTGGGGTTAAAACACTATGAATGTGTAAAAATAGGTCTTAATACCAGAAGTACTTTGTAAAAAAATTATTATCAGCAATACTATTTAGGAAGAAAAAAAAATTCCTAGCATTATTTTTTTGGAAAAAAAAATATTATCAGAAATAGATTTTTTGAAGGAAAAATATTACTAGCAGTACATATTTGAAAAAAAATATTACCAGTAATAAAAATTTTGTCGGCATTAAATAACCCATTGAGGTGTTGATATGCCGTAAACCAAACCAAACCAGACCTATCCTTTATCCCGAAACCACTCCTGTTATAGAGGATATAATTTCATGGACATATTTCCAATGATCTTCATCGTCAGGTGCGCTTTTGATCTACATCGAAACTTATTCGGTCACAGCAAATCGGTTTGATGATTACATTTGTTTAAGGACTTATAATAATGTCTATGGTCTTTAATTTCAAAGCTACTCTCCCTACCACAAGATTAGAACCAGCATTTGCTCCACGGTACACACGGACGTCATGATGATCGCCATCTTGTAGCTATGTATAGTCAATTTCATTCTTCGCTGTCCCGTTCAGCGAGATTCATTTGGTTTTATCGATGCGCTTGTGGAAGAAGAAAATGTTGGCAACACTAAGACTGCTGTAACCACATAACATTAACTAGTGCTGCAAGAGAAAATTTTCGGTTACATAATTACTCGGATTAGTTTGGTTCATCTTTTATGTGTCATGTCCATTCAAGACGTGGACAATTATAGCTCTCCACATTTTTCAGTATTTTAATGTTCTTCTGACCTTTAACTATCTTTCTTTTGTCACCCATTCAAACACTCGTTAAATATGTTAATTGTTATATATCCCTATTTCGTTATGTCCTTTGAGTATTAAATTCTCCAAGCTTTATTTTTTTCAAATATACTCGCATGCTTTTTCCATTTGTTCTTAGTATTTGTTGTCGGTGGAACTTTACCTGTGAGTTGGGTGTCGACTATTCACTGCCCTATACGTGAAATGTTGTATAACATTTCAACATTCTTCTTTATATCTAATGAAATGTTCCTCCTAAATCGTCTAAGCATAACAACAGTCCTATTAAAATCCCGTTCGGTTATGCTGGATGCCTAAGGTAATACTGGCTTAGTTTCTAGAAGAGGACTTTCGCAGTTTTTATATGCCTTTGGATTTCTGTATTACCTTTTCCATGGTCTGTTACTAAACGACTAAACGAGGTAAATTACTGTATCTGTATGGTTTTAACATCCCCAGTATGTAACTCAAATGTGGAGTTGTCTCTTTTGCTGATAACCATGCATTCTGTATTTTTAAGTTAACGGTTCTTTCATCTTGTTTTTCGTTGCTACCTTATCTAAGAGTTCATTCATTTTTATCTATGGAGTCAGTGTCATCTGCATATCTTATATTGTTAAGATTATACCTGTCGATAATAATTACAAGTAGGCATTCTAGTTTTGTTAAGATTGTTTGTCTGAATAGGTTGAATAGATTCGGTGAGAAAATGAATCTTTGTTTCACTTTGCTTGTTTTTATGCTTTCATTGAATAAAAAAAAAATTCAGGCTGTTTGTTCCCAGGAAAGGTTATGTGTAACTCAATGGTGACAAAGATAGCATTTCTTGTTCCAGTGTCTTGAAGAAAATCACATTGTTCTTGCCCTATTTACAATCTAATTTTGCTACAAACTCTATTTATTAGAGTCCTAAATATAAGTTAATCGGCTCATTTGCACCAGCATTCTTTGGTATGACTACTGATATTTTCCAATATCTTACCGTTGTCTTATATTTCCCATATTTTGATAAAAATCTATCGTACACTATTTACATTATTCGGAATATTGTCCTCATCTTTGTCGCCATATTTATTACAACGTTACGGCCGTTGTACGTCTGAAGAAGGTCGGAGCGTACAACGGCCGGAACGTTGTAATAAATATGGCGACAAAGATGAGGACAATATTCCGAATAATGTAAATAGTGTACATAATACCTCATCTCAGAAATATAGACAGATACTGAAAAATCTATCGATTCTGAAATCGTCTAAGGATAACAACAGCCCTATTAAAATCCCGTACGGTCCTACTGTTTTTTTTTTTCTGTTCATCTTGACTAATTTCGACTTTCGACAGAGTTCTTTCCATTTTTAATGTATTTTACTTCCTTGTTTTCATGAACGATCTCCCAGATATATTTGTTGTCTCTATGTCATATCTATTTTTTTAAATCTATTATGAGCATTCTCTTATATACATACTGCCAAACATTTTTCTCTCTTGCTATTTCTTTTCTTTATGACTGTGTGGTATGTCTATATTCTGAGACATGGTTTGTTTGCATTTACGTCTTCCTTTAAAAGTCTATATTTCTATGCAATTCTTCGCTGTTTCGTTTTCATTTGTTCGAGAATTTCATTTGTCATCCTTTTTTTCTTTTCTTTCCCTCTCTCCCTGGGATGACCTCTTTGCTAGTGTTACTAGGGCTTACTTTAAAGTGTTCCACTGAGTCACTGACCTCATCCAAGATTTTTTTTTTTATTTCTTCTTCTGGTACTACACACTGCATTAACAAACTGACGAGTGAAACTGAATTGTTAAGCATAAAACGACGAGTGGCACTTTAAATGTGATAGCATGGTAATTATGGTTATTGTTAGTAAACTGGTTGCAAGATGAACTTGTTAACTATGCTGGATGCCTAAGGTAGTCATTAAATTGAGCTTAGTATGACACTAAGACATAATATGTCTCAAAGATGGTAGTAAATAGTAAGCAAACACGATACAACCTGCGTTTATTTTAACTAATAAAATCTGTCAGAATATAACAGTTTACCCCTTTTAAAGCTTTAATTAAATCCAAGGCTATGATTTGGATTTACACAAAAGTCAGACAATCAAAGGATAAATCAAAGAAAAAATCTGTTCTGACAAGAAGGCAAAAGTTAAGAAATTTCTAAATTTTTAAGCAAAAGATCATATGAAAGAAAACTTTTATAAGGAATTTGCGATAATCTGTGACATCAATAAATAAATTAAAATAAAAATTGTTTCGCTCGCAAATATTTTTCATAGGCCAAACATTTTTTCTTCACACTACTCAGTTCTTTGATTTTGTTATAAGATGCATGTTTATGTACACTTGTGAATGTCTATCAAAGACGTTCCAAAAACACCTAATTACAAGAATATTCTATATCTGTCTATATCTTTGAGATGAGGTATTATGATTACTTGCATTACTTACATTATTCGGACTATTATCCTTATTGCTATATTCACAATCTTTCGGACGCTGTACGCCTCGGCCTTCTTCACGTGATTGGATCTCTGAGATGAGGCCTTATGATTACTTACATTATTCGGACTCTTATTCTCATTGCCATATTCACAACGTTTCGGACGCTGTACGCTCCGGCCTTCTTCAAGTAATTGGAATTTCGAACCGATCCCTTTATTTCGTCCACTGGGGTAGATTGTTCTAGTTCCACGTGCCATGCCACTTCCGGATGTCTCGTTTATTTTCCTTTAACTCAACTCTTCAAGTTTGAGTCACCATTGTTGGGCTGGTACTAAACTCACAACTATTTGGGTCTAGTCACTGGATCTAACAAAGGTCTTTATCCACTGGGCCATGTGTCAAATAAATTCCAATCACCCGCAGGAGACCGGAGCGTACAACGGCCGAAGCGTTGTGAATATGGCAATGAAGATGGGGATAACAGTCCGAATAATGTAAATAATGGAAGTAAGAATATTCTAATTATTCTTCAAAACAGACATTGTACATGTAAAATCTATTCATTGTCGATAATGATAAAATAGTTACTAATAGATGTTTATCCCATAAACAACAAGATAAGTTACTTATTAAGATACTATTTATACATTTATTCAGACATTATTCTAATTTATAAAAAATGCAGCAAGTGTAAACAAGAAGCAAAAAAATGACAGAAAAAAATAGAAAAGAACGATTTTTTCGAAACGTTTGAAAATATAATCATTTTTCTACAGACTATTACGACTGTTGAAAGTTCGATCCTCACTGGGTGCCCCACAATTGTAGCCATATGTTGTGATGAACGAAATCTATTTGATACTGATAATTCTGCAGCTATGAATGCCTGCCGTAGAGCGATAGTTCACAAATTTGTCTCGAAGTCCATGACGATGGTAGTGAGTTTTTATCCTCACCAGGTGCCCTCCATATGTTTTTAGTAAGCTAAGATTAGTAAATAGAACGAAATAAAGTGAAGGTTTGCTTTGGTTTGGTTTGTTTTACGGGATATCAACCTCAATGGGTTATTTAATGCCGGCAACATTTTTATTGCTATTAATATTTTGTTTTGTCAAAAATCTATTTCTGGTGATATTTTCCGTTCAAAATGTATTGCTGATAATAATTTTTTTCAAAAAAGTATTGCTGGTAATATTTTTTTTTTCAAAAATTTATTGCTTGTAATAGAATTTTTTCTTCAAAAATTAATTGCCGGTAATAATTTTTGACAAAGTATTTCTGGTATTAAAACCTATTTTACATTTTCATAGTGTTTTTACCCCAGTTTCGTGGTTAACAATTTACCCATAGCTGGGACCCTAACAGGTGCTACCACTCCGGGTCAGGGCGGACCTGGGAACATCATCAATTAAGAGGTATTTCCACGCTCCTCAAAACCTGATCAAAGGCCTTGCTGCTGGACGTATTTTATCGTCTTATCCAGGACGCGGATGTAGTTTATGGTCATACCCAAAACAGAAATAAAGTGAAGGAATAATCAACGAGCTTATCTCATAGGCCATTACTAATGTTATGAGTTCGATCCTCACTGGGTGCCAATACTTACATAGTAATAATTCAAACAGAGTAAGTAATAATAATGTATCAGCGGGTGTTTACTAGAGAATAATGGATAGGAAGGGAATCTCCTTAAACCCCTGTTAGTGAAGTTCGTTTTCGCCTTGGGAGGTTCTCCACAACTGTGTCCCTCATCACCCAGAAGTGTGTCTCTCACCTTCCAGAAGTGTGTCCCTCATCACCCTGTATAAATGTTAATTATGTTATAGCTTCTCTTGGCCCAAATTGGCCTGAATTAAATTTATATTCATAAATTCGTACAACCTAAATGTTATCTAGTGTATCTAAAATAATGTTTTTATTTTGTTTAGAAACATAAATTAAATGATGGCGATTGGGTTGAGGAAACATTCTGTTTTGTACGGCTGGTTTGGAAACAGTCATTCGGTTTTGATGCCATTACAAAAAACGTTAAATGTGAATATATGAGAAAAAAAAAACCTTTTACAAATAAAATGACATGATGATGATGTGCAATTCTTTCATGAACATGGTTAAAATTCTTGTTCACTTGATATGTTCTCTCATCTCGCCACAAATCAAGAGAAAACAATAAAACAAATCAAGAAGAGGATTTGGGAAAAATGCTGTAGAGTTGGGGGTTGGGACAAAAAACAGAATAATGCTTCTTTTATGCACAGTGTCCCTTCAGGAGACAAGGAATCATGGAGCTCCACAATTTTTTCTATCCTTTGTAGCTCTTAGCAATGGTTGTCCCATTACTATCCATTCCCCCTCAGGTGTCGTTTAAATTTCAACTGTTTCCCTTTTTGGTTCTAAGAACCTCATGAAGTCGCTTGAGAAAAAAACTGGAAATGAGCGAAATAAAAATTAGAAAAATTAAAAAAAAAACTGAAAAGAAAATAATCTTAGACAAAAAGAAAAATTGGTGAAGCCTTCGATGTTGTGAAATATTTAGACCACTTTAAACCGATAATATTTTTCGGGATAGCAATCTTGACCTTCTGCCTGTCTTTAACCCGAACTCGGGCAAAAGTGTATAAATATATTGGTCATTATGGTTTATTCCTTTCTTATGTGATTTAGCAGAAATGAAATAATATATATATTCGCCGAACTCGTTTATTTTAATATGGTGACCTCATGGATTGTTTCCCGAAATGTCCTAATAACACGATTTACAGAAGCCAAATCATTTCTTTCCTTTTCTTATTTGATATTTTTCCCTCTTCACTCGATCTTTTCGGTTAAAATTCATGAGTAAATAAATGAAAGCAAAACACTTCAAGCTTTTCAATGGAAAAAAGAAAAATAAAGAAAATGTCGGCACAAAGAAAGAACATTGGTTGCAAAATTCAAATATTCAGGTTTCTTCGCTATTATTGCATTCTTGGAATTCAAAAAATTCTTGGAATTCAAAAAAATTCTTGGAATTCAAAAAATTCTTAGAATTCAAAAAATTCTTGGAATTCAAAAAATTCGTGACTATCCTTTCAAAAATTGTTCGCGCGATTACACTCGTTCTTTGTGTTGCTATTATTGTTACTAGGACATTTCGGTCGATTCATTCTTCGGTCTTTTCATGTTTACAGTCTCGTGCGAAAAGTGAGGAGGCTATTTTCTACAGAAAAAAGGAGGTAAAAGTAATGACGTCTAAAATACTAACTGGCAGAAGAGGGCCGTAGAGAGAGTCTTCCGAAATGTGGTAACAAAAAAAGGAACACAATGAGTTCAAAAGTTATCTCAGTATATTACGCAAATTTGATGAAAATGGGCGTATTAAGGATTGTGAAACAATACTGACTAGACTTTTTTAAAAAATATTTTTTCATATGAAAGGTGGAATAAAACAGGAGTGTCCTCGCTCCCACTCTGTCTGAAATATTCTTTCAAGCACAATCCAAAATTCAAATAAAATGTCTTCGTGATTTTCTCCATGTAAAACGTACCACCCACTCAGGAGAAGACCTTCAACACTTTATTAACCAATTCAGGATGCTCGTCTTATCTACGGATTTCTACCAGTCTCAAAAGAAAAGGTCATTAGGCAAAATGTGGACTAATCACTCAACATAAGAATCTCTGCGTTCAGTTATTTCAGACTTACTCTTTCTCTAGACACTGAGCTAAGAAAGCATATTGGTAAGGTTGTTAGCACTCCGTCCATAGAGAATATGGAACAACGGCAAGCTGAGAAACACCGAGGTCCTAGTTTACAATGCAACGTAAGCAACCTTTTGTAAAGCAGTGAAACAACGTGCTGCACAGGAGCGAAAGCTCAACGACTTCCATATTCACAACCTCCGACACCTGCTGAACATCTGTTGGCAAGACAAAATCCTCGAGTGGGCTGGGACTCCTACCATGTGTAGCCTCTTAACGAAATGACATTTTGGCTGGCTCGGACAGGTCTTGCGAATGGGTCCACCTGTTGAGAGAGCTGACTCAAGGAAAGAACTTCACAGGCAGGCCCCAAGCACGCTGCGAAGATATATGTAAAAGGGACTTGATGACCCTAGGAAACAACACAGTCTTCGATCGATCATCCTGGAGGCAGGCAGAGCAAAAAGGCCTCATCAAGTTTGAAGTGACATTTGCTCGACAGTCAGGGGCGAAAAGGCAAGAAAGGAACGCCCAAACGATAGAGAGAAAAGCTTCGTCAGCGTAAAACGAGCGAAGGACTGGCATTCTCGAATAGAGCTTACGGTTAAATCACGCTGAAAACACCGGTTCTCGTTCGATCACCGAAGTTAAGCATCGTAGAGCCAGGTCAGTACTTAGATGGGGGACCGCTTGGGAACACCTGGTACTGTAAGCCCCAACCCTTACCTCACAGTCGGTGGGGGGGTGTAAACGGTAGTGTCAGAGCTATGCCGTCCGGAACTTCGTTCCTGGTAGGGCCACCCAAGGCGGACAGGTCTGACACACACGCCGGCTAACAAGGGCTCTGGTGAAAATCCAAGGAGCGTCTGCATCGGCAACCGGCGGCTTCTGGTCGTTCCTGTCTCTGCGTCTGTGGGAATCCCGCGGCAAGCAAGAACGTTATTCGAGTAGGCCTGGTTACCCTACTTCTGTAATTTATCCCAAGAATCTTCTTCTCACAACAGGAAGAAGCCGGCTCAATCCGCCGAGGGTGAATGCCGCATCACACACACACACATTCTCGAATAGGCCTACTAGGACGCGGCGGGCGCTGTGTCTGAAACATCATTCAGGACACAAATCGATACTTTTTTTTTTATGAGAGAGGCATGATATATAAATAGATATCCATCATTTTAAATGCCAATTTTCAAGGTAAATAATTTTTGGATATTTAATCCCTTATTATCGTTTAACTTCCATTTTGAAAACAGTTTTTTTTTTTTATTCGGGCAATATTATTCCAGTCTTAAGAAAAATGGAAACCTCTGGAATGGTCGGAATATACAAGTCGGCCTAAATTTGAATTTACTACGAGCCACCACTTTCGACATTGTCAGCTACATATGCGAGTCATGGGCACTGACCAAGAAAGACACCAGATTGATACTTTCGAGATGTGGACACATTGCAGAGTCCTTAAAGTGACATTGACAGCGAGACGCACTAATATGGGTGCTAGATGCCATCAGAACAATGTATGCATTGAAAGAGTAGGAAGAAGCCCCATTACTTGGTGCCTATTAGGCGACTTCGATAAGCACATTCTTCATGTCATAAGACGAAGTCATCCTCTGAAGAAGGTACTCATTTGCTAACCATATGTACCTGCTTATAATATACAATTTAAACAGAACAAAGAAAAATGGCTATTATACCGAATGTTACTTACACCCTTGTGAAAATTAATTGAAACAAAACGATTAATTTCTTTATTATTTACTTTTTTTCATATTTTCTCAATGAAACACGACCCAGTGCACATGTTTATACTTCGTATATCCATTCCATGATGTTGTTCCTTGCAGATTGACCACAGATTCTCGATTGGATTTAAATCAGGAGAGTTTCCGGGCCAGAATATTGTACTTTGATTTTCTCACCGGTAAAGCTTGCCAGTGTGTTCGTGTAGTGTTACAATTTTCATATGCTACCTTGGAGTAATGTCCATCGCAGACAATGGCTGTCGAGACAATAGTGTCTGGGCGTGATAAAATTCTGATGCCATCACGGATGATGCAATATTTTTCAAGGCCATACAAATTTCACCATACTTCCCGAAAAGAGATTCATATTATTGCAAATCACTGCAAATGATCTAATCTGAGAGAGAAAAAAAATCCATTACACCCTGACACTCCAGTGGGCCTAAAACTGACCGTATGTTGAAAGAAAAAAAAACCAAAACCCCCCAAAAAACCGGGTGTTTCAATTAATTTGCACAAGGGTGTAGATCAGGAATTATTATTATGATATACCCTCCACATTCTAAGGAAGGAAGGCTTGGAACAATTAATATTCACAGTCCGTATTGAAGGTTAGATAAGGAACGAAAGTTACTTAGAGCTACACCGAACAGAAAGTTATGGAGAACCATAATCACTAACGTCCTAAAAAAGCACATAAATGATGATAATGATCTTCATTTTGTTTGTTATACCCACAAGTTTTAGGCCGTTATGCCCTTCGGTTTTCTTCAAGTGTCTCTTACACTCCATGGCTATCAAGTACGATAGACAAATGAAGAAGGCCGGACGGTTCAACTGCCGAAACGGTGTGGGTATTGCAAACAAGGTGAGGATACTCATCAGAGTAGTAAGGGCTGAAAAGAGGAAAGACATTTTACTAAGATTATGGATGCGAATTCAAGTCTTATCTGAAGTGATTTTTTTATTTTATTTATGATTTGGTGCTGTCTCGTCTAATGATCAATATGTGGATCAATAAATAAAAAAACTAGTAATAAAATCCTAGTGAAAGCAAAACAATTTACAGAGATATCGAACAGAGGTGAACAACCTCTCATACCCTTTCGGGCAGTCCATTTGAACCCAATGACCTTCAAAGTTTTATAGATCGAGTGCGACTTTATTATGTGGGGTCGAGTTAACCCCTCGTAATTTTATGGGTCGATGTAGATATCGGTAGATACAGTACTTCCTTTAACTCTCTCTCTCTCTCTCATAGAAGCGAAAATAGATAGAGATTTAGGTGTATTGTTTGTAAGCGGAACAAAGGAAAGAGAAAGCGAGTGGGAGTTAAGGTGATTTAAGAGAGACTATGATTGACAAACACACAGTGGCGAGGACAAGTATGAGGAGAGGCTAATACAATAATTTACTTAAGGGGTAAAAAAAAAAAAAGAAAGACAGAGACGGGTAGCAAAGAGAATGGTTATTTAGTGGGCGAGTGAGTAAGCGAAGGTGGGGCTGGAACATAATTATATCCGGACGAGTCATTTAATACATCCAGTATGGCAGTTTGAACAAGTTGACGTCACCGCGTGTGTATATATATATATATATATATATATATATGTGTGTGTGTGTGTGTGTGTGTGTGTGTGTGAAATTATATCTAGCACTTAAATTTCCGAAAATTACGTCAATTGAAAAAAAAAAAAAGGTTTAAATTTACCTTATTTTATGATATAAAATGTGGATTCGTTTCTCATCGAAAGAGTTTATTTTTTTAACGATAAAGAATAAAAATGTCCGGAAAAGAATCGAGCGAAAATAAAAAGCAAAAAGATAAAGAATATAAAGCTGAAAGGAAAAAAGAGGAAAAGAACCAAATGAATAAAAGAAAACTGAGAGAGAGAGAGAGAGAGAGAGAGCGAGAATGAGACAGAGAGAGACACACACAGAGAGAGAGAGAGAGAGAGTGAGAGAGAGAAATAAAAAACAGAAAAATTAGAACAAAGTCATTTTTAAATAATGGAGTTTTTTTTGTTTTTTTTTAATCTGACAGTATTTCTTAATACTATAAACTTAATATGGATGCAAGTTTTTAAGACATTCGTGCTTTTTTTCTAAATTAATATCTACCATATATATATATATATATATATATATATATATATATATTCCATATTTTAATTTTATCTAGAGCCCTCTTGAAGAAGCTTCCTGAATATAAAAAATATTTACATTTGTGTTTGAAAATTTCCATCTGATTAACATAGCGGACCACAAATTGAAGATCATAGTTGGCTCCATCCATGATACATTTGTCGCTGCTATATTGTCCACAATTATCAATGATTTCATGTCAAAGTACCGGTTTATCGTGACACGAAAAAATAACTCACTCACCTCCACCCTCTGACCTTATTTTTCTATTTAGCATAGATCTGACATTTAATTGTTTAATCGAGACATATCCACAAGTTTATTTTTAATTATGACCTTATGCTCCTCTTAATTTTCAGAAATTAGGTAACGATTTGTTTTAAATTTCTCTAAAAAATAATTTTTCATCATCAGTTACCAACCATCGCCTGATGAAGTCCAAACATAGTAATGAAACATGAAAGCTTTTGCGTAGCAATTTAAAATGTTTTATTATAATCTCGTGTGTGTGTGTGTGTGTGTGAAAATGTTTTATTTACGATAATGTACTTCCCGGTAGGAATCGAACTTATACTCACTTTTTAATATGGGAATAATATAAGCAGGTATAGATTTCGAAAGATCCCAACTAAAAATGTGCTTTCCCTAAAGAAGTCAATAGAATCATGCTTTGCTGTGTGGCTTCCCATGGCTTAAAGCTGAAGTACATTTGAGTTGAAAGTTGTTCCCCAGAGTAAAAAGAAAATATAGGTTCGATTCCTGTTGGGAGAAACATTTTACTTCGTAAGACTTTCGATACGGTAGATAAACTGGGACTGGTAGATATAAATTTCACTGTATAAAAACTGCATAATTCACACATGTGTATCCATGTAAATATAACGTTTATAGTAATATATATAAATATATATATATATATATATATATATATATATATATATATATATATATATATACACACATGGTCACAGTAATATTATTGCCTCCTATTTTATTGTCATATGCAAATGTTGGCAGGTGGAAACATCTTAAACAATAAGCCATATTTTGGCGGCCTTTTTACCGAGTGCGATTTATGTCTGACATAAATATATATATATATATATATATATATATATATATATATATATATATATATATATATATATATATATGAAGCTGCTTAATCAGAAAAAGGGTTCAATTAGAATGGAGCAAAAATGGCATCATGTATAGATGTAACAGAGTCTATCTTCTTCAATTGCTTTAAAGTACTTTCATGAAAAGCATTTTGAATTAATGCAGTTACTCATATAACAGAAGTAATCTGTATTTATTCAATCGAAGTTAGCTGAGGACATGAATGGGTAAAACAGGCAACATGAAGACCCACTTCAGACCACAATTAATTTGGAGTTTTTGAAATTCAATTTGCCAGTGAGATACCAGGGATGTAAAAGAGGATACATTTATAAAGCAATTGTTAAGTCTGATGAACATTGGTTGAAAGATCAACGAAAAATACGAAAGAAACTAGTAAAAAATTTTTTTTGCTATTTACGCGGGATTTTACTATATGGATAGACTCAATTATCAAGTTAAATGGCTGTTAAACAATCAACTTATTGTTGGCTACAAATGAGTGAAGTTTGTATTAGATTGCTTGAAAATTAAGGCAGATTTTAGTTTAAGATTTGTGTTAAAATCGATTTTTCGTTTCTCGCAGTTTTTCGCTAAACTCAGTGGCTTAGAAATAAAAATGAAGTGTCGCTGAGCTGGTCATGATGTAAGTAACATACATACCGAGTTTGAACGAAATTTGTGGAAAAAAGCTGAATATATCGGCTATTGATATTTTAAAATTATCGATTTTTTACACTAAGAACCTATCTCTTACATTGTACAATGCATATGCCAAGTTTGGTTAAAATCAGATTAACAGATAATTATAAATTCTGAGATTTTAAGAATGTTTTAGAGATAATGATGATTTATCATCTATCAGTAAATCATTATTATCTCTAAAACATTCTTAAAATCACAGAATTTTTTCTGGCTTTAAATAATCTACAAAAGGTTGGTACACCGTAAAAAAACAATACCCCAGGGAAAAGAAAGAATACACTTCTTTCCAAATATATCTCTGGAATTCTTAATTGCCTATGCAATGATAACAGTAAAAAAAGAATATGTCATTCCGAGATAACATTGCGTAAATTAGATATGCTTAGGTAGTAATTATTCAATAATACATGCTTGATTAAAGTGAAAAAAAAACGACATGTTAGTAGTTAATGTATGCAAGAAAATCTTTCCCACACAAACGCTTTAGTTCATTCGTTTTGATATTATCTATGTATAAGAATTCAGTGGTTTACTTTTATTTATTTAAAAAATAAGGTCAACACGCTTGCATAAAAATATAGGGTCAGCACGCTTCTATAACAGCCCAACTACTTAGGCAGTACTAACATTAAAAAGCCGTTAGTGTACCGACAATCTTTACAAGGGTCATTTATCATAACTGCCTTAGCTTTCTATATAGTTTCCCCATTCCCACTGAAAAGAAATATTTTTCAAACATTCGTTAACAACATTAAGGGTAACTGCAACTAGTAAACGATTGGCTGAGATTGGAAATAAAGTTATTTTCATAATTTTCTTACCTGTCCCTTCAAGAAACAACGTGTTTGAAGTTAATATGGACATGAACTATCCATACAAATAATGCTGAATATGGAATAATCAAGTGTTTGGTGGAAGGTTTGTCAAAAAGGGTAAAAGTGTTGTTGAACGTTTGAAATATGAGCTTGGAACAAGTGAAGCGGAACGGTGCACAGTGAAACGAAACAAGACAACTCTACTAACGTCTCCGCCTAAAATATGAATTTTTATTTACTATTTATTTTCTTCAGTAGGAGCAGATAGGTTCGCCTATCGTCCGGCTCTCACCCTTGGTGGTCTTTTGAACGGGAGTAGAACTTTATCCATAGTTCCCTGTTTAGGATTGGGTTTCCGGTTCCTTTTAAAGTTCAACTCTATACTTCTAAGATCTCCGACTAAAATCTGGAATTTTATGTACTATTTATTTTTCAATAGTAGTGGATAGGTTAGCCTATCGTCTGGTCCACACATCTCCACACATGTCTTTTGAACAGTAGTAGATGCTTATACCTTGTTTCTTGCTTAGGATTGGGTTTCCGGTTCCTTCTAAGATTTTCATTTTCTTTCCATCCCAGTAGCCCCTTGTGCCTTGGTGGCATTATCGTCTTGCTTGGGGTGAATTGATTAAAACAAAACAAAACAAAAAAATTCATAGTCATGTGACAAATGCATGCCCTATATACACACGAGTCCGCAAGGAGACACTTATTTGCTGAGTTTTGATCTGAAAGTTTTACTGTATAATGTTGTCAATAAAAAACTCTGTGTTAAGTGCATTGACAAGGAAAGAGATTATGTGGGAAAACGTTTATATTTTTTTTACAGTACTTGTCTTTACATCATTAGACTGATTACTTCTTGACCTACCTATGAATATAGAATATTGGACTAAATAATGAAAAGTACAAATATGTGTCAAGAACATAAAGATATAAACTACAAATTTGAGACTACAATAAGCTTGTCTTTGTAAGTTACCCCTGAAGAAGATCTTGGAAAAGAAAGAAAGTACTTGGATTAACAAAAACTATTGCTCTTTCCTTGATGAATTACATCTTAACATCAAAAAACTGACTTGACAACTGGAAAGGATCAGTATAAAAAGAAGTAGTCACACTTTGTCTATATTATTCAATGAAATTATATATATATATATATATATATATATATATATATATATATTTCAACATATTAAACATAACAGACAATGAATGTCTATTATGTCTGATCATGAGCCGTTCTAATCTTTGAATGTTTGCTTTAATTTCAGGTGAAAATAAAAAAACAAAAATTGTCCAACATTTTTTTTTATTAATTTGGTCCTAAGCTCAGGATGGTTATACAGACATGAAACAAAGATATCAACCGCCAAACATTATATTTTGTTATAGAAAATTTCTATGCAACGATAACGGTCCCGAAATAGCAGACGCAGATCGTAAATTCAAGATGCGGTTCTATGACGTCATACCATGCGAGAGACCGAAGTATTACAAAAGAATCAATGTCTAGATGCAATGCAATGTGTTGTGACTAGTTTGAAATATAATTTTCTTGTGTGGATTGCTTCATTTTAATGTAGATGGCCTTCAATATCTGAAGGTTCTTTTTACTGTGTGTATGTGTGAGTATTGTTGTGTTATCAACTAATATCTGTATATTATGTACATGGCTATATTTTTCTAAGAAATGTTGTTTAATAGAACTAGGATCAGAAAGGTGACAGGTAAGTCTACAGGAGAGTGTGGTTGTAGTAAAACCAATATATGTAGAGGGTTTATTATTAGAATCAAAGATACAATCTCTGAACGGGCATGTAAACTGATATTTGCAAAGGATTTAGTTGAGTGCTTAAAGGGTTATTAAAGACTATGAGGTCAATTGTTTTAAATTTTTTATAATATATGATGAGCTTAACTTGTTTATTATTATCAATGGGTTTAATATTTCTACCTATTATTTTTTTGAGTGTTGTTTCTTCATGTTTGTAATTATTATACATTTGGTTACAATAGTATATGCTATGTCTATTTCTTAGAGGTATTAAGTTTATTGAGATCCATTTTAATTTGCTGATCAATGACAAAATTAGGAAATCCATTATTAACAAATGTTTGTTTAATGTTATATAATTCTTTATAGAATATCGTTTTGGAAGAAGATATAATTTGTGTGTGTTGGATTAAGTTTTTTATAACAGCTAACCTATATTGAAATGAGAACGAATTAAATATAAATTAAAACGTTCATAATTTAAAAATAGGATTCGATACAATAGTAGAGCAATAATTCTTTATTATAGGATATTACATTCGAACATATGTAACCGCTACATCAATGTATTCATGTTTCGATGCCCATCAATAGAATCTCATCAGGCGGTGGTAAGTAAACGTTATTACAATTTTTGATATTTACTTGCTAACAATCTCTTTTCCCGCGAAAAAAGAAAAGCAAGAAAGCAAGGAAGACAAAGGAAAGAAAGACACAAGATATATTCTTAAAAAGATAAGGAAAAGAAAGAAGTATAAGTCTAATAAAAAGAATAAGAAGAGTGAGAAAGAAAGAAAGATATAACCCTTTCTTCAAAAAGAAAGGGGAAGAGAGAAAGATAAATTAAAGATGATATAGAAATGTAAGGAAGAAAAAAAAATATATTTAGGCATGTGTGATTATATAAATTTCAGACATACTATCTACTTATTTTTAATAAAATCCGTTCATCCTCACGGATAACCTTCCGTGTATTGCAATTAAATGATGTGAGAAATGCACTATAACTGTGGAAATAGATTTTATTTCCCATTGCCCAAGTACTTTCGATCTTCTTCTGATATCATCTTCAGGGATGTAAGTAATAATACAAAACTGTGTGTTGTTCACGGCTGCAAATAGTAAAAAAAAACAAACTGTTTTTTGATATCCATTACTGTAATTTTTCTTTCTGCTTTCAAATGTAACGGTTGACAGCCATGCTTAGCGTTTATTGGAACGTGAAAAAATATCCACTGTGGAATTTTTCTTGTGTGTTGTTATGTCATGAAGAAAAAAAAGGAAGGAAAAAGTGGGAAGGAAAGAAAGGAAGGTTGTCTGTGAGTATGAACGGATTTTATTAAAAATAAGCAGACATAATATCTGTAATTTATTTAATCAAACATACCTAAAAGGAAATTTACTGCCTAAATGCACACACACACATTATATATATTGAGACAACCTTTTAAACTCACTCGTAATTAACAGAAACTGGCGATAGCTCTGATTTTACAAATGCACCCTAATTAAAAAAGAACATAATTCTTTACGTGGAAAAAACTTCGACGGAGATCCTGATAAATATTTTACCCACTAAAAACACACGTCAAGAACACTATGTTACATCAACAATCATTATTAAATCTATTCTTAGCGTATGTTTATCTACTACGACCGGTGTTTACGTAAAAACGTCCTCAAACCAACATACAGAGAACCACCAAATATAAATTATATCTACCACACATATACACACTTACGATTATATTATCATCCGAATCCCAAACTAGAATTATCATACACTTACATATATAAAGCAATATTTACGTTTTTTTTTCAGTTAGGCTTTGAATCTGTTAACTTTTTTGAGCTTCAAAATTACGCGTCGTCTCTCCTTGAGAGAGACGAACGCCGTATATTATACTAACGCTGCTTAACAAGTCAAATGCACGTGAAGCCTGCTTAAGCAATGAGAATGAGACAAGACAAAAATGAAAATGCAAGAATTTCTTTTTTCTCTATATGTCATTCTCTGATGAAGCGTTAATAAAAGTTAAACATGTTAGATTGATAAACGTTTCCTATTCGTTGTATCATTTTGTCGGGTTCCGATCCATATTTGATCCATATATATATATATATATATATATATATGTATGTATGTATGTTATTCAATACGTGTGCATCCTAAATGAGTCAACCTGTTATCCGGCCTTTTCGGAGATTTGCTTTCAGAATGTCGGGAGAAAAGGCAACTCAACAGTATGAGGGCCAATTCCGTTGAATGTCTTTGGCGGACATAAATCTGAATGGCATTTTCAAATGTCAATTAAATGGCGCAGTTTTCCTGCTTTGGATTTTGTTGAGCATTGCCAGTGGAATATATAGAAAAGTGTGTGTGTGTGTGTTTGTGTGTGTGCAGTCGTTTTTGTGATCGTGTGCGGTTTGGGTGGTGGGATGAGGGTTAAATCAGGGAAGACGACGAAGAGAGGTGAGAAAGAAAGTTGAAGAAAACAAGGATATTTTGTGTGTGTGTGTGAATAAGAGAGAGAGAGAGGAGGAGGAAATCGACATAGGAACGAAGAAGAGAGAAATAATAACATGGAAAAACAAAGGACGGATATAGCGTCGTTCATAAAAGGAAAATGGGAAAGCGTGCAAGTTGGAGGTAAAGAGATAGAATAGGAGAAGGCAAAAAAAAAAGAAAGAAAAGTGAAGGGTAAGAGTGGAAAAGACAGAAAGGAAGAAAGGAGTAGAAAGGAAAGAAATGACAGAAATTGATAAGCAGAAATAAAAGGAAATAAAAAAAAAACATTTAAGAGGGAAAAGAAAAATGTCGAGAAGAGAGATGCAGATTGAGAGAAATAAAAGAAAGTAAGTGAGAGGTGACAAATTATTAATCTAACAAAGATAGCGGGAGAAAGAGAGAGTGGAAAACAGTTGAAAGAAAAAAAGAAGGAAGAAAGAAAGAAAGGAGGGAAGAAAGAAAGAAGGAAAGAAAGGAGGGAAGAAAGAAAGAAGGAAAGAAAGGAGGGAAGAAAGAAAGAAGGAAAGAAAGAGAGAAGGGAAGAAAGAATGAAAGAAAGAAAGAAATAAAGAAAGAAAGGAAAAAAGGAGAGAAGGAAAGAAAGGAAGGAGGGAAGAAAAAAAGAAGGAAAGAAAGGAAGGAAGAAAGAAAGAAAAAAAGAAAGTTTATAGAAACACAGCAAAAAGTAAAAATTTCGTGATAGAGTTTTAATATGAAAAAACACGAGATTGTAAGACAAAGGTAAAACATAAGTGAAAGAAGAATATAAGATCATTGAGAAAAGAAAAAAAAAGAGTAAAATGCAAGAAAAAGAAAAGTTTAAGAGAAAGAAATAGAAAACACAGAAGAGAAAAAAGTAAGAACGAAAAGAAAAAAGGAAAAAAAGAGCAAAGAGAAATAAAACAAAATGAAGAGAAAACAAAAAAGAACAGAACAGAAAAAGAAAGCGAAAAGAAAAGTAAAACGTGTAAAGAGAACAAAAAGAGAAAAGAAAAATGAAATCAAGAAAAAGAAAGCGAAAAAAAAAAAAAAAGAAAGAAGAGAGAACTTTTATGTTTTCCTTATCTACGAGCGGCTTTGTTTTAGTCTGCCGCCAATATTTAAGTAAAGGAGCGAAAGATAGTCTTTAAAATGGCTGCCGAGAACGTCTGCTAAAAAGACCGATTTCATATCTAACCTCTCTCGGCCTGGTTTCCTTTTATTTAACATTTTTGCAATCAACCGCCTGCCATTTAAAATATCAAGTGCCCTGTTCTTTTCAAAGTGAATATTAATTGGATAAATTTCAGATAACAACAGGATTTTGAAAGGAAAATGATAGTTTTGATTTTTACTGCTGCGTATGGCGTAAAAATAATAATTTCGTTTTATTTTTCTTTTGTTTGGTAAAGCAAATCCTTGAGAAAGGGCATTGCATGTGACGCGTCCTAAACCTCTTGTATTTGGAAAAAAACGTAACAATGATAGATATAACTCAGAGACTAAACCGAAGAGAAAATGTTCGAATATATTTTTTCTTTCTAGGTGCAGGGATCATTGAATGAAACTCATAGGACGAAAGACAGACCCACTACATTTCCTGTCCAACGTCATGCATTTACACTTTGATGGATTCAGTCTTTATAATCCGTATTTCAACGATTAACGAACCGTATCTATGGAGCTGATCTTTTAGGCTTTCGAACAGCATCATTTGTAATATTAGTTCTTATTATCCGTAAAACAATTCGGATATATTTTTTTTTCTGTGAATAGTATTGCAGATGTAGCATATTAACAGAGATTCACAATTTTATTATTTAGAAAAAAAAATTTTTTTTCAATCATTTTCATAAAAAATATCCGTCTTCATGCTATCACGACGTTTTTTCACTTCGAGTGGCGCCAAACATGACTCGACTTACTAAACAAATAATTTTCTTATTGTATAGCAATCATGTGCAACCAGGTTGATAAATATTAACTGAAAAGTGATTCAATTGCTATGGACAGGGAAAAACTCTTTCTTCTACAGACTGATAACAAACATGTCCACGAAGTTGAAGGTCATAAAAGAGAAAGTCAAGTTTCAAACTCGATTTTTGCTGTAAACTAAGGAAAATGTTGTCGCTTTTATCTAGCCCCCTTGTTTTAATCTGTATTAGCTACATATAAAATCGTGTGACTTTCGCTAATTCGTCCGTCCGCCACACCTAAAATAGCCATACATTGACTGATCAGAACCAAATTTTGGGGAGAAGTGCAAGCAGGTAAGGGCGTACAAAGTACAGTTGGTTTTAATCAGGTGCATAGCTTAGTAAAATAAATTTTCATTAATTTTTTTGTGGGTTGGGGGGATTAAAATGTTTATTATTTAACATACAAAATAATCGAACTATTTTGGAAAACAATCATTAATATAACAAATATATATTTAATAAAATATGAAATATTTTTTTTTGTATATCTTTTAAGTTTTTATATATACAAGAATCTAGTTGCTAGTTCACCCTGCGTTTGCGAGAATTATAAACAAATCAGAAGGCGAAACGCTTCAAAAAATTGGAATTTCGCTCCAGAAAGAAATATTTACGCATTGCCTGTTATCTGTTGCATATTCAAGAGTAAGAAATCCTAAGAATTTATTTTCACTGTTAAAAAAAAGGAAAAAAAAAATCTTAAAAAATATTGTTTATCATGCAGTTCTATAAAATTAAATTCAATAAATTATTAGACTGTGAAGTTGTGTTTTTGTCTATGTATTTTTCCAAACAAATCAGCTTATTCCAATTTAATCGATTGATTTGCGAAAATTGAATGAAGCGTAGAGTTTGTAAATTGCAACAAAGATTTACAGCGTTAACTGAACAATACTAAAAAAACTACAAAAACTTTTAGTATTTATAAAAATAAATCTAATAATTCTGTTTTTGATGTAAGGGTTCGTGCATCAGAATTCGTGCCGATTTAACAGGCCTATTAATTATATCCTCTAACAGCAAAAACATCAGTTGGAAGCAATTTGGCTTAATGCATGAGAATTTAAACAAGTATTTTAAGTAATTGCAGGATCAGAGGTAATGACGCAATGTTGTTATGGCTGAATTTAAACGTACAACCATTTATTAAGGACTAGGCATTCATTTCAAAACTTGGATTTTACCTAGAAACTTAATTCTTAAATGCTGTCAAGGAATCTATCATTGCTTTGGGTTTCATAAGATTTATAAAACAGAGAGAATGTGTGGGTAAAGCACCGACTATCGTCGTAGAATGTGAAATTGGTTATCCCAATTGAAATTCCTATGTTATTGAGTTTCAGATTTTATTTTTTAAAGAATAATATCAACTATGAACACGGCCACAACGTGCTGACCTTATTTGGGAAATAACACGTTCACATAATTCTAGATACATACCTAAAAAAAATCAGTTAAAAATAAAAAAATAAAAATTCTCATCCTTGATAATAGCTACAAGAATAACTGAAAGCGCTCAGATATACAGAACAATTGGACAATGTTTTACACACTTTATGTACAGAAGAGAAAACACTTATATGAACACAAGGAAAATTAAATAGAAATCTTAATCGCAACACATTATCAGTATTCATTAACGAAACATTATATTATATTATATATATATATATATATATATATATATATAAAGACATTTTTATGTTTATACATTCTTTTTATAGATTATATATATATTAAATAATGCAGCTTAATTAATATTGTAAAATAGTCATTCAAAGAATAAATCAATGAAATTAATGTAATTAACGGCAAGCTCACTTTGCTAACAGATCAAGAAGGCATTAACTAACTGACCACTCGCTGAATGATACGATCCTTGTTTTTTTTTAATTATACAATTGGTTAGATGTTCGATCCATATTGCTTGCAAGTACTTTCGGTGAAAACATTTACTATCCTCAGGTATAGATGTTATTTCTTTCTCAATTTCAGGTAAAATTCCAAGACAAAAATGAATGTGATACTTGTCGAAAGATGTTTTGTTAAAAAAATCTGTGCTATTATTAACAGTTAAGAATTTTTTGAACGTACAGTAATGCGACGCTAGAGTTTTGAATATTGTAGTAATTTAGTGATTCACAATTTCTATTATTGTCTTTTTTCCGTTGACGTGACATGGACTATTGGTCCAATAATCGGAGTAATGTGTCTTAGAAGATTTCAAAAATATTTTTTATTGCAGATCGAACCTTTTTTTTAAATTATTAAATAATACAGTTTATTTAATATTGTTATATATATATATATATATATATATATGAACAAAAAAAGGGAAATTCGTTCATTGGTTTGTCTACAGGTGATATTTAGAGAAGGAAGTGTTATATCGCACGTTAGAATAATCGAAATCAAAAGCAGTAAGGAAAGATAATAAAGAAACGTGAGATGGTAAGAGAAAGGTAAAAAAAAGAAAAAGATGAAAGAATGAAAGAAGAATAAGAAGTTATTGCACGAATATTATGGCAAAGGAAGAAGAAAAGAGAAAAGAAGAAAAGAGAAAAGAAAAAAAAGATGAGAAAAGAAAAGAAGAAAAAGAAGAGAAAAGAAAAGAGAAGAGAGAAAAAAGAGAAAAGAAAAGAGAGAAGAGAAAAAAAAGAAGAAAAAAGAGAAAGGAAGAAAAAGAGAAGAGAAAAGAAAAGAGAAGAGAGAAAAAAGAAAAGAAAAGAAAAAAGAGAAGAGAAAAGAAGAAAAAAGAGGAGAGAAAAAAAGAAGAAAAAGAGGAGAGAAGAGAAAAGAAAAAAGAGAAAAGAAAAGAAGAAAAAGAAGAGAAAAGAAAAAAGAGAGAAAAAAGAGAAAAGAAAAGAAAGAAGAGAAGAGAAAAGAAGAAAGAGAAGAGAAGAGAGAAAAAAGAAAAAGAGAAAAGAAAAGAAAAAGAGAAGAGAAAAGAAAAGAAGAAAAACGAGAAAAGAAGAAAGAGAAAAGAGAAGAGAAGAGAAGAGAGAAAAAAGAAAAAGAGAAAAGAAAAGAAAAAAGAGAAGAGAAAAGAAAAGAAGAAAAAAGAGGAAAGAAAAAAAGAAGAAAAAGGAGAGAAGAGAAAAGAAGAAAAAAGGGAAAAGAAAGAGGAGAGAAGAAAGAGGAGAAAAAAGGACAAAGAAGAAAGAAAAAAATCAGAAGTTAAAAAAGAGGAAAACATTGTCGAAAGTCCTTTGTCATTTCCTTTTTAATTGATAAAGATACAAATAAAATAGGAAGAACTACAAACGAAAGAACTGCAGGCTCATGTCATTAAGATTACTGTGCTAAGTGAACACTTAGAACCCTTCCTGTATCCCAAGTGGGGGGGGGGTCTCCAGCACCCCCGCCCCCCAGTTTGTAACGCTGAATAGTTCTCCCAAATTAACATTTGGAAATATGTCCCGGCTTTTGAAACATTTCTCCTGTCCAGACATCACGCCCAGACACACATATATCTTTCGCTCCCATCTTGGCCTGCTGAGCAAGATGTTGGAAGTTTAGGGAACAAGTACCTTGGTGACTACAGTAATCCAGTTATAATAGCAAAAGATACGGCGATGAATGACAATTTGATAGTCTTGTATTATGGATCGTGAAAGGCAGCGTTCCTGTGTCGATAAAATAAACCGATCTGGCTTATCAGCAAACATTAAACTAAACAAACAATTTCGGGACTTAATGAGACAGTCAGACATCGACCTTGATCAACGGTAAAAGAAAAAATACGACGGGAAATGACTATTTTTTTTCTTTTCATTTCGTTGTTGTGCTTCATTTTTTTAAGCCTGTCATATTTAATCAATTTATTCGGTTCAGATAAACATAAATTCTGTCTGTAGATACATTCTTAAATTGCAGCGTTTTATATGAACAGTTATTTTTACAAAGTAGAAATAGAGGCACGAGCAATTTTTAACAGTGACACAGATACATCTGAAGCTAACATCGGGTGAACCTGTTGATAGTGAGCAAAGACATTTGGGCATATGTGGGAGTAAGCTTGAGTATGAATCATAGTCTCTTTCATATCATTCTTTGTGCTATTTCACTGAAGACATTGTATCAGTAGTCATTTAAAATGCATGATGTCGTTCTCAACGCGATGGAATAGATTAGTACTGGCTGGTTAATTTGGTAGCGACTGGGAAAATATCACTAGTAGTCGATGTATATCGCTACAAGTTAAATTTTGTAGTTGAATACATTTTCATACACATAGCACATCAACCAAAATATCAAAGCATACAATTAATTCAGACACAATTCATGATATATTATTCTATCGGATATGTAACAGTTGATGAAAAAAATGGAATCATCGCCGATTGACACATTGTAATTCCATGGTGTTTCGTATTCATCGTTGTAGAGTGAGAGGCCATGTTTTAATGTAAATAAATGTCAGAAGTACACTATTTACATTATTCGGACTATTGTCCTCATCTTTGTCGCCATATTTATCACAACGTTTCGGTCGTTTTACGCTCCGGCCTTCTTCAAGTGGTTGGAATGTCGAACTGAACCCTTTATTTCGCTCACTGAGGTAGACTGTTCAAGTTCCACGTGCTATGTTTAATGGACGTCAGTTATCAGTTATCTCTTGTTAATTCCGCTCTCCAAGTCCATTGCTGCCTTAACCGGGTATTGAACTCACACTCTTTGGTTCCTGTCACTGGATCTAACCAACGTGTTTATCCACTGTGCCATGTCCTTGAGGACACATGACATAGTGACAAGATGAGAATTGACAAAGTGTGCAATTACAACTGCAAGAACAAAAAAACGGCAAAAAATAATATAAAGCAAGCAAACAATATATGCAAGACAAATTAACAGTAATAAGTCAAAGCAACAGTTCACAAACTCAGAGAAAATTCGGATAATCGACGAATAAAAGTTCCATAACATCAGTTATATTAATGTGCTATAATATTACTGTATCTCAGAGAATATGACCATTGTAGAAAGTAGCGTAATACAAGGATGCGACTTCGCATCGGATTTATTCAACGTATAAATCAAAGTGAACCTAAGTAGTAGCAAAGGAGAGCAAGAAGAAAGGAATAACTATCAATTGTAAGCAGACAGAATGTGTGGCCATTAGCAAGAATGATAACCGAATTGAAGACGCCAGAATCAATCAAATACAGAAATTTGACTAGCTGGGAAGTATTATAGCGGACAACGGAAAATATGAACCAAAAATTCGAAGGCGTATTGGGATAGCGAAAGATGCCTTTCAACAGCTAAATAGTGGAAGCGTGTTGGGCTTATAACCTGTACATAGAGTTGTCATGGTTAAATGTAAATAAATGGCAGAACTGCTTAACAAACAGAATTGACAAGCAACAGGAAAAAAGAAAAGAACTGGCCAAAAATTAATATAAAGCAAGCAAACAATATAGGCAAGGCAAATTAACAGTAATAAGGCAAACAGTTCACAAACTAAGAAACAATTCAGATAATCGACCAATAAACGTACCAACACATCAGGTATATTAAAGTGCTATAATATTACTGCGTTTTAGATAATATGACCATTGTAGCGTAGAAATCAATTTCGAATTATCAGATGAGTAACGATTTTAGCGTTGATGTCCGAGTTCGCGTGTGAAGGATCCCGTATTAGGCCATGAAATTAGCTTGTCAGCAGCGTGTTGTGTCTGCTTGTGGTGTTTCTGTAACAGTGCAGAGGGTGTTCCGTCGAACATAAAATGCTGCGACATAAATTTTATAGCAGATCCTTTCTGCCCCATTATGATCGGCTCGCCATGTTTACCGGTGCTGGTGGTTTGTTCTAACTGGCGTGGGTGAGACGAAACTGGTCCCAGAAACACTGATGATTTCTAGATAGTCCATTGGTCCGCGCAGTCGCCAGAATTAAACCCTACCGTGTATGCATGGGAAATATTGGAAAGCTCACTAAATTCAATACAGCTACACCCAACAAACACACCTCAATTATGGACAGCCCTGTATTCTCACGAAGGTTTCTGGATAGATGTACCCACACAACGATTTCAACACTTAGTAGATTCCAAATATTACAAGTTCTTTGGCCTCTATTACACAGGTGAAGAGATACTCATTACAATATTGCTTTCTCCCATTTTGTTGTTCTGTCACTTAATATCGTAGTCTGGAGCTGGTTCAGAAACTCAAAAAAACAAAAAACAAAAAAAACAACTGCTCTGGAGAGTTCTATTTTGCTAATGACGATGCCCTGTTCGCTCACACAGAATCGGCTCTGCAATGTATAATAACTCCAGGTTTGTAAAGGTTACATTACTGAAGTCAGGTTGAAGGAAATTGTAATGCACAACTTTCTATCGCTTTGAGGCAACTGAAAACAGTCAGAAGTGTACTTATCAAAGTACTAACCTGGATAAATAGAGCTTGTAAAAACGTATCAACAGAAATTAAAGTAAGAATAAAATAACTGTAAAGAAATCTCTTTTGATGATCATATAACAGATAATTAAATCTTTAGTTTGGGTTTTTTTTTAAGCATGATAGTCTCGGGTTGTAAATCATCTACTGCCGTTCTTCTTTTATTTGCCAAGTAATTTTAAGACGTAGGCGATCACAGCTCTCTATAATTTCCTGCCTTTTGTTGATCTAAGTTACTTTTTACTCTTTACCACCCTTCTTTGTCCTTGTTTTGCACTTGATATCCGCTGAAACTGATTAGATCATTCGCTCGCTGTTTCTCTTGCATCCAATGTCTTGTGAGTATTACATTTTGAAAGCATTATTTCATCATTATGTGTCCCGGAAATCTTAGCTAACTTTATTTTTCTAATTGTATCAGTTCGTTGGATTTCATATTTTTCTTTCCCGTATTAGTCCAGTCATTCATACGAGACCCATCCACCATGAAGGGATCAGGTGGTCCTCGTTTGAAGAGACGGGCTATAACGACGATGACGATAAGACGTAACGATTCGAGTGAATAGTATCAGCACAAGATTATTCTGTAATATATCTTATAAAAATATCTTTATTAAAGAATTCTTTAAAACATAAGAAAAAAAAATAATGATGATGCTGCAGCAAAAACAGGAAAACGACTACATCCAGTAAGAAAAAATCCATGACTATATTTGGATTATGGTAAAGTCTCCTGGATAAATTGCCAGCAGGCTGTCATGAAAAAGTCATTTTGATCTTCATAGCAGTTTAATAAGGTTATTTGGTACGAATGTTTTTGGAAAAGACATGAACTCTAATTCCCTGTATCAGATTTCCTATTAAGTCATCATGACATTTTTGTTTCTAGCACAACTCAATAAGAAGGAAAAACTCAGGACATATATAGTTACCTATCCCCCCCCCATCAGTATCAGTATTTGGTGTTTGTAATGCGGATTTTCTCAGCAGTTGGGCACGCCCTCCTCACGTGGAAGATAGGAAACTGACTGAACTTTGAAAGACAGGCATTTTTTCCCTATTTATTTATATATATATATATATATATATATATATATATATATATAACTTTAAACGTTATTTTTAGTGGATATTCATATTTGAGTAGACGCCCTGTTTACTCATTAAACAGTATATTTATTTATTTTCGTCTGACTATTTGAGAAATTTTATTAAAGAAAAATATTCGATCTCCGGCAAGATTCGAACCTGCGTTCTGGGAAAAATCCGACGTGTTTTTTCTCTAATATTCAGGCAGGTAGACGATAATAAATAGAGTGTTTAATAAATAAACGGAGCGTCTACTCAAATATGAGTAACCACTAAAAGTAACGTTTGAAGTGATAAAATCTGTCGGGTTAATAAATAAAAAATCCATTACTTCTTTAGAAATCTCTTTGGTGACGTTTTCATACAAAACTGCGTAGATATGAACATTTCGAGAGTCTATGATGAGAAAGAGTTCGCTTAAAGGCTCTATTTAGCCTTGCTTCATCGGCAAAGTGCTTCGTAGCAGTTAAACAGGCTGGTTAAACAGGCTGGATATTATATATATATATATATATATATATATATATATATATATATATATATACACATACACTATTTTACCTTGAGGGAACCCTTTCGGCCAACATTTTCTCAAAAGGTAATCTTTGACGAAGCAGAAAACAATTGAGGACATATTAATAAATAAAGAATAAGGAGGGAGAATTGGAAAACTATTAAAATAGATTTTAATTATGAATAAATTAACAACTAAAGGCAAAACAGGAAGTTCTAAAAAGAGTATAAAAGGGAAAATCCCTCGATTTACCATCTTCGAGTTTTTGACGCTGTTTCTATTAAGGTTCATCGGCCGAGCCTAAGTAGAGAAAAGAAACACTTTATTCTTCCTTACGTTTGATTATGAGGGATTATGAATAACATTTTCCATTTTATACTCTTTTGGGAAAATCAAATTTTGTTTTTAGCCGTTAATTTATTTATAATTAAAATCTATTTTAATCGTGTTCCAATTTTCCCTTCTCATTCGCTTATTTACTAAAGTGTCTTTGATTGTTTCCTGCTGTACGTCAACGTTCACCTTTTGAGAATGTTGGCCGAAAGAGTCCCCTAAAAAGTAAAATAACGACGCCCATTCTTTTTAAGTCTATTTCCTTCTTCTGTGGCTACATATATATATATATATATATATATATATATATATATATATATTTTGTTCATGCGTATATATATATATATATATATATATATATATATATATATGTTCACAGACATATATATATGTGTGTGTTCATATATATATATATATATATATATATATATATACACGCATATATATATATATATATATATATATATATATATATATAATAAAAGATTTTAGTGATCGGAAACAGTGAGTCCTGGCCCATCTTAAATTTTTCTCATCGCATTTAATACCCAGTGTTTTCAAGGAGACTTAGTAAATTTAAAAATAAAATAAAAACTCTAAAAATCTCGTCCGTTGCATTTCTCAATATTTATTCATCCTAGTTTAGGGCAAATGTTAGTGTGTAGAAAGACTGTGTTACGCCAATTTTCCAATTCGGTTGGAAACCTCCCTGCTTATCTGCCTCTTTATGTTATTATTTGAAAGTCTCACTTTTGCATAGATTCAAAAAACAATTTTTATCACCTGTACGTATTTTAAAAACAAACTCATTTGATGTGCAATATCACTTTGTCAAAATCTAGTAGTGGTGGGTAAGAAATATTTTGTCACTTGTAATGGGCGTACACTTCTTTTCCAGAAGTACTGGGGGCAATTCATATAACTGAAGGAATCACAAATCGAATGAAATATAAAAAAAGTATTTTGAAAGCTAATTTGTTTATTTTTGATGCGGCATTTGAAACTTGAAATGAAGTGTGGCTCTTTCAACAAGATAGAGACAAGAAACGGCTAAAGCAACTCGCGCATAAGTTTCTTCAGAACAATGTCAAGGCGACGACGGGTGGACTCGTCGGTCTGAAAATTCATGACGAAATTTAATCAGTAAATGAATTAGTGCCCTAAAAATAATAACTTAAAAATAATTTAAGGAAAAAGAAAGGGGAAAAGACTTCTAAAGAAATTCGCAAAGGATTTGTGAAGTGATATGAAATACATCTTGGAATAACAATGATAAACAAGAAAGCGACTATTTAAATCACGCTCCTCCTAATCTTTTGAACAGCAGGATAGGTTTATCCCTTCTTTCCAGTTTAGGACTGGGTTTTTCTTCACCTCTATAAACCTAATGCTTGTCTTTTCCTAGGCTAATATAACGCTACACAGTAACCCTCTAACGTCAGTGGCTCTTGGCCCTTGTATTGGGTGAATAATAGTAAAAAAAGAAACTTCCTTGCTTTACTATTGTCTATATTTGACTATTATATACTTGAACGTGAGTGCTGAACTGTTATGCAATACCAATCCTCCTATATGTCAGTGAATGCTGGACAATCTCTTTATACATCAAGAAGAGGTTTCAGGGAAGAAATATGGTTCTACAGAAGGATACTGAGAATAATATGAACTGAACACGTGAGTAAACAAGATCTTTTAAGAAAAGTTTAAAATAAAAAGACACTTATATTTAGAATCAGGAAAAGACAGTTGAAATTTCAAGGGACACATAATGAAGCAATAGGTCTTGGAGAATTTGACACTTGCAGGACTGACTGACGACAAGAAGAACAAAGGAAATCAGCGAGTGACTTACCTAACTAATCTGTGAAAATGGATGGCAAAACAGGGATTAGTGGGGATAGCAAAAAGACAAGCTTTACTAAGAGCTAAAAAGGACAGAAAGTTGTGGAGAGCCATCATCGCCAACGTGCTGAAGGGACACGGCATATAGAAAGTGCTTAAATATATGCATTTTTCTTACCTGTCTATATTTCTGAGTTGAGGTATTATGTACACTATTTACATTATTTGGACTATTGTCCTCATCTTTGTCGCCATATTTATTACAACGGTTAGGGCAAGTAGAGAACTTGGAGAAGGGAATTAACAGGAAATAACTGATAACTGACATCCATTAGGCATGGCACGTGGAACTAGAACAGTCTATCCCAGTGAGCGAAATAAAGGGTTCAGTTCAACATTCCAACCACCTGAAGAAGGTTGATTGCTCTAAATCTTCTCAGATAGGATAGTTTGAAAAAATAAATTAGTCGAGTATCGTAATTAAGGGTGCTGACAAAAATACAAAGTAACCAATTTTTTTTATATGATTATAATATGTTAGTAAATTAATTTTATAATCAATCAACGCAATCGAACTAAGTTCGTCAGCATATTTATGTCCTGAATATGAAAAATCAACATATGAATGGTAACGGTTATATTAGCCGTTTCCCTATAAGGAAACATTTGGCATTCATTGACCGAAGAGCCAGTACTGTTATCAGTAGAAATTTATAAAATCTTTCTATTAAGCCACTTTTTTTTCTTTTTTTGTTTTTTTTTAAGAAAACAGGTTTTCAAGTCCAGTAGCTTTTATCGATCTTTCCACTACCGATGGGGGTTTCTTTCGGAACCTTCTATTTGAAATGTGGTGTTAACATCTTGAGTTAGTCTTTATTTTCTGTTCGAGTTATATGTGTTACCCATATTAGTTGTTGCAGCTGTTAGCAGTTTTCAAGTGGCGTGGTTTCATAAATGTTGAATCATTTTCGTTTTCGGGAAAGAATTGCAACTAACTCTTCCTTAAATACGTCATAACAGCTGATGAAAAGTGAATTACACAGAGACTTGACTATTTAAGAACATGGCTCCTATTTTCAGGATGATGTTTTGGCTTTGTAGCAATTTGCAGTGTTGAGCGAAACTATCTCTGACACTGCCTATTCTAGGTTCAATTATGTTAGTAAATTAGTTCACTTGCGTTGATTGATTATAAAACTAAGTTTGTCACCGTATTTATGTCCTGAATATGAAAAATCAATATATGAATGGTAACGATTATATTAGCCGTTTCCCTATAAGGAAATATTTGGCATTCATTGACCGAGCAGCCAATACTGTTATCAGTTGAAATTTATAAATTCTTTTTATTAAATCACTTTTTTTAAGAAGACAGGCATTTCAAGTCCAGTAGCTGTTATAGCTCTTTCCAGTACTGATGAGATTTTCCTTCCTAACATTTTATTTGAAATGGTGTTTAATGTTAACCTTTTGAATATTTCCTTTTCAACTTACATTTGTTATCCATTTTAGTGGTTGCTGCTGTTGATAGTTCTCTAGTGATGTGGTTTCTGTTATTTGTTATAGTTCTTTGTTATTCTTTAGTGCCACGCCACAATGTTCAAAGAAGGATAATCTTTGCCAAAACTCCCAGGCTCAAAGCATCTTTTCACCATTGATCTTAGGAAACGGTTGTATACAACTGACAGTTTAGATATTTCTGAACGGTTTTGGCGCCATGCATGGCATCCATATGAAAGTCTCGATTTGACGAGACTATTTAAGAGCATGACTCGTATTTTTAGGTTGATGTTTTAGTTTTGTAGCAACTGGCGGTATTGAGCAAAACTACCCTATCCTACCCTACCCTGACACAGCCCATTCTAGGTTCAATTTCTTTTTCTTCTATACTTAATTTGTTATAGCTGATTTACATGGTGAGGTATCTGAAGTGATTAGACTTCACTAATTCAACATTAGTTGATGTTTACTCAATTCATCTTAGACTGTCATAAGGCCATATCCTGGAAACAGGCCGATTGAAATTTGAATACAATACACGAGTGAGTCTTTTACATGATGATCACAAGCATTCTATAACAAACAGGAACAAAGGATTTTTGTATTTTACAGTAACGTAATGACGTATCTCAAATCGTCGGCTTTATAAACATCAACCATGTACAATATATATTTCTCTATAATTGTAAGAATAGTGACGATCAAGTGCACAAATAAGAAAGTGATTGAAAATACAAGCAGCTATCCCATTTAAAGAGTAGACCTGGCTATGACAATAAACTATATCCAGCAACAAAAGCGCTGATCGGGAGACTACGGTTTTGAACAACAATACAATTTTAAAGCAAAATGACTCACAATACATTTTATCTGTAGTTGAAGGCATACAGATGTTGATATGCTGCTAAACAAAATAAGCCAACGAAACCATTTAAAGAGAACAGATCATTCGTCTTGAAATCGGAGACCTGATAGAATTGTTTCCAGCAAAGTAAAGCCTTCTGGCTCAAGTGATACATATAGCGATTTGAATAACTGCAGGTTCAAAAGAAAGAAATCCGTGGAATATAAAGATCAAACTGATTCCCATGATTGTTGAAACACTGACCCTTTTATGAACAAGGTACAACATTTACTCGATAAAATGAAAAGAAAAAAAATAGCATAACAACCTTATGTCAAACGTTTTATATATGCATAGAAATAAATAAATCATTTGTGTTGCAGCAAGCAAAGATCGATCACATGACCATAATTTTACAAATGTGACAGACAGATTATTATAACATTAACAGACGCTTTTTAGGTGACGATTTAAATCGGCCTCACATGAAAATTTCTTTCTGTAAAGTAGAGGCTCTTTTCTTCTTTTGCCGTTAAGCATTCGTTGTCCAGTGTCTAAAAGTTTTGATGATTTTATAAATAGGGTAGATTATGTAGATATAAACGCGTCTCACTCGTCGAAATCTTTTATCAATTCACACTATTCTCATATAAAAAAAAAGCTCTATGCATATTTAGCTTTTCAAAATCCGATTGAAACATCTATAAGTAATTTTCAGTTAAACTTTAGTTTTATAGCTGTTTTGACCATTTGTGGCTGCACACATTTCATAGAATATAGAAGCCTACTTTCTGGTATCCGTCTCGCATGTACAGTGTGGTCCGAAAACCTTGTCACCCTTACATAATATAATTTTCTATTTCAATGCTCTGATCAAAGAAAGTGTTTCTCATAAACGATACAAGAATACCCATCAGTTGAAGGACGCCGTTCGGAGAGAGTCTTTACAACAATCAACAGAACACAGCTTCGTAAAATATCACACAGGACATGGCGTTTTGTGCCACGAAAATGATGGATGTTCATACAGACCTTCTCGATGTGCGACAGCGTCAGTGAAAGTGAATAAACGGAATCCAGTACATGTGCTTTGTATTACTTGTTCTATTGTTCTCATTACTTTTTATGGTAGGGAATGACAAGACTTTCGGACCATCCTGTAGAACTTTCCTCATAATAAATGCAATAGGTTCAGATGGGAATATTATCTAGGGTAAAATCCGAGTGAACTTGGTGATTTCTGCACCACCAATTACGCAATGGCCCATACTAAAAATGACCTTATATTTGTTCTTGTAGACATGGAAATTATTTCTTCAAATTTTGGGGGCAGGGATATTTATAAATTAACATGAATCATATTACGAATATGTCTGTTTAATAATTATTCACAGCGTAATTTAAGTAATCCTTCTAAAGAAAGGACTATCCGAAAGAACTTCACAAATCAGCTTTTATTGTGCCCTTCGTTTTATGACTTTAAATCAACTCCGTCTACTTTGACATGTATTTAATTTCGAGGACTTTAATCTTACAATTAGAATCAATACATAAATATGTTTTCTTCCTTACACAGAAAAGGAAAGAAAGATGAACAAATAAACTTTACTATATTTCTCTTTATTCTTTTTAAAAATCCAAAAAGCCTATTTACATTATTCGGACTATTGTCCTCATCTTTGTCGCCATGCATGGCATCCATATTACAACGTTTCGGCCGTTGTACGATCCGGCCTTCTTCAGGCGGTTGGAATATCGAACTGAACCCTTTATTTCACTCACTGGGGTACACTGTTCTAGTTCCACGTGCCATGTTTAATGGATGTCAGTTAATTCCTGTTAATTCCCCATGGCACGTAGAAGTAGAACAGTCTACCGCAGTGAGAGAAATAAAGGCTTCAGTTCGATATTCCAACCACCTGAAGAAGGCCGGAGTGTACAACGGGCAAAACGTTGTAATAAATATGGCGACACAGATGAGGACAATAGTCCGAATAATGTAAATTGTGTACATAATACCTCATCTCAGAAATATAGACAGCTTCCAAAACGCCTAATGTGGTGAGAAATAAAATTTGTTTGGATATTTCGATTTAACTTCATTTGTCTTGTTTTTGCAATCCAACTACAAAAAACTGAAAGTTTCAGCTCAACATGATGTTTCCCCAAAGTTAGTGGAAGTATGCCAAGTACGCAAAAGCAAGTAGTTTTGTTTTATTTTAAATTGAATCGTCCTTCTAAAAGAGACGGTTTTTAAGTGATTTTTCCTTCTCAAAGATTGCATAAACTCATTGTTATGAATAATCAAGAGTGGTCTCTCCTTGATTTGTTACTCTCCTCTCTGAGAGAGCTATTTCTGTTTACTGGGACTATAAAAGGACACTACACGAACCTTATATTCTCAGTTTTATAAAGCTTTCCTGCGTACTTTTGTCATTACACTCATCACGAAAAATAGTGTAATAAATGTCAACTTTTATCTTCAAAAATGTAAATGCAATGCCAATTGTTAACTTCTGTTTTGTTAAATTATGTTTTTATTGTTCTCGTTCTTTAAAAATGCTTTATCTTATATTCTTTCACACTGAGAAACCCTCTGCATCTTAGTGGTTTTGTTGCCTTGCTTAGGGTGAAATAGTTTTAAAAAATTCGTTTCTGCCTAAAACTGAATTTATTCATTTTGCACTAAAATCCAAGGGGAAGGTATACACCCACTTTCCTGTGTATTACCAGATATCTTGAAAAAAATACAGTAGAATCCCTGACAACCGGACTAAGACGGCCTTCCGGATATGAGGAAATGGTTACAAAGTCTGGATATGAGAGGTTATATTTAGATTAAAATAAAAGAACTGAAATCAGGCTTTACATTTATTTTCAATGTTTTACAGTAAACAAAATAAGCTAATGGTGAGTGAAATATAACAGAATTGATTTTAAGGATAAAGAAATAAATTGTGTAATGTCAAAGAAAATTCATTAAATCAGATATGCCACGTATGCAAACAGATAATGTAACGAGGATTTTTTAATCGCTGTTGCGTGATGATTCATTCTCTTCTAATGTCATTCTCAACTTTTTCCGCATTTCGTTTTGCTTTTGTTCTTGAAATTTTTTAAACGAAAGACACGTTTTAACACGTCATAGCTGAATGCTGGCTTTCTTTCCATAAAACTGACAATCTTTTCAATAGCTTTTTCTATTTCAGTCCACGTTTCATCACAATCATGCATCTCGTCGCTATCTTGTTGCAAATGTGTCTCGTTGTCATCCTTTCCTCTTATTCTCATCATCTTTTGCACCAATACAAACCATTAAGGTGAAATAAGCATAATCAATTATCCAAATTAAATTTCCTGTAAAACAGAAATGACAAATCAGTTACATATCACCCAAATAGTTTAAATATTCATATCAAAGTCATGTCCGGATATGCGGGATTCTGGATATGAGGGATTCATCTGTAGAACATTACTGATATGCCTCAATAATTGATTGGGCACTTCAACGTGGTGTAATCGTTAGGAAACTTGTTTCGTTAGAACAATTGCGACTGAGTAGTGAGTTCGATCCACACTGGGTGTCTCATAGTTTTGGCCTTGTGCCGCATCTAATCTGCACTTAAAAAAAAATCACCATAACAGAGTCCAATAAAAAATATTTCAGTTTCATCATTCCGATTGCAATTTTTATACTGTATTAAAGAACGAGATATTTGATTGAAGTTCCACACGATGGTGCATTTAACAAAATACGGGAAGCGTGTTAATCGAACCGCAGACATCATGGAATGCTGTAACCTTTTTTTAATATTAGTAATTAATATGCCACATACGATTAAAACATATGTGGCTTATACTTCATATAATATCGCCGTCAATCATAAAGACAAAAGGCTTTTTTTTTGCTTTGTGGACGTCTCATATTCTATTACAAAGTTCTATCACAACAGCCAGATCTTAACCAACGATCACGCGAAGCCAGCTGAACGATTTTCTTTTTACAAGGACAAGCGTATTTTTAATTTGTTACCGTACGATTCTTCATTACATTTCACAAAGAGCTACAATTATTTAAGCATAAAAGGAGCGTGTAAATGTGCAGAAACAGGTTTACGCAGATTGCATTAAAAGTAAATCACTTTTGGCGGTATTTCTTTCCATTCATATTGCGCGTGATTCGATATAAAAAAAAAAAAAAAAAACGGTCTTATTCGATTTTTATTTAATTTAGTAAAATACTTATGGGAGATTTAAGGCGAATAATTTTTTTTTTTAGAATCTTATTAATACGGAGAATTTACTTAGAAAAATCGAACAGTCAACCTTCCTAGCATGTATTTGCACTCGACCATCAATTTCTTGCACAGGCGAAAAATGTTGGAAATACTTAATTTTAATGAAAAATTGTAAAGTTACAAAAGCATTTTTCATATCATATTTTCATGAGGTTCTCTGAAAGAAAAAAAGAATTCGAGGCGATTTGTGGAGATTAGTGACTGCTTGAAAAAATGGTGTACGTTTATATAAAACAGAGAAAGATTTGCAATGAAGATAGAAAATTCTATGGTTTAGAAAATCATAAAATGCATAAAAGATTCAACAAGAAGGTGAAAACGATCAATTTCGTATCAATTAAGACAAAAAATGGAACATTCTGGAGAGGAACAAAGGAGGAAAATGATAAGAAATGGACAGGGAAATTAAAGTTTAAGTTAGAGAGAGAGAGAGAGAGAGAGAGAGAGAGAGAGACATGGGGAAACAACAAAATCACAAGAAAAGTTGAAACGGACAAAAACAGAAAAGAAATTATGGAAAGAGTGAGAGAGAGAGAGAACAGAGGAAAAGCAAAATTCGTGAAACAGAACACAACACATACACACACACACACACACACAATGAAACGACAAGGAAAACAGAAAGAGAGAGAAAACGACAAAAAGAGAGACAACAAAGAAAATCAGACAGAGAGAGAGAGAGAGAGGAAAAAGAAAGACAGAAAGAGGAGAAAAGAAAGCAAGAAGAGAATGACAACAAAAGAAGTAGAAATCAAGAAAAACGACAACGCGAAAGGGAAAATGAAAGAAAAACTAAAGAGAGAGAGAGAGAGAGAGAAGGGGGAAAGCAGAAAGAGAGCACAAAGTAAAGAAAAAACAAAAAAGACGACAAAGGAAAGAAAAACAGAGAGACGACAAAAGAAAACAGACAGGAAAGAAAAAAATCAGAGAAAGACGACAAAGAAAAAAAAATAGAAAGAGACTACAAAAGAAAGAAAAAAAATCAGATAGAGGCGACAAATGAAAGAAAATAAAAACAGAGGAAGACGAAAAAAGAACACAAAAACACAGTATCGACAAAAGAAAGGGCAAAACAGAAGGAGACGACAAAGGAAAGAAAAACAGAGACGACAAAAGAAAAAAAAGACAGACAGACGACAAAAGAAAAAAAACAGACAGCAAAAGAAAAAAAACAGAGAGAGAAGACAAAAGAAAAAGGAAACAGAGAGAGATGAAAAAGAAAAAAACTGAGAGACGACAAAAGAGAGAGAAAGAGACGACAAAAGAAAAAAAGAAAGAGAGACGATAAAAGAAAAAAGAGGGAGATGACAAAAGTAAAACTAGAGAGAGACGACAAAAGAAAAAAAACAACACAGAAAGACGACAAAAGAAAAAAACAACGGAGAGAGACGACAAAAAAAAAAAGAGAGAACAAAAAGAAAAAGAGAGAGAGAACAAAAAAAAAAAAGAGAGAACAACAAAAGAAAAAAGAGAGAGGACAAAAAGAAAAAGAGAAAGAAAAAAGAAAAAGAGAGAGACAAAAAAAAAAAAAGAGAGAGAAAAAAAAAAAAAGAGAGAGAGAAAAAAAAAAAAAAGAGAGAACAAAAGAAAAAGAGAGAGAGGACAAAAAAAAAAGAGAGAACAAAGAAAAAGAGAAACAAAAGAAAAAAGAGAGACAAAAGAAAAAAGAGAGAGAACAAAAAAAAAAGAGAGAGAGACAAAAGAAAAAGAGAGACAAAAAGAAAAAAAAGAGAGAGGACAAAAGAAAAAGAGAGAACAAAAGAAAAAAAGAGAGAACAAAAAAAAAAAAAAAAACAAGAGAGAACAAAAGACAAAAAAAAAAAGAGAGAACAAAAAGAAAAAAGAGAACAAAAACAAAAAAAAAAGAGAAACAAAAGAAAAAAAGAGAGAGAACAAAAAAAAAAGAGAGAGAACAAAAAGAAAAAAAAGAGAGAACAAAAAAAAAAAAAGAGAGAAACAAAAAAAAAAAGAGAGAGGACAAAAGAAAAAAGAGAGAGAAAAAAAAAAAAAAGAGAGAGAAAAAAAAAAAAAAAGAGAGAGAACAAAAGAAAAAAGAGAGAGAACAAAAGAAAAAGAGAGAACAAAAAAAAAAAGAGAGAGAACAAAAGAAAAAAGAGAGAACAAAAGAAAAAGAGAGAGAGGACAAAAGAAAAAAGAGAGAGAGGACAAAAGAAAAAGAGAGAGAGGACAAAAGAAAAAAGAGAGAGAGAACAAAAGAAAAAGAGAGAGAGACAAAAAAAAAAAAAGAGAGAGAACAAAAGAAAAAAAGAGAGAGAACAAAAGAAAAAAAGAGAGAACAAAAGAAAAAAAGAGAGAGAAAAAAGAAAAAAAGAGAACAAAAAAAAAAGAAAAAAGAGAAAAAAAGAGAGGGAAAAAGAAAAAAAAGAAAAAAAAAAAAAGAGAACAAAAAAAAAAGAGAGGGACAAAAGAAAAAAAGAGAGAACAAAAGAAAAAAAGAGAGAGGGACAAAAGAAAAAGAGAGAGAGACAAAAAAAAAAAGAGAGAACAAAAAGAAAAAAGAGAGAAAAACAAAAAAAAAAGAGAGAGAAAAAAAGAAAAAAAAGAGAGAACAAAAGAAAAAAGAGAGAGAACAAAAGAAAAAGAGAGAACAAAAGAAAAAGAGAGAGAAAAAAAAAAGAGAACAAAAAAACAAAAAAAAAAGAGAGAAAGAAAAACAAAAAAAAAAAGAGAGAGAGGACAAAAAAAAAAAGAGAGAGAGAGAAAGAAAAAAAAAAAAAAAGAGAGAGACAAAAGAAAAAAGAGAAAAAAAGAAAAAGGAGAGAGAAAAAAAAAAAAACAAGAGAACAAAAAAAAAAGAGAGAGAACAAAAAAAAAAGAGAGAGAAACAAAAAAAAAAGAGAGAGAACAAAAAAAAAAGAGAGAACAAAAGAAAAAAAGAGAGAGAAAAAAGAAAAGAGAGAGAACAAAAGAAAAAGAGAGGACAAAAAAAAAAGAGAGGACAAAAAAAAAAGAGAGAGAGAACAAAAGAAAAAAGAGAGAGAGAACAAAAGAAAAAAGAGAGAGAACAAAAGAAAAAAGAGAGAGAGAACAAAAGAAAAAAGAGAGAGAACAAAAGAAAAAAGAGAGAGAGAACAAAAGAAAAAAGAGAGAGAACAAAAGAAAAAAGAGAAAGAAAAGAGAAACAAAAAAAAAAAGAGAGAAAAAAGAAAAAAAGAGAGAAAAAAAAAAAAAAAGAGAAAAAGAAAAAGAGAGAAACAAAAAAAAAAAGAGAGACAAAGAAAGAAAAAAAAAGAAAGAGATGAAAAAAAAAAGAGAGAGAGAAAAAAAAAAAAGAGAGAGGAAAAAAGAAAAAACAGAGAGGACAAAAGAAAAAAAAAAGAGAGGACAAAAGAAAAAAAAAGAAAACAAAAGAAAAAAAGAGAGAGAGGACAAAAGAAAAAAGAGAGAGGACAAAAGAAAAAAGAGAGAGAGGACAAAAGAAAAAAGAGAGAGAGGACAAAAGAAAAAAGAGAGAGAGAACAAAAGAAAAAAGAGAGAGAGAACAAAAGAAAAAAGAGAGAGAACAAAAGAAAAAAGAGAGAGAACAAAAGAAAAAAAGAGAGGACAAAAAAAAAAGAGAGAGACAAAAAAAAAAGAAGAGACAAAAAAGAAAAAAAGAGAGACAAAAGAAAAAAGAGAGAGGACAAAAAGAAAAAAGAGAGAGACAAAAAAGAAAAGAGAGAGGACAAAAAAAAAAGAGAGGGACAAAAGAAAAAGAGAGAGATGACAAAAGAAAAAAGAGAGAGACAAAAGAAAAAAGAGAGAGAGGACAAAAGAAAAAGAGAGAGGACAAAAGAAAAAGAGAGAGAGAACAAAAGAAAAAAAGAGAGAAAAAAAAAAAAAAAAGAAACAAAAAAAAAAGAGAGAACAAAAAAAAAAAGAAGAACAAAAGAAAAAAAGAGAGGACAAAAAAAAAAAAGAAAAAAAGAAAAAAGAGAGAGAAAAAACAAAAGAAAAAAAAAAGAGAGAACAAAAGAAAAAAGAGAGAGGACAAAAAAAAAAGAGAGAGACAAAAAAAAAAAGAGAGAGAAAAAAAAAAAAGAGAGACAAAAAAAAAAAAAAGAGAGAACAAAAGAAAAAAAGAGAGAGAGAAAAAAAAAAAAAAGAGAGAGGACAAAAAAAAAAAGAGAGAAAAAAAAAAAAAAAAGAGAAAAAAAGAAAAAGAGAGAGGACAAAAGAAAAAAGAGAGAACAAAAAAAAAAAAAGAGAGAACAAAAGAAAAAAGAGAGAGACAAAAGAAAAAAGAGAGAGGACAAAAAAAAAAAGAGAGAAAAAAAGAAAAAAAGAGAGAGAGGACAAAAAAAAAAGAGAGAGAACAAAAGAAAAAAAGAAAAAAAAGAAAAAAGAGAGAGAACAAAAGAAAAAAAGAGAGAGAACAAAAGAAAAAAGAGAGAGGACAAAAGAAAAAAGAGAGAGAACAAAAGAAAAAAGAGAGAGAGAACAAAAGAAAAAAAGAGAGAGAACAAAAAAAAAAAAGAGAGAGAACAAAAAAAAAAAACAAAAAAGAGAGAGAACAAAAGAAAAAAGAGAGAACAAAAAAAAAAGAGAGAGACAAAAGAAAAAAAAGAGAGAGGACAAAAAAAAAAGAGAGAGAAACAAAAGAAAAAAGAGAGAGAGAACAAAAGAAAAAAGAGAGAACAAAAGAAAAAAGAGAAGGGACAAAAGAAAAAAGAGAGAGAGGACAAAAGAAAAAAGAGAGAGAGAGGACAAAAGAAAAAAGAGAGAGAGGACAAAAGAAAAAACCCAGAAAGACGACAAATGAAAAAAACCCAGAAAGACGACAAAAGAAAAAAGAGAGAGAGAGACTACAAAAGAAAGAAAAAAGATAGAGGCGACAAATGAATGAAAAAAAGAAGAGAATCGACAAAGGAAAGAGCAAAACAGAGGGAGACCAGAAGAGAAAGAGAAAATACAGTGGTATACGACAAAGGAAAGAAAAAAATCAGAGGGAGATGGCAAAGGTAAAACAGAGAGAGAGAGAGACGAAAAAGGAAAGAAAGACAGAGACGACAGAGAAATGACAGTAAAGGGAAAGAGATAGAGAGGGGTCAAAGAAAGGTAAAACGCAGAGAGACGACAAATAAAAGGAGAGGGTGTCGTAGAAAGAGAAACAAATAAAGGAAGAGAAATCGGAGGACAAGAGTATAGGTGTTAAAACAGGAGTGTCCGCTTAAAAAAACTCAATCTATCATTGTAGTTTTACATTTTTTTTTTATTTTGTTCCTTTGTCGGAGTGTGAACACTGGCAAAGTCAGGAGTTTTCGATAAGATCACACATACCATAATGTTGAATGTTAAAGGTAGGCCAATCCTAGTTAATTGCGAAATCAACAGACATTACTGAATATTTCGAGAAGGGTGGCGTGGCTAGTACACGCGGGGTAGACAGTGTCATTGCTGGAGGTGAGATCCTAAACATCAAATCCTCTTCGGCAACATTACCTTCATAAATGCATTACCCATTCTGGATGTTGTCGTAAGTGTGGGGAGGTGCAGCGTTTACGCTTCGACACGCCAGAACAGCGTTGAGCAAATAGTCATCCTGTTACGCCTTGATTTGACTTCACCATTGCCCGAATAGAAAAGGAGCAACAATCCGGTTTTAATAAACTCAAGAGTCAGTTTGGTATAAAGCTTTAATAAACTTAGCTGAACCCAGTACAAAGTCGAACAGCGTGAATTGGAACAGGGAATTCGTCCTGAACCAGTTTACAAACGCAATGAAACATTCATAGATGTTTATACCCAGACAGACATACGAAAAATGGAGCCATAAATCTGCCGCCCACTTATTAGCAAAGTTTTGATCCGAAATTTACACTGTATAATGTCCAATCTATTTCGTTTATAGAAAAGTATATGTGAAGAAGACGAGACAAAGTGGAAAATTTTATCAATGACACGATTCGTCGGATGTTTTCTTTAGCAGAAAAGTATAAAAAAAGAAATTCTTTTGAAAATTGTATAAATTGTATAAAAAATTGTATAAAAAGAAATGATTTTATACAGTCTTATTTAGATAGATAAAGAAAATGTGAGGTCATACTTTGCCCATGTCATTTTTTTTTTAGGTAATTAATTTTCTTTCATCCTAAATTATTTATCTCTCTATATAAAACAGAGGATGTCTGTGCGATACATTTTCATTCGTGATCCATCCAAACGACTTGGTACAGACATTGTACTATGTAAGAGACAGGTTCATAGAGTAAGTAATCGATAATTTTAAAATCAGTAATCGATAAAGCCGATCAAAAATCGATAAATTCAATTTTTTTCCTCCGATTTCGTTCAAACTCTTTAAAGGTTACTTACATCATGAAGAGCCCAACGATACCTCATTTTTATTTCTACGCCACTGCGTTTAGTGAAAAACGAAAAATCGCTTTTAAGTAAAAACTCCCTCAATTTTCAAGCAATCTAATACAAACTTCCCTCATTTGTAGCCAACAATAACTTGATTGTTTAACAGTCATTTAACTTGATAACTGAGTCAGCCCATAGAGTGAAAACCCGCGTAAATCGCGAAAAATAGCGATTTTTATTGGTTACTTTCTTATTTTTCGTTGATCTTTCAACTAATTTTCTTCAAACTTAACAATTGCTTTATAAATGTATCCTCTTTTACATCCCTGGTAGCACACTGACAAATTGAATTTCAAAAACTCCAGAATAATTGTGGTCTGAAGTGTGTCTTCATGTTGCCTGTCTTACCCCTTCATGTCCTCGGTTAATTTAGATTGAATAAATACAGACTACCTCTGTTATATCAGTAACTGCATTAATTCAAAATGTTTTTTTAATGAAAGTACTTTAAAGTAATTGAAGAAAATAGACTTTGTTGCATCGAAACATGATGCTGTTTTTGCTCCATTCTAATTGAACCCTTTATGATCGACCAGCTGGTTATTAATATATTATAAATATATATTTAATGGTTACACATGTTTGAGTAGACGTTCCGGTTTTTAAAGAGTGAAATTAAGGCCTATTGCACTAGAGATCGAGAAGTCCTACTAAAGAAAATCTGCCTTTCGATAGCAATCGAACCTGTATTCCCCTTTTCAATTAGTAAACTATTTTAAAGTTAACTGTGCTTTACCATAAGGCTACAGAAAGTCATCGTAGCAAAGTAAGGCGCAGTTAGCCTACTTCTCGATCTCTCGGTCGGTGGGTATTAATATCAGTGTTTAAAAAATAAAGTGGTCTAATCAAACACGTGTAACTACTAAATATAACGTTTATAGTAATAAGAATTTTGTGTGTACTAATAGACAGAGACAAAAATACAATTAAATGTTCATTTACCTTGTCTCTACTCCCTATTCAATTTTACAATAAAGTCTCCTGAAGAGTGGATACAATTTCCGTGACCTTCAGAGTAGAAACAAAATAAGTGAACATTTAATTTTATTTGTTTATTACTAATGCCCTATCTCTTGATTTTGAGCACTCTAATTACAAAGCCTGCTTGCCTTAAAAGCGTTATCTTGCAGAAATACCATGGTCGACCGAATTTTTTTTGAAATCACAATTTTTGTTATTTATAGCTATATACATATATTTCGCTATCCATCAGATAGTAACGTGATTTGGGTGTGCCAAGCTTAACATGAATATAGTTACTTTTTGGACACTTTAATATTAAGTTCGGTCTTTTTATTATTATTGTTTTCCTTTACTTTTAAAATGGGTTAGGAAGTAAGAGGAGATGTGTTGAATTCAAATTGTAAACTTTTTATTTGTCACTGTCATCTTTCTTTGATAGTCTTCTATTAAATCATTTACGTCTACTTCAAATTTCCCAGTGAGCCAGCATTTCATGTTCTGTTTCTGGTAAAATCAAGGGATTTTAATGCCGATTTTCTAGATGGATTAGTTGGGTGAGCTAAGAAAGATTAATAATTTTTATCAGTCTCCATCTGGTTTTGGTTCATACTAAATTCAGTTTAATAAATGACAGTTTTACTTTAGTACTAGACTGACGACACCTTGACTTGAAAAGAGATTCTCAAAAAAAAAAAAAAGAAAAAATGTTACTCAAGTAAACTTGTTTTACATAAAAATACCATCTCGCATCTGAAATTTCAAGTTTAAATTTTAAAGTGACATTCAAGTTTACTTTACTATTTATTGATTATATAATCAATTCACAAGCCTTTTCGAGAAAAAAATTCAGGCTTCCACATGAATGGCAGTCAGTGTTTAAAAATCTGACATTTCTTGTTTGACACAGAAAAATGTTTCTAGCGTTCTCTAGGTTCAAAAACTGTTTTTACTATATTCAAAAGTAAAGATGCGCGGCTTTGTATTGTTATTTTCTTCATTGTGCTTTTTAATAAAACTATCTTGGACATATGTACACGCAGTTCTTTTTTAATTGCTTCACAATCGGCACGATCTGTTTTATTCTTCGTCTATATGCTGTGTCCCTTCAGGATGTAGACAATCACGGCTCCCCACAACATCTCTCCATATCCTATTAATCTCCTTACTCTCCCTCCTAATCCGTTCTGTCACCAATATCAACATGATTATCAAGTAGGTTACTCGTTGTTTTTCTCTACCAATCTTGTTTTCAATATGCCTTGAGAGTGTCAAATTTTCCAAGCCCACTTTTTTCACTATGTGTCCAAGAAATTTCCATTATCCTTTTTTCTGGTTCTAAGTACAAGTATGCTTTTCTAACCAGCCGTTATATTCTGGTACACTTGCATGTCTACCAACTGTTTTATCTACATGCATTTATATTTATACCTATGAACGTTCCAGTCGACCCTCGTCTATATGTAACAGGATTTTTTTTTACTAGACTTTCATCTTAATTTCTGTTGCTTTTTATCGCAACTTTCATATCATTTATCTATTGATGAAATATCTTATAAAATCTGTTAAATGTAAATCGGGTTTCTCTATCTATTTAAATCTCTTGTAGATTTAGTTATACGGAAGTCGAGTTTATCTATCAAGTCTATGGTAGAGTGATAATTTGTCTTCTCCTGACGGCACCATTATTGGGTTGGCTAGGATGTGCCGCTAAGTTTCGCTTAAATAAACCATATCGCTAGATTTCTTCCTTCTCCGATCTCTAAATCGTGGGAATTTTGTTTGTTATATATACAAGTACTACGAGATATGATATTCTTATTTAACGCTTTTGAACGACCGTAGAATGGGGATCTTAGAATTTGCGATGATGAGCAAGCAAAATAAGATGAAAGACTCATAAAAAAAATATTAATAAAGAAAAGCTGTATCTATGAAATTGGTAGACGTTTACAGTCGTGACTTGTTTATAAGTTTCTCGTTCAGCTGAAGATATGATCGTATTTAAGAAAGCAGTGTCTATGTGCCGATTTTACATATTAAATACTTAATCAATATTATATTAGCTGTCTGACTATTCTGTAAGTTTTGCAATCGATTTGTATCGACTGTTTCATCAGGTTGATTGTCTCCGACTTAATTTACACACCAGTCAATTTGTCAGAATATATATGGGGAAATTCGTTTACTTACTTGTAGATGATCTAGCAGTGTTACTCGGTGTTACTCGGTTTGAAACAAGTTTGAAAAAAAAGGTCAGATAGTCAGCCAAATACCGTCGTCTTTGTTGTTAAGATCAAAGAGTTACAGCGTTGTAATCATTTGGCCTTCTTCAGGTCTTTATCAATCCAGGTTACATTTCAGGGAAATTCGAGCTGGATAAATGGTTCTCATTACGTTGTCCGTGTCTGCGGATAATGGTTAATTGTTCCCTTACTGCTAGTCATGTTTTCACTAAGTCATGACTCTCCGAAGGCTACTGGTTTTTTATAGTTGTTTTCAAGACCTGTTTAGCCGCTACCTTAAGAAGAGATGTTTCCCAACTTCATTGAAAATGTCTAGTGTGTGCCCTGTGTACAAGAAGGCAGGTAATCCCTCGTTCCCGTCACAATATTTCACCATTAGTCTCCTTACCAAACTTTTTGAAGCTATTAGAGAAAAAGTTATTGAAAACTTTAACAAAAACAGAGTCCTGAGCAACAAACAATATAGTTTACGCTCTTCTAGGTCCACTGCTGATGTCTTAACAATTATGTTTGATAATATAAAAATCTCGAGAGTGATGGTCCTAGATATATAGAAAACTTTTGACAGTGTGTGGCTCATCAGATTGCTACACAAACTTATCAGTTAAGAAGTCTCTCTCGGAGAACCCTCTCATTTATCTAGTCTGTCAGGTAGGGTCTTTGAAGGTCAGTCCTCTGAAGCACATTAGATCAATGCTGGCGTCTCTCAAGGATCTCTCATGCTTTATATTAACGATCTGCTAAAGAACATCCTTAGATCATTAGATTTATACCATAATTATATTGATCTCTTTTATATCTTCTTATAATAACAAATGATTTTCCAACAATATGCCATACGCGTGTAGTAAAATTACGAATATAAAATTAAACAGAAATTACTCAAAAATGCATTAGCCTGTTTATTTTTCTGGGGAACACCAGTTGAGAAACAATGGTCTAGAGCAATGTTTCTCAACGTTTTTAAGCAATAGCACATCGAGGAACAAATGAAAATATCACGGCAGACTTAGTAAAATTTTTAAAGGGTATACATTTAAATGTTATGAAATGAAGCCATAGATTTTTTTAAAAATACACACACAAATATGAACTTTATTTATTTCAATGTTTCTATTCAACTATTTGTGCAGTTTATTTAGTGTGAAATCTGTGCCTGGTGTTTTTTCACGATTTCTTCAATGTTTGGTTGAATGTGCGATAAGCAGACTGTCATTTCTTCTACAATTGAGTGTAGTCGTTCTTGCTTCTTATTTTCGATGCTATTTATTCATTTATTCAAATACTAACGTTGTACCATTACTACTTCCACACACACACACACTATATATATATATATATATATATATATGTATGTTGTGACAATATTACGCGGCTCACTAGCGTGCCGCGGTGCGGCGATTGAGAATCACTGGCTTAAAGTGTTGGTGAGTGAATAACGGTTATAAGCTCAACCTCTGGGCCGAGTAGTTCGGTTATATTCAGTAAAAAACAATGACTGAAAAGTACTGAAAAGGGCAATTAAACAAGGCGAAATATCTCTGGAGATGGATAGCGAACTTTTAGAAATAAGGTTTTGTGGGGTTAATTTTTATTTACACTTTTATCATTTTATCCTATTTAATTTGGCCAAATTACTTTATTAGATAAGTGCCTTTTATAGCTTTTGCGGCACTGTTTTATAAATTAAGCGAAATGTTTTAATCATCGACGTTGATTTAATATAATATTAATTGATTGATGTTAATAGCAGCTTTCTGATAAGCTGGTTGAAAGAAGAGGAAACAAGTGAAAATTATTTTAGCTTTCTGTCTTATTTATATTGCGATTAAATGCTTCTCATTATCTGAGTTTTTCTGAAATCCCACGTCAAATTCAAACTTAACCATTTCTTTATATTAAGCAGAACCGCACTCAAGATATTAATTAGGCAAGTCATCCACACAATGATCTAAAGGCTCGTCTCCACTGAATCGAACCCTAGTCTCGTTAAAAATAGAACGATGTCACGATTGACAATTAATGTAACAGCTTCTTGCGTCTACTGTGTGGGTAGCTGGGATTAGTTATGAGAGAGTGGTTCGTTCAAGTGATCAATCATCCACTCTTTTTCGCTAGTCACTGTAGCAAATCAAGGAACGAGATATTTTATGAGAATATCTGGCGACAAAGCAGAAATAAGTGCCTTTCTTAGGTAAATACGAAGAAGTAAAACGTAGTAAATCTCAACTGAAATTGTACAAGATAGAGTTAAACAAACGCGGTTTAAATTTATTTTGTTCACATTTTATAGCAGGAATGTTATTCCTTAAAAACCAAACTGTACTACAATAGCTAGTTCATATGGTATTTATGATGGTGATTTTCTAAGTGTAGCTAAGATGTAACACAAGGTCGACAGTATGGGGCAACCAGTAAGGATCGAACTCACTATCCAGTCGTAATTTAATATATGGTATTTGTGATGCAGTATATCAGACTGTGCACTGGGCACCTCGACGTGGTGGAATGGTTAGCAAGTTTGTCTCGCTAGTACAATTACGACTGAGTAGGGAGTTCAATTTTCACTAGGTGTCTTATATTTTCGGCCTTGTGCCACATCGAAGCCAATCTTAGAAAATCACTATAAGAATTCGAATTTATTATCTTTCCAATGGTATAATGTGAACTAACAAACGCGTACGTGGGGACAAAGACAAAAAAATAATTGCCCAGTGCCATAACGTTGTCAGAGAGAACCACATCCCAACCATTTTTAGCGAAATTGGAAAATGCAACCCCAGAATTAAAATCCTCAGGGCTAGGTCCGCTTTCCCTGTCTCGGCTGAAGACACGACTGATCCCAAGCCAACGCTACTCGCTACGGATGATCAGATGTACTATTATTACCAATCGAGCGAGAAAGGTCGAATTCAGACAGTATAAAAGTTTCTTATCATTTATTAATGCGTTTGGCCACCGTAGTCGTTTTACAAAATCTTTTATATTGAACAGTATCATTCATCAACCAGCTGGTAGTCGTTCGAAAAGTTAGTCAGTCGTTTTGTCGACATTCTGCGACATTAGCGTATCTATTTATTAATGAGTCGTTTGGATTTGTCAGTTTGAATTGTCAATCAATCAATCTTGATGAGCTGTATCATAGAGAGAGAGATAGAGAGAGAGAGAGAGAGAGAGAGCAGGAGATTATTTTAAATCATTGCTTCATGTCGATGAAGCTGATTCAATTGTGTCAAACGTGATTAATATTCATTGACATTTTTTTCTCTTCTGACATCCGGCCTATTTGCAATCAAACGTTTATGGCTTCTTTTTTGCGATTTACGATCAACTTTATTGTGACTTTTTCTTTTCAAGGTGAGCGCAAAATTACTTCTCATTGAATGAATCGATTATGCGAATATGACTCAATAGTTAAAAGAAAAAAGCAGAAATATCGGAGGTGTTAAGTTTTATCACTAATTCTTGATCAGCAAGCGTTGTTATCAAATGTTTATATGAACGAAAGATAGATTTGACTCTGGGACTGAACAAAAATTTCCAACAATAAAATTTGTGCTACAGATTCGTCTTATCAAAATTTCGTCATTCTTATTTGGTAATACTCACTATTTCGTAAAAATATTCTGATTATTTGATATCAAGTGTAACCATATCGTCATATATTAATCATAAATACGGAAAACTGACACTCATACGCAACATTACAGTTTATTTCCCTTTGGACTTTGGACTATCGTTGAGTGGATCATGTGGGTCCGAAAACTGTCTGAGCAAGGTCTCTTCATTCTCGTGTGGATCAAAGAGACATTCGCTATGTCTGGGTTGAATATATATATATATATATATATATATATATATATATAGGTAACTATACTCGTTTTGAAAAACCCTCGAACTTTTGATTTGCCAATAATCAAATCAATCTCGAGGGGAAAAAAATGACCCAAATATAAAGCAGGCCAAAAATTTTGTAAATTATGTACAGAGGAGAAATTAGCCATAGCTTTATATAATCAACCTAACCAGCTATTAAACTCCAAAACTGAAATTCCTAACATATGTAAGCATAAAAAATCTTGGTTACTAAATTAAGACGAATTTCCCCATTTATTTTGTCCTTCCACCTTAATGTTCGTATTTTAATATCCCCTCCCCTTTTTGTTGAATAAATCTTTAACCCCCCACCCTGGTATTCTTGTGTTTTCTTTATCTTTGGTCACGTGGCATAATTTTGACTAGCACCTATAAATATGCGTTTCTCTTTTGCCTCTTTAGCCAGCTTTCCCTGACGATCCGCTTAGGTGAGACCTGGGTAGGTTCGTCTGGCTCACTAGGTTTATCTATATATATATATATATATATATATATATTTCATACGGTTTTTCTCACGCGTGCTCAACATTGGCGCAGCAGGGTCGGTCACGTGCTTAGATGTCGAGAGCAGCTCTTGATATAGAGCGGTGTTTTTCGACCTGTTTAAGCAACGGCATACCTAAGAATAAATGATAATATCACGCCAAACTTAGCACAATTTTTAAAGGGTACACATTTAAACGTTATGAAATAAAGCCATAGATTTAAAAAGAAAAAAAATAGAAGCACAAATATGAACTTACTTTATTTTAATGCTTCTATTCGACTATTTGTGTAGCTTTTTTTTACTATTACTTCTTCCACACACACACACTCTTATGTATGCCGTGACAATATTTCGTTATACACTAATGTGCCGCAGCATGGCGGTTGAGAATAAGTGACATAGGCTGAAGCGCAAATCTCCACCATCGGCTAGGAAGACATAAAAAATGACTCTGAAGAGAACTTGAAGTCACGCACCTTGTCGAATGTCAATGTCTCAGTTTGTATGAAAATATTGTTACATATTTTCAACATTAAACTAATTCTTAATTCCTATTTCAGTATTTGCTCATTATCTGTTAGTTATAATTGCGCAAGGTGAGTTAACGTCGGCTACGGAGGAGAAGGTTGTTTCTAGTAAATCTGATCATGTGACCAAACATAAGTTTTCTGGAACAGATTCTAGATCGGCCAAATTGAATATATATTTCAATAAATGTTCAATCGATCTTTCTCACTGATCGACTCCAGAGTTTTCACTCACATTGCTCGTCAGAGTAAAATGTCCAATAAAGCTATATTTATATTGCGCGGAACAATCGCAAATTATATATTTGAAATTCTTACAACTATAGAGTTTCATTAAAAACCTAACAACATTTAAATTTAGAACCCTCTCTCTCTCTCACATATATATATATATATATATATATATATATTATGAACAGTTACATTGGAACATGCAAGTTACTATGACAAAAATACATATTTGTACACCACCATCGTTCATCACCTGATGAGAAGACTTTAGACGTCGAAACAAATATGCATTTTGTAGTGGTAACGTGCAACAGTTTATAATAAATATCAATTGCCCAACTCTTGTATTGAGCCCTTTTTTTAAATTAAGGTTATGAACCTTTGAATTTATATTTTTTGTTCTTTTACATTTGGAGATTATATATATATATATATATATATATATATATATATATGTGTGTGTGTGTGTGTCCTGTGTTTGATATTAAATCTCGCCACCAGATCCAGTTTAAGTTATGAAATTCTAGGGAGTGGAGATTTACATCTTAATTCTTATTACACTTAGGTTCACGCTCTTCGTGCCCCATGTATGGGTAAAATAGAGGAATGGAATACTTAAATCCCTAGGAGAGGCGAATCTCTGGGTTAATTAATTCGTTTAAGAGCTAAAAAAAACACTTCGACCTTTACTGCATCCAATGTTGTGGACTAGTTCTTTTTTTTTAACAAATTCTATCTTTGTTCAGAAAACGAAATTTTTTTCTCCCTCTCATTTTAAAGAGTTTCAAGCACAGGATTTGCTTGCTATAAGTGTCTCGTGTTAAAAACGCAACGGCTCGCCGTCGTCGAAAATGCTTCCAAGTTAATGACAAGAGTGCAAAGAGTGCAAATTCCAGGCTGGGTTTAAAAGACATTCGTGCTATATATTTTTTGAAACTATGATATTTGATATCAAGCGACACCTATACTCGGAAACGAGAACGTAGCGACTATATATATATATATATATATATATATATATATATATGATAGTTGCTTTAAAACCTTAAAGTTTGCTTACTGTTATATAACAAAAATTTAAAGTAGACAAAAGCTTTGGCCCTTGGATCATTAAAGTGATGGGGTGCTAAAAAGAAAAACGCAGCTGATGAGTGAACGCAAGCATCACCCGTGGAAGATCAGAGTCAGTCAAGAAAAACGTTGTTAATGAATCAGTAGTAGTAGTAATAGTAATAATAATAATACCAATGCTGCTTTTTAGTAATTTAGATAATGAATATTAATTCTAATTTCTGTTTTATAAGTGAAACAAATGAATAAACCAAAGAAACGAGGACTGGAAAAATTCCCCCAAAATTCAATTTTATTCGCTTACTGGATTTTTTTTTTTTTATATATCTTTTATTTCCATTTTGCCCAACCCTTAAAAATCCCGATAGGACACTGGATTTTACAAGTGCTAGTCTCTCTCTCTCTCTCTCTCTCTCTCTCTCTCTATATATATATATATATATATATATATATATATATATATATACAGATTTGTGAACCATTTCATATATATGCGTCGAAACAATTTTTTCTTGACAGCAACCCATTCGGGAAAAAGAAAAATCTTTCGACTGAATTTATGATTACAAACATTTACAGTCAAATAGGCCAGCAAAAGCACAAACGGGTCCCCAGTGGGGAAAATGTGATACCAATCCGAAAGAGGCTACCTGTTTGGCAACACTTGAACGATTGTCAACAAAATTTCACTTGGTCATCTTACGCATGACTGATGGAGCGACTCTTAACGTAGATAGCTGGCATCTATTCCGGCTCCCCAAACAGGTTCTGATAACGATCTGCGAGGACGACTATTTGATTTGAATAAAGCCTCCGGTGACAGGTGATTACTTTACGGAATGTTAAACGACTTTATTTTATATATATATATATATATATATATATATATATATATATATATATAACCTACGCACAAATATTTTTTCAAATAAATTATATCTCCAGAAATATGATATTTTATATATACGCAATGCCTTTAGATATACTCACGTGGTTATATACACACAGAACTAACAGAACACGAAATGCTAGAAAAAATACAATACTTATGAGTGAGGTGGATATATATATATATATAGATAGATAGATAGATAGATAGAAACGTGCACACATAGACGATATTTGCATGTATCTATCAATCGTATTTGATAGAGACTTGCAAGTAGCCACAACTGGACGCATGTGAATGGATCGAACTGCTTCTCCTCCTCCTCCTCCTCATCAGCGTACCTCATCAGTATACCCACTTCTATCCATCCACGTGCTAACTCGTCAGTCATTTAGAGACAATAAGCTTCGTCCGACAGGAAGGGCGTTCTTCTCTATTCTCGTGGGCCTTGACATGAAAAGGATTGGCAAAAGAAGGCGTTAACAAATGGTCTCTCATCACTTGAAATCGACCCCTGCCGGCCTTACTTGGTTTATATCATTTAATAAAATATTTTTATACTGTTTGTCGACAACAGGCGGGAAAAAAATAATAGAAGAAAACATGATGCTTAGTTCACTTAAGCTTCTTCCTTTGGTTTACTGTGCAAAACGAGAGAATAAGGGAGAAGACAACCTAATCATCTCGAGGCGCCTGTCGTAGAGTGATTTAAATAGACAACGACACAGGCGTTCGATCCTCAATGAATACCCCGTGATTGCGTTTATTATATATCTAGCATCGAGATTAACTAGGTATTCATCCACCTCCCCACAAGTTTAGCATATGACACGAACTCGTTTTTAACGTAAGATATATAATGATTTAGCCCATAAGTGTAGCTGAGATATGGCACAAGGCAAGTTTAGAGCACACAATGAGGATCGAACTCACTACTCAGCCGTAATTAATCGAGAGAGAAAAGTTTGTCAACCTTTATCACTCTTTATGTGACTTCATTTGCAGTCCAAAAAGTGTATCTCTTCTCTGAAGGTGATTCTGATCCCTTAACAACAGTGTTTGTATTTCATAGTTGTGTTGTCGTATCCTGCTATGACAACAGAAAACATCTTTGAGTTAAATTAACAATAAGGTTATTGCAACTGAGAAGTCTTGAAAAAGAATGCAGCGGAAAAAGGAAGTAATATTAATAAAGCAGAGTGCTAAAGTTTAACCATAACACCACGTCAAAGTGTTCGCCAATGCTTTGAATTCTGTGAATGAACATGTTTAGGGACGATGAGACCTCCATAGCGTTTCTTTGCAATTTTGCAACAGAAAAAAATTGAATGAAGAAATAAATATTCATTATACTTATATTGTGATTTCTCCATTTTAAATTTTCCAAATAATTTATTAACAAATATCATAAACTTAAAAAATGATGTTGTAAAATAAGGACCCCCTCTGAAACCTGACAATGCTTCTAATTTTTATTTGCTTTTGCTGCTACCTGGTCAGTTTTATATATAAGTGAACATTGAAGTCAACACTCACAGGTGACAAACTGTTTTATGCCACATGCGTTGTGTTTTTCTCGACTATTTATATATACGGGTCAGTGGTGCATTGTGGGTAGTCTATTCTAACAGTTATTTTGGCGAGAGTGGTTTGTTAATTTGCTTATTATTTACTTTATTTGGATTAATTTATTTTACTTGTTTTGCTTATTTATCTTTATTTATTCTTTTCACTGTGCTTTTTCTATAAATATTTTCATTGCAATTGTTCTGATGAGCTCTGTTCTTTGATAACTCGTCACTGTGATTTTAAGCACAGTACTAGATTAGTAGTTAGGTCTCATCATTTTACCGTTGAAATTGCGAAGTGTGACTTTAACTAATATTCTAATAGTTTATTCTCTCACACTTCTCGTCTGAGGAACTTTTCACCAAATCCTTGCTTTTTTATGAACTACGATCTTAAAAGATGTAAATACAACATTAATGGTCGTCTTTCATTAATACGAATCCTGTTCTTTTTATTGTTCTTTCCTCCAAGCAATTTTTTTCTCAGTTTCCGTTAGTCTCAGTACCCCCCCATCACCACCTTGCGTCTTAGTGGCTTTATCACCTTGCTTGTGGTAGAATGACAAAAGAGAAAAAAAGAAGAAGAAAAGCTAAACGACTTGATTTTATATTTTATGATGCAAGTCGATGTTTTGTCAATAAAACTGATATTAGCAAAATTTCAGGATATGTTTATATGGGGGAGATATCGTGTGAGTTTTAATTTATATCTATTCTTATTAGAAATAATGATAAACATATTTCTTTTTAATTTGTAAATAAATCTGAGAGACATATAACATAGAAACATATTTGATGAACACAATATTTCATATGTTATTAAAATATTTGTATTATAATGGATTACAATAAAAACATTTTACATCGCTACACAAAAACTTTCATGTTTCGGAACTTTAATCATTCCCCTTCGGCCGATATAACTTATGATAAAAATGATTTACTTGGGAAATTTCAAAACAAATCGTTACCTCTTTTGAAAGTTAAGAAAGTTGGGGTAGGGTGAAAGCCTAATATCAGAATTAAAAATGTACTTGTGGGCATGTCTGGAATAAGCAATTAAAAGTCAGTATCATCTTTGCAGAAAATCAAGTCTCATTGTCTTTTAATCATTTCTTCCATTTTCAAACAAGACAATAAAGTCACGAAGACGAAAGAAATACTGAGTGGGAAAGACTATGAGAGAGAGAGAGAAAGAACAATAAAAGAACAGAGATTAAGACAAAAATAACGACTGCCTTTGTATTTAAATTTTTGAAGATCAAAATTGACTGGGAAGCAAGAAGCTGGAAAAGAGTTACCCAAACGAGAAGTGCGAGAGAAGAAACTCTCATCATGGAACTTACGGTTACGTCTGGCAATTTCAACTGTAAAATGATGAGACCTTACTGCCAATCTAGTACTGCGTTTAAATTCATAAAGTCTAGGTACCATAGTTCATCAAAACACTTACCATGAAAGTATTTATAGAAAAGGTCCATTAAATGAGTTAATTCGTCTCGTTAACCATCACACTAATCGAAACTCTTTGGAATTGTATTCTTTACAAAAATGAGTGTATATTGTTTATTTTGATTTCAACTAACTGAAATAGATTCCCATATTAGAAGAGCAAGAAATGATATCAAGGGATAATGAACTGTTTCTTTGTAAAACAGACTCCCGAGAAAATGCTTCTTCGATCATTGCAATCTTAATCTCTCTTAGTCCAGGATCACCTGATTTATATCATACATATCTTCATAATATAAACTTCTTATTTCCTTCTCCCTTACAACAATCTCACCCCTACCTTGAGTGGCTCTCAAACCTAATATTAGGTGAACTAAAGTAAAAAGAAAACTTAAATGAGCTTCCTATGTCGGAATTGAGGTTTTCTTGGAGCTTAATTCGTTTTTCTCTTTCTCCCGTTTAATTCCAAACAGCTGAAGACATGGCACTTGATCAATATTTGCGCACATAGCAGTCTGAAGATTTAGAGAGAAATTCAGTGTGGCCTGATAGCAAACCTCCTCATGATCTCATGTCTTCAATAAACTACTCAGGATTCTCAAGAAAGTAATTGAATGTGCTGGTAGTGTATCGGTTAATGACTTGGAAAGAGATATCAGGGAATCGTGTTTGAATACAGGTCAAATTCAGTTTCACGCAAATACCCCTGGAAATCCATCTCTTCTCCCACTAGCTATGGATTAAATAACAACGCTAAATATTACTTTGGGATGGCAACTAGTCTAAAAGAAGGAAAATTCTGAATTCAAAACCAATCTGAAAAGAGTTGGGCTACATCAGATTATCTTTGCTATGGTTGCATCACATTTGGCGCCTCAACGACCCTGATGGGACACGGGACTTGTTTAGCGTCGCGTCGATTAGGTGTGGCCAATATCTTTACGTGGATGTCATGTATTGCTGTTTCAAAATTCAGAGCCGTCTAACCACTGGTGGTGTTGACATAAAGTACGTAGATGTCTTTTGCTTCGTGTCACAATTCCCAACGATGAAAGTTTTCTAAGTGTGGAAATATCCAAGCAAGATTATTATCGATGAGAATACAGACTGTCTGCGTCAACTGATATGCCAGATTGACGCTCATTCCTGACAGTAAACTTTTGAATTCAGATATCCGATGCTCTTATTCACCAAACAATAAAAAGCAACCTAACCGGCGTTTTTATGCTTACTTCTGCTGTTGTAAGTGGAAAGAGAAAAATTGTATCATATTTATAATAATTCTAAACACAAGCCAGGTGTGTAGGTTCAGTCACGTGTCACTGCTTTCTCGGTCATTCGTGACACTGAGACAGTGACCTTTTTTTTTCCCCCACATAAATTCAATCTCATCATCTTCTCCCCTGCTGTCAAAGCTGTTTCTATTAAACGATCCTCTTCTCTGTTAAAAATCAAAGTGCGTGAAGTGCACTTTTTAAAATGCAGCTTAAATGATTGAAAGGTGCGTAAACGTTTATTTTAATAGCTGCAAAAGAGACATTAACTCAGTTTTTTTTTTTCACAAGAGGCTTTCCGAATTGGCGATCTCATTGTAAAGTAACGATATGAGCGCCCCCTCCCCCAAGTACGATAGGAGGCTTCTCGCGGAGATCAGTTTGCGACCAGAGTCAATAATCATTAGCTGTATTTAATACTTTGACAGCGAAGTTTGGTAAATATTTAGTGGCCAGCTGAAGTATCTGTTTTCCGTGCCAGTGTCAGAAGACGAATTTCGAAACCAGGTAAAACCACATTGTTTTTAATTCTGTTTTACAAGGGGGACAACACTTCCCTATCTGGTCGATTTATAAACGTTAATGTTCATTAGGACATCATCTGTTATTTCTGCATCCGTTGAGGAATATAAAATTCCATTGAAAAATCAATGCAAGAAAGAAAAAAAAGAAAGGAAAAAACTGATTTTCTACTAAAGAAGCTAAACCAAGAGTGACAAAATCATGTAGAAGGGGAGAGGAGGAGGGGAAAATAGAAAAAGACCATGGGAATGTTGGAGAAGAGAAAGAGAGTGGTGAAAAGAGGTGGATGGAAAGGGTGGGGGAGAGCGAGGGAAGGTGGTTAAGGGAGAACGAAAAAAAAAAAAAAAAAAACATAGCCAAGAATGACAATTGGAGATTTTATTGGGTGGGGGCAGAGAATAAAGGAGTATGGCAAAGAGAAAGAACAAGAAACCTTTCTACTTTCCATCCACTTCTCTCGTTTGTATGCTGGTTCTTTTATTTTACTTATGTCCTCCTATTGTTTCCCCAAGGTTATCTGGTTCTTCTGAGGCCGCCCATACAGGAAAATAATGCGAAGAATATTCTTAAAGTCAAAAGCTGGCAGAGTTGCCCACATACAAGATATGAAACTTACCTTATTTTTTATTCATACATGCACAAAAAATGATAAAACCTTGATGAATTTGATTTTTAAAATAGTTTCTATAGAAGAACGTTTATTCACAATTTGTGATTATTAAAAAAAAGACAGACCCAGAGCCACATTATTTCAATAAGCCTGCAACTGCGGTAAATCTCCCAAAAAGTAAAGTCTGCCAAATTTTTAAATGGTAAAGTCGCTTAAATTTTAGAAAGATGTTAATAGAATCCCGTTGTTTTTCTTTCCCTCTTATAAAAAAAAAATATTCACCTCTAATATTCTGAAACCGGGGTCATGGTGCAGATGCCGGGGTGGGCGGCAGATGCTGGGGAAACAGCATACTTGCCAACAGTCGCTCTCCAGGTGTAAAGAAACATAAGGATTTAGAACTTTCTTTTTGCTTTTTTCAGGTTATCAGTTTACTTTTAACTTCACCTGTGTATGGCTCACTTCAGAACGACTGATGTGACCCGAAAATAACATTTCCAGCTTGTTGTCCCGATTAAACAAAACATTATTATTCCTATATTTTTCTAGGTTGTATTATTAGGTGCAAGTGGCAACAAGTCTCTACTCGAAATTACACGAAGATACAAAATGAGATCAAGATAGGAGAAATCAAAATGACCAAAAGATTGTGCAGCGGTAGAAGTGAAAGTATCAACAGTACAGTCTGCATGACTAAGTAGTAAGGGTGATCCACCGAGAATTGCGAAAATGGCGGGAGTTTGACCATATAAGCCAATGGTTGATGCTCAGAAAGAGAATAAAAAAACCTTAAATTCCAAGGAATGAGCCGATCCAGAAGACAAGATCTGTCAGACGGCAGATGTCACTATTTCAAACAAATGAAATTAGGAAAACCTGGAAATAATATCTAGATTTTTCCATTAAAAATAAAATATTGAGGAATGGGTAGTACCCATTATAGTTGGAGTACGTGGAAATGTCCCATAAACACTGGAATCGAGACTGGATCATACTAGAGACCTGCAGAAAAATAGGATATATCCAAGCGACGGTGATGCTTGGGACTGTGGGAAAACTTAGGAGGTTACTCGAAATTTGTTGCCCCTTAAACATCTATTTACGGGTAAATGTTTTAAATAATAATTATTATTATTAATAATAATAATTTGACATATTAAAGCTAATAGACCAAACACAGTAAATAAAGATGGGCATTCGATGTGGTAAAATGATTGGAAAGCTTGTTTCCCTAAATCAGTTATAACCGAATAATAAGTTTGATCCTCACTGGGTGTCGCACATTTTCGGCCTTGTACCATATCTAAGCTACGCTCAGAAAATCACAATAGTAAATAAAAATTACAATTAAAAATGCCTTCTTATAGATATAACAGGGGTATCAGATGAAAATCTATCTGTTAAAGAATATGAAAAAAGTAAGGAAATATAAGGATTTTGAAATAGAATGGTACAGACAAGCACACTAACAAGATCTCTAATCTGGTCATCTCTCTTGACAAGAGATTAAGATAAAACCCTGTAGAAATGCTCATCAACTCAAGAGAGTATTTTTCAATATAAAGAAAACACAAATTATGTACATGTTAAGTATCACTTAAAATCAGAAGTCGTGCAAACAGAATACAAATATTTTTTTCTTATCCAGTTTCGGGTAAAGAGCAGATCATGCTGAACAGAAAATAATAATAATAATGATGACGTTCGCCTATCGTATGATTCACGCTCCTCTCTGGTCTTTTGAACAGGAATAGAGGTTTGTCCCTTGTTTCCTGTTTGGGATTGGGTTTTCGATTCCTTCTAGAGTCTACTTCAGCTCTGTACTCCTAGCGATTGTCCCGTTCCTAAGATAATATAGCTCCACACAATAATACTCGACCTTGGTTGGTTCTTGGGCTTTGTTTTGTGTGAAAGTAAGTTAAAAACATTTTGCAACACTTCCAGAAGAACGCGATTTAAGAGAAGAAAAAGTAAAGACACAGTATCTAACAATGTTTAACAATATTTCGACAGTCTTCAAATTTTAAAATGCATTGAAATATAAAACTAGAAAAAAAGTCTTTGTACAAACGTCGCTTGTCTTTAGAAAAAAAAAAAGGTTATCAACTCGGCAAAGCGAATGAAAGTGCAATTGTTATTGATAAAATGTTCCGAAAGTTCTGAATTTTGGAACATTTTATCACGATTGACTGCAATTTCGACTAATTTCCCAAGCCAACATACATGACTATAAAAATGCTAAAAAATTAAAAGAACTAAAATCATACTTTTTAAAACATGTAACACATAAATTGATCCAAAACTAAAATAACTTAAATACTCATTTGAATAAAAAAAAAAAAAAAATCAGGAACATCATTTCCTCACTTTTGTTTATTAGACATTGAATTGTGTCACTTGGCGTCATCCATAACTTGCCTGACTTTTCAGCTAACCTGATGAATATTTGAGCGTTCGTAAATCGAAAAATTTTGATCCCAATAAACTTTTTGTTCTTGTATATAAATACTTATTACAAAATAAAATCCTTGCGTCTGCTTGATAAAGTCCCTCAGAGGACGCAATGCGTCGGGTAAGATAAGTTATATATATATATATATATAATTCCAAAATCACCTCATAAGGGGAATAAGTGGACCAGTTTTAATATTTTATATTATTAGGCTCCACTTGCATTATATACAAACGGATATATTACCTTTACTTACACTCTCTCTCTCTCTCTCTCTCTATATATATATATATATATATATATATATATCAAGCAAGCTATGGAAGTCGCTAAGTGGCACAATTCAATGTCAAAGAACGAAAATGAGTAATTTCTTTATGTAACTTAGTATTTAAGTTATTAATTTATGTATTATGTATTTTAAATAACACGAGGTTAGTAATTTAACCGTTTTATCTTAATTTTATTAACATTTTTATAGTCATGTATGTTGGCTTGGGAAAGGAGTAATTCTTTCAAGAATGGAGATATTTGAAAAAATCCGGGACAGCAGATTTATATTTTAATAAGATTCAATAGCGGCGCTCTCGAAAAATTTCGTTCTAAGTAAGTTACTTTCTTTTTTTAATAAGTATTGCATTATTTAAATTAAAGTTGTGGTTGAATTTATTTCTATGTATAACTAATGCATTCGATATATATATATATATATATATATATATATATATATGATAAAAGTTTTAAGGTATGCTATATTTATGAATTGTAGTGCTCGATATTAGGAATAGAGCATATGTAAATATAAAAGTTGACATTGAAATCAACACTGAGAGGCGACGGTCTGTTTCATACTTAAACGCATAGCCTGACGATTGTGTTTAAGCAAGAAACAGAGTTCGCCCCAGGGTGTTCACATCAGTACACACACACACATTATATATATATGTATATAGATTCATTTCTGTAGTTCACTGCTACTAACAAGTAAAATTTTATTTTCTCCTGATAATGGCCATGCTGGTCGAAATTAGTCGAGGAATCTAAATGAAATAGTGAAACAAAAAATATACGTGTATATAAAGTGTGCCTGAAAAGTTTTATTTTTTAATTACTCAATATTTTCTTGTTCAAAACACACACACACACACGTGTGTGTGTGTAACTACCCTTTAGGTCACCTGTAATACATACGAACATGGTTGGCCATAACTTTTATAAATTCCATCTTAATTAAAAAGAACAATCGTTTACGCCGATAATACTTCGAGGGAGGCCTGATAAAAAAAACCTTACAACTATAAAAACACGTGAAAAACACTATATTCCATCACCAACATTTATTAAATACATTCTTAAAGAATCTAACGTTTCTTATGTCAACACCGATCGCAGTCTTGGTGTAATAAAACGTCACCAAATCAATATATAAACAAACATAAACAATGCCTACTAGACATACTAGAATTATGATATACACAGACACTGCTTGACAAGTCAAATGCACGTGAAGTCTGCTTAATAAAAATAAGAGAAATACACTATCATTGTCTGATGAAGCTTTAGCAAAAGCGAAATATTTTAGATTTATAAATGTTTCCTATTTGTTTTTTACCCTATCATTCTGTTGGATTCCGATCTGTTTTTTGTTATATACTAGCAGTAGAGCCCGGCGTTGCTAGGGGATATAACAGTAAGAGATAGATCAAGTATCCACCATCATAAAGAAAAATAAAATTGACAAAGATTATTGTTTAAGGTTGACGGACACGCATGTTTTATAATTTTTTTTTTTATTTTTTTTTTACGAATTGGTCAAACCCAAACTCAAACAAAAATATTGTTTTCAATCGTTATGAGTCTCCCGATTGAATAGAATTTTATTATAAACAATTGTCTTGTAAATGGAATTTTTAAAGCATTCTGAATGTAAAAATAAAGAAAAAAGTGTGCAAGACAATAAGAAACACTACATGCCAAAAAAAAGTGAAGTTTTGTTGAAATCGGTTGAAAAATGTAGGTAGCCTTTCTGTAATCTTTTAGTTTTACAATTTATGATTTTTACTTATTGAATACAGTAAAAAAATTACATATTTTTGCTTGTGGTGATTCATAATTAGAATTCTGATTTGAATATATTTTCCACTCGTTGTTTCTAATAAAAAAAATATTAACTTTATTTGGGTTTATTAATTATGATCTAACAAATCTTATTCATTTAGTAGCCTTTCTGTAATAATAATCTTTTACAATTTATGATTTTTACTTATTGAATACAGTAAAAAATATTGGACACCATGTGTATTTAAAGTAGTTTCCCGTTCCGGTTATTATTTTTAGTTAGGACTTGTGTATGTTTAGATTTCATTATCTTTCCCTAAAGATAAAGAATTTATCCGATGTTTATATTCGTACAATCAGTAGAGATCGTTAGATTATTGTTTAAGGTTGACGGACACGCATGTCTTATAATTTTTTTTTTTTTTTTACGAATTGGTCAAACCCAAACTCAAACAAAAACATTGTTTTCAATCGTTATGAGTCTCCCGATTGAATAGAATTTTATTATAAATAATTGTCTTGTAAATGGAATTTTTAAAGCATTGTGAATATTAAAATAAAGAAAAAAGTGTGTAAGAGAATAAGAAACACTACTTGCCAAAAAAAAAAAAAAAGTTTTGTTTTATCGGCTGAAAAATATAGGAAATCCGATCCCATATTTAAAGGAACCCACACACACAAAAGAACCCGATGTGAGTTGTCCCCTTTCATTTTCACGATGTCTCTTAATCGTGTTTTCAAATTGATTTTGTGCAAAAACAATTATATTTTTCCCATTTTTGGCGCTATTAGAACCACCACAAGGTAATTTTATGTCGTCCTGTGAAGTTTTGTTGAAATCGGTTGAAAAATGTAGGAAATCCGATCCAATATATAAAACGTTACACACACACAATCTGCGTTTTATAATAAGTAAGATATATATATATATATATATATATATATATATATATATATATATATATGATATGATGTGTGTATTAATTCCTGTCCACCGGTAAGTGTACTTTCTTGATTTTCCACATAAACATTAGTGCCAAAAGTTATCCAAAAAGCAATTTTAGGTAAAAATTAAATTCGTTTTGTAATTGTTTTCTCCTATCACCAGAAATATGCTTTATTCGTGCAGAAAATCACAGAATGCAAATTAGAATGGCGGTGTAGCAGTTTAGTCAGTGGAACTTTGCCCACGGGTGGCACCAAAATACAATTTGTTATTTCATTCTCCTCCCTTACTCTGAAATTTACCGTGAGTCTATCGATTTAATTATTATAGTGAATAAAAATCTTGGCGAGGTGGACGGGATGTATAAACAGCTTGTGTATATAGATATATATTTCTAATACTTCAAGGAGAATGTATTATCATTTTTACCATCGTATGCTATTTGTAAGCGATGATATCAATTTCTTATATTTGTAATGTCATTTCTTAGTCAGGAATAAAAATATTGATGAATAAAAACATTCCGCTGGGCCAGACATTAGCTAAGTTGTAAAAAAAATGTGGGAAAATACGGTGATACTTTGGTTTGGTATCTACAAGGAAAAATATCTACACGGTAAAAATTTTAATTTGGAATGATATCTACATAGTAAAACAGGTGTTGCTTTTGCGTGTTATTTGTTTTTTTGTAGATAGCAAGCCAAAGTAACATCAGGTTTTACTATGTAGATATCATTTCATATTAAAATTTTTACGGTGTAGATATCTTAGCTAGTGTACATGCACTTTATCGCTAGAATATAAATAAAAGAAAAAAAATTAATATTTTATTTACATTTTCTTCATATGTATGTGTGTGTGTGTGTGTGTGCGTGTGTGTTATAATATGTTTGATTATGTAGATATCATTCGACAATAAAATTTGTGCGGCGTAGATAACACGCCAAAGTAAATATTTCCTTGTAGATAAAAAAAATCAAAGTAGCGCCAAAGAAATTCACGTTTATAAAAAAATATGCTTTTAAAATAACTTTTCCTAAAGAAATTACATATTTAATTAAAAGATTACCGTAATTCCCCATGTATAATAAAGATTTTCCAAGCGTAGCTTAGATGTGGCACAAGGCCGAAAGCATGGAGTATCCAGTGAGGATCGAACTCACTTTTCAGTAGTAACTGACCTAGCAAGACAAGATTGCTAACCATTACACCACGCCGAGGTTCCCTCTTCATGTATAATATGCTTTCATGTATAACACCTAAAATTGTGCTGAAAGTGTGGGAAATGCGTATTTGGTAATCAAACCCTATAAATTGTACTCCTCCAAGTTCATTACGGCCAGGGTTTCCTACTCTTATTTAAAAAAATGGTTTTAAACATAGAATAATATTATTCTAATTTAGTTTTATGTATAATTCTTATTTTATTTTACATTTATAAGTATTGTTAAGTACATATGATTGTATTTGACATCCTTATGGGGATGCAATCGCTGAATGTTAGTGTTAAATTGTCGTATGTTTGAAGTTTAGTCATTTCGCAATTGAAATCAACCTAGGAAACGGCAATTTTTAAAAGATTTTTTTGTAGCTGTGCATAATAAGCACCACTAATTTTGCTTATTTTTTTTTTTAGAAAAAAATGCGTATTATACATGGGGAATTACGGTATTTGTTTCAGAATCACATTTCTTTGCTTTAGGTTTAATATGGAAGTAGTTGTCGCCATGAAGAGTCATAAAATTAACTTTTCTTTCGGAAGAATACGTAACTATAAAACGTGCTCATTGAAATATTTGTTCCTAGTTTTTTTTGTTTTTTTACTTCACTGCATTTTACGATGCACATCATTCGTTCTCCTTCTTCTTTTGAATAAGATCGCATTAAACATGCATTCAAAAAAAATTATTTTATATAAAATGCAATGATATATAAAGTATATTTATGCTGGACTTTTTCAATCTTTGGTTTGTATTGAAAAGGAAATACGTCTTTGATCTGGTCGCCTATGTTTATTACAAGAGCGCTTCTTTCACCAGATAAATTGAGCATGTCGTCCACTGAAGCCCGGATGTGCGCATGTGTGAAAAACTAAAACATCCAGGCAACCACCGAAAAAAAAATGTCATGGACTGGTACATACACTAGAAACAAATTAAAAAGAAATAAAAAAAACAACAAAAAAAAAACAAACTTTCTTTTCGTTTTGTTCTTCAAAATTTACATGAGGGGAATGAGCTGTCTTGACTTGGCACAGATTGGCGGTTTCCGAAAGCAGAACAGAGCATCCTTAAACAAAATTTCCTGTCCCCGCCCCCGTTTTATTACAATGTAATTATACACGGGCAAAATACACGAAGAATAAGCTTCGGTTAAATTGCGTGCGTTCTAGTTTCGACGGGACCGAAGGTAGAAAATTAGTTCATGGGACGATGAAGTTAATTTAAGATATTTTTCCACTTGCAACATCGTGCTTCTGCTTAACTTCGGGCGCATTAGATGTAAAGAGATTCGAGGAATGGATGACGCCAGAGAAATATTTCTATTTTCAACAAACAAATCCCGCTATAAAAATGTGGTTAATGTTTTCTTTTCACCATTGATCGATGAAGAGTACTTTTTTTTTCTCATTGGATGATCTCCAAATGCGGTTTTGTGCCAAATTTATTTTCTGGGAATCAAAATATTTTCATTAATAAAACAGAATACATGCTAAATTTAATTTTGTATACTTATCTTTTATACAAATAGAAGGTAAAATTGTCAAAATCATCTTTATTCTAATTACTACTACTACTAATAATAATAATAATACTAATATTATTATTATTAGATTTGATTTGATTTCTGGCGTTTACTCATTTCTTTCCGGGTCCCACTCAGGGACCTAAGGTTAGAAATGGCATCATGACACTTTCCACTAACAAATAAATAAATAAATAAATAAATTACATAGATAAAGCCCTTCGTAAAGTGTGGGCTGTACTTGTCAGAACAATTTTTTGTATCTCATTGAGGCATGGACTTCCAGGAATCCCTTCAATTAGTCTACTGCAATCTTTTCCAACCAGTCCTAGGGCTCCAGCTACAACAGGGATTGTTGATGTTCCCATATGCCACATTTTCGAGATATCTCTTTCAAGGTTCTTGTATTTTGATAGATTTTTGAATATCTTCAAAGATACATTGCAGTCAGCAGGGACTGCCATATCAATAAGGAGGCATTATTATTATTATTATTAATAATTATTATTCCTATATGGTAGCGAATTGAATTGAGGCAATAGAGATATGTTTCTACAGAAGGTTTTTTTGTTTTTGTTTTTTTTTCACAGGTTATCAACCCTTTGTGGGTTATTTAAAGCTGAAACATATTTTGGATTGTAAGAACAATTCTCTTACTGTGAGTAAATGTTGCATTAACAGATTTTTGGGAGATGTCTATTTTACCAGATACATGTCCTACAATTTAACCCATAGCTGGGGATACCATGTGAACAATGACAAAGTCTTAAGGAAAGCGAAAAAACAACAACAATATATATATATATATATATATATATATATATATATATATATATATATATATATATGTTGTAAAACTTGACTAATGCATGGAATAATAATGCAACACAAAATGTACTTAGAACAAAATGTATTGAAACAAGAAAGTGTACACAATATTTACATATAGTCTTTTGTATATTCCTGGTAAGACCGTTCCTGGAGAATGTGTTGACTGAGTCGCAGTCGGGCAGAATCTCTGGTTGAATCTCTTGATTCCTCCCTCTCTTCCCGGTACCAACCATATTTATATGCAAATTAGGTGGATCCTACCACAACAATATATGTATATATATATATATTTAGGATCAGAAAGAGAAAGTTGCAACATGTGAAACTAATGAGAAAAGGGGGCTTAGAGTATTTGACATTCGCGGGGAGGGCTTATTGAAGAGAGGCAGAAGGAAACAGCGATTAAACTACCTGACGAGATATGCAAATGGGCGTTAGAACAGAGATTGTAAGGGAGAATGAACAAAAAAATATTGCTTACAGCTACAAATGATAGGAAGTTGTGAAGGACCATTATCACCCACATCCTGAATGTTATTTGGTATTTTGAAAAGTAAGATTTAAATTGACGAATTATTTTTTTATCACATTATATCTTCGATTGTAAAGTTATGACAAAGATGCAACCTTTGTCCCAAAACAGTTGTGACACTTGCATGCACATTTCACATCATAAATGTAACAGACATTATAGGACAGTGGTAGTAACTAAAATATCAAGTTACTAACCGGGAAAATTCTTTTTTCTGATTCGATTATTAATTTAGTAAGTCACAAAACGAAAGAAATTGATTTGCACGACGATCTTAATCTAGTTTTTCAAATGAGGAAGGCCTGGCTGCACTTAAAAAAAAAATCAGTATTGTTAGTCCTGTCTTTTAGTCGGGATCGAACATCGATCGTTACAACCAGTAGGAAAAGAACGGCTATTGGAATATGTATCTAAGTTAGAATGTTCTGCCTTAAAAAAAGGCTTCTGATGCAACTTCACTGTATTAACATTGATACAGGTCATTTATTTTATCTAATTCATTTCATGGCGAATTGAATCTGGAATCCAATATATATCAGAGAAGTGAATAAAATATAGTGTCTGGTTTCTTCGTAGAGAAGAAATTGGTTTATGATTCCAAAAGACCAAGTAATATTAATAGACATTTTCAATTCCCTCCTATTGTTTTCTTATCGTATGTTTTCTTAATCGGACAAGCATGCTCATCTTGTTTTTTTTTTTTTTTTTTTTAATTGTGGTTCAGCAGTCACTACACTATAGGAGGTTAAATATTACATAGCAGTTCAACAAAGAGTGGTAAACTGCTATGTACATTTTTTTTACGAATAGGCTATTTTGCCGGTCCCGGTAATACAGACACCAAGGTTATGTTGCCGGGAAATAGAAAGAGTGCTTTAGCACTAAAAATATATTATATTTGAGATTGTTAGTACAGTGATTGTGTGAGATGTGCTGTCAGGACTTGAACTACATGGATTCTGTGGTCTGTGACTTTTGACTTCAGTGGGTGCACCCGAAGTGTATTGGCAAGAGAGCCATACCCAAAAGCAAGTTTGGGAACTGTTATACCTGAAGTGTTTAAAATATTCAGAGAATTTCTTTTGATAACCAATGACGAATAAATGATTTTAACTTGTGTTTTAATAACTGATGGTGGAAAAGATTTTAAATTGATGGTGAAAATAAACTTTTATGTTAAATCTGTGTGTAGATATTTTTAATATTACCTGCCTTCATAATAGACTGGGAATCTATTTTACCGAGACCGGTAACATAAACTTAAAAGTATGTTTTTCTATTTTACTGTGACCGGCAAAATAGCCTCTTCCGTTTTTTGTTTTGTTTTGTTTTTTTTTTTGTTTTTTTGTTTTTTGTACGAGTTATAAGTGCTGTCTGGAATTGTCATGCCGGTGGGAATTTTTTCAACTTTTAGAATAAACGAGTTTTTTTGGGGTTTTTTTTTAATTCCCGAACCAAAAATTAGAATCACGGAGAATTTTAATTAAAAAAAATATTAAGCAGGCCCTACCAAACAATTTCAATTTTACAACTTGAGGCCGTAGCCAAACCTATGATACTATTTTGGAATCGCGCCTACCCTCGTGAGCAAATTAAAAACATTCCAGGCCAGATCTGGACCCGAAATTCTGAAATTTGGGATTCTCCAAACTTTTCATTCCTGCAATTGTCTTCGGCGATTTTTTACGTGATTTTTACGAATTTTTCTGTACGATAACAGTTTTTATAACTTGTAAGCAAATATGGAAAATATTGAAATTAATTGTGAAATCCAGCGAAATTCACCCATGAATTAAAAATAATTGTTTGTACAGAAAGTAAGAACCTACATACATCAAATTCACTTTAAATTAATTGGCGACAGAAGAATTATCATTGAACATTTAAAAGGTAAGTTTAGATATTAATGGAATACTTAAATGAAGCTATCAATTTTGAGTTCTTCTGTATTTTATTGTTGCCTATCGCATACGGCAGTAGTCTGCCTCACAAAAAGAAATCTCTGCCAACAGAGGACCAGATTGCAATCAAAAGAGCCAAGGCTGCAGCAAGGAAAAGAAAGTCCCATGCAAATGAAAACCCAGATCAATTGGCAGCCAGGAGAGCTTCCAATGCTTAGAATATGCAAAAACTTAGGGACTCTCAAACTCATGAACAAGCCGAAGGCCAAATCAAGAGCTCTCCGCAGGAGCTAGTTTAACTGCCGCCCGAGAGGGTGACTTTAAGCTAGTGTTCTATATAGTAGTGAATGCGTGACAATTTCTACACAGATGAAGAAGATACTAGAAATAACAAATATGTGTTGCTTCCGACAAATGCTGTGAACATGGACAGAACATGTAGCCAACAAGAAATCTTCAGGAAAATAAGAACAACAACGAAACTCATGCACACAATTAAAGACAACTGAAAGTTCTGGAAAACATAATGAGGAAAGCGGACCTAGAAAATTTAACACTCACAGGCATACTAAAAGCTGGTGGAAAACTAAGATTAACCTATTTAACAATCTTGGATGAATAGATGACAGAACAAAGGATGAAATATACTCAGAGCAACAAAAGACAAAGTTGTGGTGAGCCATGATCGCCAACGTCTTCGAAGGACTTTGCACATAAAAGAAAGAATACATTCAAACAATAACTCCACCTGTATCCGACAAAATAAGAACGAGATAAGACAATCCTATTTCGCCTCAGGTACATTAGAAACAGAAAACCCGATTGGCTACTTTATCTTATGAGAACAAAATGCTGTTTATCATTGCACATTATTTAAGTAGCGATATCCTTTAATACGCTTCGGTGAGAGAGACGTTTCTTTGGCTGGTTCATTTTATACCTGTTTATTAAATCATTAGTTGTATATATTACTTGTGATATCACAGGTAGGACTCATTAAACAAATACTGCTAAGCTTTATTTAAACTATTTATATTCAGACTAGCAACGTTTCAATCAATCCGATCTTCCTCAGGTGTATATCGATTTAGGTAAATGACAGGGAGTTCGGAACAGAACCCTTTATTTAACCTAGGGGTACAGACTGTACACAAGGTCATAATGCCGTAGTCGCTAGTGGATTAAAGCGTTGGTTTGTGACAGTGATTGGGTTCAATCCCTGGGTAGGGTAGTGTGTATTCAGTTGAAACAGGCAGGCAAATACTGAACAATACTAAATAAAAATAAGAACTAGACCGTGGACGTGGACAGTGGAATGAGAACAGTCTACGCCCATAGATTAAATAAAGGATTCAGTCTAGATTTCCCTGTAGGTTACCCAGTTCGGTATACACTTGAAGAAGGCCGGATAACACAATGGCCAAAATGCATAACAACCATCTTCCTAATGTTGACAATGATACGTAGCAAGTGATCACAGAATCGGGACGGGAAGTTCTTCTGCATTTAGCGTATACTCCAGACTATTTCTTGTTTTAGTCAATGTAATATTGCTCGTATGGCTGTTGATACCAACAAGTTCAAGTATTGAGAAATTCCTGGAGTCAAATCCAAAATCATTCTTTTATGAAGAAATACACACTTTGGGCCTTATGCCACCATTCTCCCAGAGTTGACGAATTTGTTGTTTTTTTTTATGGCTTATCAACTTTTTGTGGGTTATTTAAAGCCAGAAAATATTTTAAGATTGTAAGATTTTTATTTTGAGATAATGATGATTTACTGATACTAGTCCTACTAATTAACCCATAGCTGGGGGCAAGAAGAGGTGGCTTCATACTTTTCCCAATGGTGTTTGCGCGTAATGGAATGTAATAAACCAGGCTGGAATTGCAAATCGACTCTCCTATTTCCAATTCCAAGCCAGTATCCATTACATTACCCGCAGATTCAAGTTTATAGCACCTTATATTCCCAAACGGTCACCCATACAGTGTCGACGTTGCTTAACTTCGGTGATTTTACGAGAACCGGTGTTTTAACATGATATGGTCATTAGGGCAGGTAAATTTTAGAAGCGTAGGATTTCCCTGAATTTTAAAGTTGGGGGTTGAAATGACAAAATATTTTTTTCCAAATCGTTACCTGTATTTTGAGGTTTAAAAGATTAAGATTAGGTTCAAAATCATAGCGTTGGAATTTAATTCCGGTGATCATTAAAAGCCTTATAGGACAGCCTTAAAAAAAATTATAGTTCATTGAATTATTACAAATGGCAAGCACATTATTACTAAATGATTGTGCCATCAAATAAAACCTTCATTTACTTCAAAGGGAAATTATATTGAACAATTTAGCCATAGAGTCTGTCTATATTTCTGAGATGAGGTATTATGTACATTATTTACATTATTCGGACTATTGTCCTCATCTTTGTCGCCATATTTATCACAACGTTTCCTCAATGACACATGGCACAGTGGATAAAGGCATTGGTTAGATCCAGTGACAGGACCCAAAGAGTGTGAGTTCAATACCCGGTTACAGCAGTGGAGAACTTTCAGAAGGAAATTAGCAGGAGATAACTGATAACTGACATCCATCAAACATGGCACATGGAACTAGAACAGTCTACCCCAGTGAGCGAAATAAAGGGTTCAGTTTGACATTCCAACCATCTGAAGAAGGCCAGAGCGTACAACGGCCGAAACGTTGTGATAAATATGGCGACAAAGATGAGGACAATAGTCCGAATAATGTAAATAATTTAGCCATAATATGATGTAATATGTTATACAGTACAATAGTTTTAGTGCGATTTTGAATGAACAATATTAAAACAGTATTATTGGGTTATCTACACTTTTATCGTTTTTATTAATTATGATCTAACAAGTCTTATTCATTGTGTGTATTATATAATTTATTAAGCGGCACAAGGCCGAAAATATGGGGCAGCCAATAACGATCGAACTCACTATTCAGTAGTAATTGATTGAGCCAGACGCAGACGTGGTGCAATGGTTAGCAAGCACCCAATTATGTATATATGTATGTAAATATACACCTTGGCCCGTGTGTATGTACATACCTTAAAGTCTTGACTAATCTCCATTCTCCAGAGAATCATTTCTCTAATACAGAGTAAGATTTAATCGATGGATATTTTTTACTGAAGTGTTAATGAAAATGTGAAACAAAGGACATTCAGAGATAACTCAAATGGCCCACATTTTTGAAGTGCTATGTTCATATTTATACATATGCGTACGCACATATATATATTTGGGACAGTATTTTGCATTTATGAAAAGAAAAGTATGTCGAAAAACACGCACGAACGTAATGTTTGTTAATATCTTTTGTTAGACGAGAAAAAATCGGTGTTCATGGTCAAGTTCATCTGACCTTTTGCCCCATGCATGTTTCATCAAATAATATAGACAAGTTTTGTCTATTTATTTTATGTAAATTCTTTTCATATCGTCTGATAAGCTTCCAGCGTTTCGCATGCACGAGTTAGTTGTTGCTTGGAAATCTACCGTGTAAACAAAAACAGACTATCATTATTGTTTTGTCCGTGTATTGTTTAATATTGTAATGTAATTGTCATCTTTGATAATGGCTTATGTAAGCCGAAAGCTTAGATAGGATTAAAAAATATGTATCAATATAGTGATTTTCTTTCGTCTTTTAATGATAATGTTATTAAGTTTATCAGACGGTATGAAAATAAAATAAAATAAATAGACAAAACTTATTTAATTTTATTTAATGAAACGTGCATCAATGAAAAAATGTTGCCTAAATACACACAATATAATGTGCGTGTGTGTGTGTGGCACCCAGGATAAGCTGAACTTCGACGTTCATAAAAGTTTAATCTTGAAAACTTTTCGCAAGAAGAAAAACTGAAAATGTAGAATAACGTGTTTTTTGTTTTTTTTTACAATATATAAGGGAAAGAAAATATTTATTATCCTACCTAAAATATTTTCTAACCCTTAGACCTGCAAATCTTTTCATGACACTTTCTACACCTTGAAAAAATAGCCAGTACGTTTTTATAAGCTTTACTTTTGGAAGATACCAAACACATGACGCCATGATGGCGCCCACGGCCTTCATGGCGCCCCGGGCGACTGCCTGAGTTGCCAGTAGTTTGAGCTCGCCCTATTATATATATATATATATATATATATATATATATATATAATATATATAAAGTAGTTCAACACCAGTCCTGAAGACTATCGCTGCTTGGTGTTGACTTCAGTGTCCACTTTTATATTTACCTGCGCTCTATCGCTGATATCGAGCACGTTTACCGATAAATATAGCATACCTCAAAACTATATTTTTTAGTACTTTATGGGTATATCTGAGTGAAGTAGACATCAGTATTTTTTAAACAGTAAAATTAATATCTTCCAGTCTTTTATCGAAAGTCTTATTAAAGAAGATGTTTTTCCTGACAGGAATAGAACCTGTATTCTCTTTTTGATCTCTGGAAACGACCATAGGAAAATAATTAAGCGTTTATAATAAAAATAAGAAAAACATTAACGATTTTAATGAGAAATAATGCCTAATTGAAGTGATCATTAATTGCTATATATATATATATATATATATATATATATATATATATATATATATATGGTGTGGCTAAAAATTTTCTCACGCTTTAAATGACAACAAATACTGTGTTTATTGACTTGTAAACATGATTAATGGTTAGAATTAAGAAATATTGATATTTGACTTACAAAGAAGGTTAACGGTTTAAATTAAATATTAAATGAAATTAGGTGCATGTCTATAAATATTCAAACTGACGATTGATACTGGATCAATCTAGATAAGCGAATTATTGGGATGAATTTTGATGTGACATTTTCACGGCTCTATCTATGTAATTGATATTTACCCCTGAATTATGAACCTTGATAAAGAAGGAAAAAAATATTGACATCTTAACGACGTTTCGACCGTTGTGCGCTTCGGCCTTCTTCAGGTGATATTTGCTGTGAAGAGAGCCAGAGTGTACACCGGCCGAAACGTCGTGAATATGCTAGTGAAGATGAGGACAACAGTTCGAACAATGTAAATAGTTACAATACATCATCTCAGAAATATAGAGCTATTTTGTATTAATAGGTAAAAATTATCATTAAGCTATGTACCTATTGATGCACTAACATATGACAGAAATATGATTGAATGTACAAAGGTATATACATTCTTCATTTCTTCTGGGCGTGCTACTGAGAAAGTAGTAAATCGAGTTGAAATTTTTGCTTTTCAACTTTGGTGTACGCTATTTCCACGTTACACACAAACGGAAAAAAAAGGAAAAGGCATAATCCTCTTTGACAGTGGGTTGGTAAAGATGGCTTCCACGCACCCCTCTGTGTACAACGTGCAACCCGGCCTCAACGTATCAGTATGTCTCCAATAAGTTATTTAAAACTGAAGAAATATGTTTTCATCATTTTTGGAGCGTGCCAGACAGTCTTTTGAATGCTATAGATATCTGGTGGAGTAGTTTAGCGCCTTGCTATCTTTTTTACTGCTCATGACGTGTGTGTATTTGTATAATTTCAGTTCTATAACACATTTACGTTATATATATTGGTGGCGTTCTGTTTTTTAGGTAGCTTTGATCTCTTCAAAAAACAGACGCTATTTGTTTTGTTTATCTTTTCTTTTTTTAATAGCCAATTCATTTTCTAAAATGTCCTTTACCTGCAGACAGGTGTTTTTTAAATATATTCGTTAGTTTGTTTGGTATCTTCAAATACTTTTTTTCCCTTTTTTTTTATCCTCGCTTAGTTGTAGACATTTCCTCAGATATGGATAATATTCATTAGTTCATGTCTGTCGGGAAATACATTATCCGAGCTCAGCGGTTGAGATTTCCTTACAATGGAGTAGTATTTATTATTATTATTTATTTTTTCTTACTCGGGTGAAGAACACAACTTAATGGATGGCGTAGAAAATGCGAATATGAAGACGTGGATTCTCTTTGAGTTGCATTCATTTCGCGTTAACCCACATTCAGGTCTTTTCAAAAGGTATCAAAACCAAATCTTTCTGTAAATGACCATTCTAATAGCGTTTATTATTAACTGTATTTATAGTAAATAAAATCTCGACAGTTTTAGCGGGTATTCAATTTCATATGATTCATATAAGATATTAAAAATAGAAAAAAATACAGAAAATATTGATAAAAGAAATAATATATTTGCAATATTTAACAAGGATACTCCAATTCTGTTATAACTCATTCTTGATAAAATCCAAAAAAGAATGAGCAATATTATTGGTCTTGACCTGGCATCTCGGCTACAGTCACTTTCCCACCACCGTAATGTAACTTCCCTGCGCTTTTTCTAATTTCATGGTAAATGTTGGAATGAAATAATCGCTATGGTAACTGGACTTTATAAATTTACGCGCAATACTAGATCGGCGGCAAATCTTGTTAATTCACAGTTTAATTGCCTAGATGTAACCGTAAATTCTATGCTAATAGAATCTTTGCTCGCTTGTGGAACTCTCTTCCAGCTCCATACTTTCCAGACAAATTTAATCTTCAAAAATTTAAATGCAATATCAATAGTTATCTACTGTCTTCTTGATTCCTCTTCTATTGTTCTCGTTCCTTAATGTTTCTAATTTTTCTTATTCTTTCACCCTTTCACCCCTTATGTCTTAGCGGCTTTACTGCCTTGCATAGGGTCAGTGGCGTGCAGAGGTTTAGTGATGCCTGACCCAACGCTTTGATTGGTATGCCTCTAAGACTCAAATAGTGGGACAGTCTATAGGGCCTAGTACTGAGAAATGTGAAAAAGGAAGGCATTTTAACTGCCAAATTTTTTAATGCGCGTTTTTGGCCCAGACAGTTGTCTAAGGAGTTTATTTATTCCTTATGTTTAATTTCAGTAGTTACCATTGTCATTTTTATAGACACTAGAACATCAAATATATATGTTTATAAAACATCAAAAAATAATATTGATTAGAAATAATAAAAAAAAATACTTTTCAAAATAGTCATTATTTTTCTACTCGTGAAATGTAAACTACGACAGAAAGTGTCTTCTTACGCCTGCTAATAAAAACTTTAAAGGCTAAGTGTTGTAAAATATACCTCTGCAAATACAATGTATGTAAGTAATTCAATGTAAATACAAGGAATAACATGTAGTGAGATTAATTTTAACAGATCCCCAAGTGGGGCTCATGGCAGTTAATGGGTTAAATATGTAGAAAGAGATGAAACATGAAATAAACACTTTATTCAAATTAAATATAAAATAAATTTTTATTCCACTCTTTGATTGGATTCCCTCCCGATATGGATGTTCTGGGACATTTCACCGTCTGTCCCCACCTTCTACACGCTACTGCCTGGGGCCATATGATTAAAAAAATAAAGGAAAAAAAATTGCTAATTCTGTCATAAACTTTTGCATTAATTAACCACTTTCGAGATTTTTAGTTTCTCTCTGATTGCAAATGATTTAGTTTGCTTTGTTTTACGGGATATCAACCTCAATGGGTTATTTAATGCCGACAAAATTTTTATTGCTGGTAATATTTTGTTTTGTCAAAAATCTATTTCTGGTAATGTTTTTCCTTCAAAAATGTATTGCTGGTAATATTTATTTTTTAAAAACATTGTTGGTAATATTTTTTTTTCAAAAATGTATTGCTTGTAATAGTTTTTTTTTTTCTTCAAAAATTTATTGCTGGTAATAATTTTTTAAAGTATTTCTGGTATTAAAACATATTTTTACACTTTAATAGTGTTTTTACCCCAGTTTCAGGGTTAACTATTTGCCCATATCTGGAACCCTAACAGGTGCTACCACCTCGTGTCAGGGTGGACCTGGGAACACCAGCAATTAAGAGGTGGTTCCACGCTCCTCAGAGCCTCCTGATCAGAGGCCTTGCTGCTGAACGTAGTTTATCGTCTTACCCAGGACGTGGATGTAGTTTATCGTCATACCCAGATTGCAAATGGTTTATTATAGTAAAGTAATTCATTCTGCATTCTACATCTATTCTGTCTGTCAACAGTCCATCCATTAATTCCGAATTAATCTTACTGTCTGATTGTTTCACGTATTGAGGAAAGAATAAGCATTTTTTTTACATTATTTTGTCACTTATTCTCGCATTAATCCCTGATGACTGCTTTTAGTAACTAACGCACAAAATGCAGATAAATTACTGAAACAAATATCTTGTAAATGTTATTTGCAAAAGTCAGTAGTCAGTTTTTCTATAACACAAAAAAGATGAAAGCTTGTTAGGAAAAATATCGTAAGTTAAATCGCGTGGTAGAAATAAAATCAGAAGGAAACTAATGTTTGTATTGTTTTAAATGCATTGTCCGTTCAAATCCTAAACGGTTCTCCACATCTTTCTTGTATGTGAAATGCCATGATTTCTTGGAAAAATCCTACTGGCATAATTTCCCATTTCCTTCTCCACGGCTTTGAATTCAGAGTAATCGTTTTTTTTTTTTTTTTTTAACCTTAGGTGCCAAACATGACGAGTGAGTAGAGTCTATCCTATTGTTTAATACAGATGGAGTAAGGAGAGAAGAAGAAAAGTTATGACTTTCCCAAAGGTATTTGCAACAGAATAAGCCGGAATCTGAACTCGAATCGCCGATTTCACTTTCAGCGCCGTTAACTGCTACGCTACCCGTACGTCCCACATATACTGAGTGCAAATGAAAAACTACAACTGTAAATATTCTTTTTACCCCTGTGTCATTTTTGCAATTATTACAATAAAAGAAACTCTATAGATTCGTAAAACTTAATCCTGATATCAAAATAATTTCAAAATAAAACTCCTATAATGATTGATTCATTCATTTTTTACGGCTTATCAACCCGTTGCAGGTTATTTATTTTTTGGAAATGATACTAGTTTAGTGATAAAAGTTTTACAAATTAATCCATGGCTGTTGGAGAAGAGGTGCATTCATAAATTTCCAAATGCTATTTATCGTAAGTGAATATAACGAACCCAACGGGAATTGGAACTCCGACACTCCGATTAACAATTCCGAACTATTACCCATTATTTCACCTGCACATCCAAACCTACAGCACATGGTATTCCCAAATGGTCACCCATCTAGGTACTGAGCAGACTCGGCGTTGCTTATTCGGTGATCATACGGAACCGCTATTTTAAAAACTCGTTTAAGTAATTATGCTACTATAACTAATATTTTGTTTAGAATGGACAGGTATTACAATTAGATTTCTTTATTTTAAACTAGTAGCCATACCCAGTTGGTCAATCAGAAAAAGCGTTCCATTAGAATGGAGCAAAAATAGCATCATGCTTATATATAACAGAGTCTATCTTCTTCAGTTACTTTAAAGTACTTTCATTAAAAACATTTTGAATTAATGCAGTCATTGATATAACAGAAGTAGTCTGTATTTATTTAATCGAAGTTAGCTGAGGACATGAATGGGTAAAACAGACAACATGATGACCCACTTCAAACCACAATTCAATGTGTCAGCGTGCTACCATTGATGTAAAAGATACATTTATAAAGCAACTGTTAAGTTTGATGAAAATTGGTTGAAAGATGTAAGTAACCTACATAACGAGTTTGAACGAAATCAGAGGAAAACAGTTGAATTTATCGATTTTTGATCGGCTTTATCGATTATTGATTTTTGAAAATTATCGATTTTTTACGCTAAGAAACTATCTCTTACATTGTACAATGTATATGCCAAGTTTGGTCAAAATCAGTTCAATGGATCTCGAGTAGAAAGGTATCAGACAGATTGATTATATATATTTATATATATATATATATATAAATAATTTCTCACAGCAGCAATGAAAAATCTGTAATTAAACCTCGCAGTCACCAAATCATTGGGACTATGATAATCTCTCTCTTGATGTATTAATGATGGTGTCTTTCTCAGTGACGCTGGAGATCGATGTCACAAACCAGGATTAGTAACGCGGATTTTCAAAGCAGGACTATAGCCCGAATTTTAACGGCTGCGCAAAACAATCTTCTTCCTCTTGTATATCAATTTTTGCTACATTAAAACAGCTTTCATTAATTTATGATTTATCGTCATTCAATACAAATATGCCGAAGTACATTACTTCTCGAAATCTCAACGGGACGCTACGTGCCGATTTTCTAAATGACGTTTTAATATTATCAATTTCAGTAATTGATACTTTAGGCTTCATAGGGATAACATTTTCAAATCTTTGTTTCGTAAATCTTTTACCAGTTTAAGATCAGCTAATTAATATCGCTCAAGCTAAGCCTGTTTGTCCAAATTTATATAAAACACGTAATTAATTTCGTTTGCTTTTAATAGTTTTATGTTACTTATAACCAAGATGTGAAACACTTTTGCATATCGAGTATAATCCACTGGAAAACACTAGGTACAAAACAAATTCATTAGATGACGAGAAAATTTATATATATATATATATATATATATATATATATTCATTCTACAGAGTGTCCCTAAAGTCTCGACATATAGGTAATGTGATTATATATTTTTACTTTCATAGATTAAATATAGTTTTGTCAAAAGAAAGAAAGAATTGAGTTCTTTTTCTGGGGTCTGTCAAAAGAGAAGGTGCACATTATGAGAATCACAGATGCAACAGACTTGATTTGAATGCGATAAAATTGATGGCAATGGAGTTAATGCATTATGTTCACGTGAATCTTGCAAAGCGCATCAACCTTTACTTCACAAATGTTGAAAATCATATTGAAGATGCTATTTGTTAATATTCCAGCTCAATAAAATGTCGTTGAAAATTTAATTTCTTGAAAATGTGAATTTTTGCTTATGTGTCCAAACTTTAGGGACACCCTGTATAATATAAAACATTTAATGTCTATATGTCACACATTCTTATCTCCTCCATTTGAGATATTCCTTTGTAATAAAATTACACGACAGCAATAAGCAATCAGGCTTCGTATCAACAACATAAAATAATATCACATGACGCGTAGCAGAGATCACGTTACCAATATATTGCTTTTCATTTCTTTTGATTCATATTAACCTTTTAATAATATTTTTATTTTTAAAGAGTTATGCACATTTCTTTCGTGAAAGCATCAATGCAGTTAAATGTATTAATAAAAATATTATATTACTAACGCAAAAAATATAACCAAAGCAAAATTACTTACATGTGACTTAATTTTTTTGACGATATTAGTAAACAAGTGTTTATATATTGGCGGACATAATCTTAACATAAGATTTTCATGACACTAGACAGAAAGGAAACTGAAAGAACGTCCACAGAGGCTAATAAAGGAAAGGACCAAACACCAGTTATATGAAGAGAGAATGTATGTTTGTTAGCAAGACGAACAATTCAAGATGCACACTACGAATTCAAGTTACTAAAAGTAATCAAATACGAAAATTCAAATATATGGGAAGAGTTTTTAATAGGAGGACGAAAAAATGTCATACTGAAATTCAAAGGCGCATTGGAATAGCGAAAAAAATTATTTCCAAAAGCTAAGCAATGTATTAAGAAACAAGAAAATTTCGTTAACAACAAACAAAAGCTTATTGTAATATCAATCTTTCTATATAGCAATAATTGTAACGACAATGAAATCTGTGATTGTCCTGAAGCGGCTGATAAGATATTTCATCGATATGAAGATAGACAAGTATAACCACGTGGGAACGGGATTTTTGTCTAAGATATATTTTCCCTTAAAAAAAAAAAAAAAAAAAACGAACGTTACTGAGTTATGATCTTCTTTAAGGTCGAGACATTCTTTTGCTCGAGACATTAATATATATGGTAGGAGAAATATATATCCCAGTCGTTAAACAATGTATGTATGACACTTTCCCGCAATAGGTAAAGGAAAAAATAAAGAAATAAAAAACGAAGGTGTATTTGCAAAAGGAAAAAAAAAGTGAATCAACCAGGCAGAACCCCCTTCTTTCTTACGCCACCACCAGCCAATAGACTTTTTTCGAAACTGTCTCTTTATTGCAAGACGATACCGAGAACTTCACCGGCACAACTAGTATTAGTTTTCAGTACTGAATAGTTATACTATAAGATAATGAATGCAAGTGGCGCGGGTTGACTTTACAGTCCAATGAACACGTCTCGCTTTAGCAGATAATGTAACGATTTCGTAACATGTCCACTCTCAAGAGAGTGTGCGTGTGTTAAAAAGCGGCAGATCAACTGCATACATTAACCCAAATCAAAAAGGTCATATAAAACCAGACAAGCGAAAGATGAAATGACGGGACGGAGAATTCGCTTGACTAAAACTTTATATATATATATATATATATATATATATATATATATATATATATATAATATGAAAGTAAGGTCTATTTAGGCAGCGACAATTAATCTAAGCGAGTTTTGTCAAGTTCAACCGACAAAGTTTGCCAATTTAATTCATTCTATTTTCCCATTTTTTTTTTCAATAAGATGTTGCACATTGGGATCAAAATTGTCAATAAATTCTTCGAAATTCCTGTTTTACTCAAGTAATTTTGATCGTCTCAGTCATTATCAAGAACTGTGTATTGTCAGTTTGATAGACAAGATTTTGTTGGCTACATACTCGCATTTTTAGGGCAACTTTCAAATTAGTTTAAACGTCATGTGTATAGCAGGTTCACAGATCTTTATAGCACCGGAAAAGAATGTATTAAATATTTATATGAATTATTATTATTAAGTATTTTATGCATACTTCAGGATACCACCTTGCTGTGAAATAATTTATTTAGTATGGCTTGTTTCTTATATATGATTTATTGTTTCAAATTTGATATATTTATAGGGAAAGAGTGCTCACTATCAGAAATAGAAGGTTTGTAAGGTTTTAACCAGTACAGATATGTCGCTAATACATCAGCCAGTGATATCTTAGTAAGATGAGATACTTAAAACGAAATATCAATATAGACTATAGAGATCTTTCATTTCCTGGTCTCCTGTTTAAGATTGGGTTTCCGGTTCCTTCTAAAGTCCACCTCAAATCTATACTTCTAACATCTCCGCCTAAACTCAGAAATTTGATTTACTATTTATTTTTACTCGGTCGGAGTGGATACATTCGACCATTGTCCTGTTCAAACTCGTCACAGGTCGTTTGAACAGGAGTAGAAGATTATCCTTTTTTTTCCTGTTTAGGATTGGGTTTCTACTTCCTTCTAAAGTCTTTTCATTCTCTTTTACTCGTAGCAGCCACTTGTGTTTTAGTGGCTTCATCCCCTTGTTTGAAGATAATTGAAAAAAAAAATAATCAATACATTTACATACTTGTAAAATCTGCAGTACCTACATGGAATAACTCCTACTTACCTAAGTAGTTGTCAGATGCATAAAGTGATCTTTTTTTGTTTTTCTTTTAAGACATGGTTTATGCAAAACGAAAGATTAGTATCAACTATTGACATATTTCATTAATACGTATCTGTTTCGTTTGCTTTATGCTTTGCGCTGTTTGAGAGTCCTTTTCGTGCAAGAGAAAGGCTTAACGTTAACGACAAACTTGGCTTCAGTTTATCTTGCTTCCGTGAAAAATACTTTGAGTTGAACGATGATCTGCAAAACTAAGTCGTTAGCTAAAACTTTATGGTGAGAAACCCTTTCACATGTTTTATACTGAGCTGTTATTGTGTATTTGACGCAGATGACATTGTCTTCAGGCACAGGAAGAAAAATTGTGAGAACTCTTAGGAAAGGTAGTAAAGGAAAACGAAAAGAAAGAACGAAGTATTAACTGTAAAGAGACAGAATGTATGGTCGTCTGTAATAGGGATCGCCTAAAAATGGTCTAGAAATTGGAGAACTTGAGTTGGTACAGAAGTTTAAGTATCTGGGTAATGTCGTAACAGACGATGAAAATGTGGCGCAGAGATCCAAAGACGCGTTGGAAGTGTGAAAAATGCCTTCCAGAGTCTAAGCAAAGTATTAAGAGATAGAAACATTTATAAAGAAAGAAAGCAATTCCGAATTGCTGTGTAATATTAATTGTTCTGCATGACATTGAATACTGGACAATTTCCTGAAACATGGAGATGAGGCTTGAAGCAATAAAGATATAATTCTACAGAAGAATAGTAAGAATACCACGGACGGAATATGTGAGCTATGAGGAAGTTTTAAGGAAAATGAAAACGAAAAGGGCACTTATATATGCAATCAGAAATAAACAAATAAAATTTTTAGGACACACAATAAGAAGAGAGGGCTTGGAAAGTTTAACACTCTCACGACATAGTGAAAGCAAGCACAGAAGAAGGAAACAGTGAAGAAGAGTCTACGTAACGAATTTATGTAAATGGATGTCAGGGCAGGGACTGGGAGGGATGGTAAAAGGAAACATGCTGGAAAGTGCTACAAAAGACAAAAAGCTGTGGAGTGTCATGATCAGCAATATCCCGCAGGATGACATTACATAAAAAGCATGTGTGTTAGATTAAGTATCTACTAAACTTAGTTTAAATACAGAGAGTCCCCTATAATAATTTTCTTTATAACTCATTCATTAGCCACTGTTTAACTTATTCTACATTACAACAGTGGTTAACATTTTTGTGAAAAAAGCTGTTTTATGTAATCTTTTAACCTTTCAGTCAATACAAAATTAATGAATTATATCTGTTAACTTGTTTATGGTTTTATTTGCAGATTGCTGCCACATCGTGTCTGGTGCTACTTCTATATAGTTGAGACTCTTGATAAAATCCAAAGAAGAATCTGCAATTTTAGTGGTCCTGACATGCCATCACTGCTTCAATCACTTTCAAACCACCGTAATGTAGTTTTCCTGCGCCTTTTGTATAAATACTTTCATAGTATTTGTTTTGATGAACTTTCTTCTATGGTACAGTTGCTTTTTTATTCCCTCTACCCACAGATAAAGTGTACATATGAGAACTACTTAGGACTTCATAAGAGACTCTGAGGTATTACGGTGGCTGTAATAAGAATGCTAAGTAAGAAGGTGTTGTTTTGGTGCAAGGAATACAGTAGTATGTTTGGGTCAGTAATTGTGGTTAGCTAAGTTTAAGATAAGACTGACTGAAGACCAACCTTCTTACGCAACCCCTTTTTTGGCCTTGTGCAACATGTTTGTATTTTCAAAATAAATATTACTTTCCTCCATGGTAGTTTATGAATTTAAGCGCACTGCTAGATTTGCAGCAAGGTCTCATCACTTTACAGTTGAATTGGTTAGATGTAACCGTAAGTTCTAAGCTGACAGTTTCTCCTCTCACACGCTTGTGGAACATTCTCTATCGACTTCTTGCTTCCCAGTCAACTTTGATCTTCACAAATGTAAATGCAACGTTAATCGTTATCTTATGTCTTCTAAAGTCCTGTTCTTTAATTATTCTCTTTCCTTAATAATATTTTTCTCATACTCACTAACACTCAGTACCCCCCCCCCTTGCGTCTTAGTGGCTTTATTGCCTTGCTTGAGGTGAAATGATTAAAAAATGTTACAATTTAAAAAGTATATTTATTGTTGCCTGGACTTAAACATGGATCTATGACAACAGTAGGGAATACAGAACTCTCTCAGCCACCAGACAGAAATTTCTGTTGTTGATTATCCATTTCTTTAAATATAAATGGACAATGAACAGCCTGTCTCGTGGATGAGGGTTAACCATTTCCCACTTGTGCTAGAGATACGTGTTCGAATCCAGGAAACAATAAATACTGAGCTATTAATTAAACTTGGTCTGTTAACAGGTACACCTGTTGGTCGGTCAGTAACAGATTATTATTATTTGTAGCGAGCTACATGTCCGATTTAGGTCACTATACTTGTACTAATTGTCGGTGTCTGCAGTTTGCTGAGAATGATTCCAAAGCGAGGCACACTACTTATATTGATATTTTATTTACAAATTATATACTTAATAAGCGCGGGAAATGTTAGTTTGTCCTAAATAGTAAAAAAATAAAAAGAATTCTCCTGAAACATCCAAGTGTACGTAAGATCCTTGATAATTACATAGGTGTGTTGTTGACATTGTCTCTTGGCTTAAGGTGGCTCAGTGCAACACACTGTTGAAAATTTCACCAATTACACTTGACAAGGAGTTGATACTTGACGCAGCAAGTTGTGTGAAAGAAAGCAGAAATTGTGTTTATAAGAAAAGTGAAAAAGGAAAAAAATGCCTTAAAATAGTTGTATCAAAATACACAGAAGCACGCACATTATCTAATCCTGGGTATGACGATAAACTGTATCCGGCAGCAAGGCTTCTAATCGACAGATTGAAGGTTTCGAGGAGGCTGAACCACCTATTAATTGCTGTTGTTATCAGGTCCAACCTGACCCTGGGTAGTAGCACCTGATAGGGTCTCAGCTATGAATAAATAGTGAACAAAACACTGTGAAAGTATAAACATACATTTTTATAGTAAAATGACTAACAATGCCTATTTTATCTTTAGTCGAAACAATAATTTTGTGTTCAAAATATTTAGATTTTTGCATTAAATAACCCACAGATGTTAACATACCGCTAAACAAAATCATTATCAACGCACATTATCGTTCAATAAATATACTCAGTGTAAAGGTGGTGTAACGTTGTCGGTGAGTAGGGTTCGAGTTCTGGTGGAATATTCTTGCTCATTCCATACACAATCATTTAAGATATAAACCTACTTTCCAATACGTGGTGATGTGCGCTTAAAAAAATGTCTTGCTACTGGCATTTCATGTTGGTAAAGAGTGGATGAAAGAGAATACCTGAGCAAACCACTGTCAAAAACTCAAAATTACTAAGCTGAACCAGTAATAAGGTGTTACCTTCATAGTTAATCTTGTCATGGCCTCATTTTATATTGCTACTTTATTCTTCGCTTTCCAAGTTGGTTTAATGAGCCAACAAGTGTTTATGGCAGTGATTGCTAAGCTTTTTTTTTTCTCTGGGTTGCATTTTTGGAATTAAAATTTGTTCGCGCCTCACCAAATTTTATGTGAGAAAAAGTACATATAAAAATAAAATAAAACAGATAGAGGGTTAAAGGGAAATAACAGCAGAATCGAAGTCAGAACGTTATCATTGATAACTCTCTCCTCCAATTTGCAGACCTTAGTTTACTATATTCTTAATCTTACTTATTATAAAACGCAGGTTGTGTGTGTGTGTGTGTGTCTGTAACGTTTATATGTTGGATCGAATTTCCTACATTTTTTAGCCGATTTCAACAAAACTTCACAGGACTACATAAAATTACCTTGTGGTGGTTCTAACGGGTCGAAAATAGGAAAAATACAGTTGTTTTTTTTAATAAAATCAATTTGAAAACACGATTAAGACACATCGTGAGAATGAAAGGGGGAGAACTCACCCACGAAAATGTAAACAAAAGAGCATAGCATGATGAAAAAGACGCCGAACTTGACGAAAACAAAATTTTATCGTCTAATGTTCATATTATTATTAAAAAGGAAAGATCAAAAACATTTTGGGGTATTTTTTATATTTTTTAATCGCACGTCTGAAATTTTCGTTAAAAATATTGTTTTTTTTTTCAAAAAAAAGGGCAGATAATCATTTTCAATCATTTTTTTCGATTTGATAAAAAGATTAAAATCTTACTTTGATATTCTTTTAAAAGTCAATTATCATTTTTTCAAAACTGATTTTAATAAAAACAGATATTATACTGTTTATTTAAAATATTTTGAACCAAGCTTAACAGCTTCTGCGCCGAAAAATGTAATTTGAAAATAAAACAAAAGCAGGTCATAACCTTTCGCGTCGCTTGACGATTGGCGAAAGGCACATTCAAGACGTTTAGATAACTTACGGGAGGAGAATTCTTTCTACGGATGGAAGGAAGTGAAATTATTTAAGTGAACAAATTATTTACCTTGTTACTTTTAAGGAAAACTTTCAGCGCTCTAATTTTTTTTTATTTATTTTTTTTTTGTACTTAGCTTTCATTTTTACGTTTACGATGCTTTATGGAAAATATAAAAATTTAAAAAATAAGACTGTTAATAGTGAGATTAAATTTCATAAGAAAAAAGGTATCTAATTAATTTAGTTACCTTTCTTATGAAATTTTATCAGAAATGTACATAAAATACTATCATTTTATGTACATTTATTACATTTTACTGTGTTATTTGTATTTCCATTCATTTTATTATTAATTTTGATATTTCATTTATGGAAAAAATGTCATAACTGAGATTAATATAAAAATAAGATCATATAAATTAAAGTTTAGCAGTAGTTAAATTTCATAAGATGATACTGTTACTTGTAGGTACCCTTCTCAGTTGAAATTGAAAACTCAAATTAACTTCTCCATACGTGTTTCGCAAAAGTAAAGGGCTTAACAGCGGAGAACAATGCTGAACTCAAATAATGCAACTAAATTGTATTCTGGTTGGTCTTCCGTACTTGATAATTACTGTCCGACTATAAACACAAAATTACATTTCTTAATTACCATGGCTAATCTGATTGGTCCAAATTATACAATTTTCAAAGCGCTAGACAATGACAATCTCACACGGACATTTTGAAAGGTTCATGTTGCTTTTAACTAATGTTAAAATATTTTTAAAATTCAATTTAAACATTTTTTTTAAAATCTTTTTTAAAATTAAAGAAATAAGAAATAATTGTATTAAAAATTCAATTTTCATTGAAAAAATTTTTTTGCTTTCAGAAAATATTGTCCATATTCATAAAAACAAATTAAAACAAATAAAAGCATTTGAAACTAAATAATATATTTGTTTTATTGAGTTTTGTATGTTACAATTCACAGCTGATTTTCAGGTACGTTGGCCAAAAAAAAAAAAAAAAAAAAAACATGATTTGCATTCTTCAAAGCCTTGTGCTTTTAACTATTGTAATCACTAAAACCGATGGTCTCAATTTCTAGAGTTTTTCATAAAATTAGTTATGGGGTGTTAATAAATATAAAAAAATATTTCTGCCATGACTTTAATAAAAAAAAAATATTTATAATAATTTCGATCATCTGTGAATAGTTTCTGAAAGTTTCATTAACATCTGACAATTATTTTTATTTTTGCAAGATTTTCCAAATTAATGTGTGTAAATACAAAAAAATGCGCTAAAAATTATCTATGTTATTTACTACCCCTTGTTGCGACAAAGAGAAACAAGATTTTTTAAATCAAAATTTAGAATATTCTAAAAAGATGGAAAATTTTTAAAAAAATAATTAAAAAAAAATTTAGTCTATCCTCTTCATAAAAAAATTAGCATTTTGACGATAAAATTTTGTTTTCATAATCTTTGTCGTCTTTTTCATCAGACTATGCTCTATGTTTTAGCGATTCCGTGGAGTGACTTAGGTTAAAAACCAGGTTGTTTATGTGTGTGTGTGTGTGTGTGTGTGTTTTCCTTTATATATGGGATCGGATTTCTTACATTTTCTGCCGATAAAACAAACATCCACTTTTTTTTTTTTCGGCAGGTAGTATTTCTTATTGTCTTGCACACTTTTTTTCTTTATTTACAATCAGAATGCTTTAAAAATTCCATTTACAAGACAATTGTTTATAATAAAATTCTATTCACCAATCGATAGACTCATAACGATTGTAAACAATGTTTTTGTTTGAATTTGGGTTTGACCAAATCGTAAAAAAAAAAAAAAAAAAAAAAAAACTAATTAAGACATGCGTGTCCGTCAACCTTAAACAATAATCTTTGTCAATTTTATTTTTCAGTCTTTATGATGGTCGATACTTGATCTATCTCTTACTGTTACATCCCCGAGCAACGCCGGGCTCTACTGCTACTACTTGATATAATGCAAAAATATCAAAATGATAAAATCGGTCAATAATTATTTATAACTATTTATACTGGGACGTGCATGTAATTACAAGTAATACATAATATTTTAAATTTTGAAATCATATTCATTTTTGGCATATGAATTTTTTGAAACTGTTTTTAAACCTTTGATTGTCTTTCAATCATTCCGCCTCACCGGCTATCCTCTTCCGCCTCACCGGCTATCCTCTTCCGCCGCAACTATGAGGCGCGTTGCACCGTTTGGGAACCACTGGTCTAGGAAATATGTTTACGCTATCGAAACAAGTAGATGTCAACGCTTTTGAATTGATTGAGTATTTTAGTCAATTGATGTTCAATGAACTATAGTCGGGTCACTAAGTAGCAATTTTTTGATTGGTAATTGCTCAACATTTGCGATTGTTACTTTGTATAAATCAAGTAGACATTTTCATTGTCATCAGTTGCTGTCGTTGTGGTTGTTGTTATGAGCTTCTGATGAAGATGTGAACAAAACAAAATGGCTGTTCTCTTTATGGTCGTGAAAGAATCCCATCTCGAAGAGTTTCCTGCTCTTCCGTTTGATGTATTCAATTGAGATTAAGTTCTTTTGAATTCCTAATTAGTGCACATCACACCATGGAGTGGAAAGCCCGATCAATAATAAACAAATATTTTTCTAATGTTTTTTTTTTCTTCTCCTATTCCTAATTCAAAAACGTTTTTTGCTGTGTATTCAGTCTCGTGTTTCAACAAGAGTGGACGCTGGAAACTTTTGCACATATCTAATAATAAAAAAATCCGACATGATAACAGAAGAGGGAATGTGTATATATATATATATATATATATATATATATATATATATATAATATATATATCAGTGTACAGGCGTTTATTTATTATGGCCTAAATAACAAGGATAGTAAAAATTCTCAGCCACACCAACTACAGATTCTAATGCAAATCTGTTATTTAGTCAGATTTTTGGAACTTAGCAAAGTTATTATATTTAATACTGTAAAAGACAAAAAATGCACTGAAGATATTTTACATTATGAGATAGGGTAAAGCTTATGCTATGTCTCTTGAATGCCACTTAAAACATTTTTACATGCTGCCACTTTTAAAAGGTAAAAAATTCTCATTCCACATGGGGGAAAAACAATTACGCCACTTTTTTTTTTACTCTAACTGAAAACTCATGTCATATTTTGGTTCAAACAACTAATCCTCCACTTCAGATAATCATTCTATTGAAAGAATTCCTTCCTAATCGTCCCTTGTCCCACGGGAGTTAAAAGTAAAACAAGCATAAACATGTTATCTTGTTCTGTTGAGCTTCAAGAGATGAATATAGGAAGTTGTGGAGATGCATTTTCACCCACCTCTTGTGGCTTTTAGTAGTTCCCCGCCTTCGCTAAAGCCCCCGTCCTACTATTCATTCACACGAGCTCGTCAGGTAAGTGACTGGGCTTCCTTTCCTTATCTCTGTTACTCTCGGTATGACCTGTGAGTGTTAAGTTTTCTTATTCCTCCTTTCTCATTACGTGTCTAAGGAATTTATGCTGTTTTTCCTGGTTTGGTGTTCTTTCTATTGCCATTTTCTTTAAGACTTTCTTTTTGTTTGCTCCCTCTTGCCATGAAATTTTCAGCACCCTTCTGTAGAACCACATTTCTGCTGACTCGAATTGTTTCCTCTTCCGTACAGAGATTGTGCAATATTCACTACCATATATATGAGGATTGATATCACACAGCAATTTAGTACTTTTTTTTGTTGTTGTTCCTACCGAAATTTATTTAACGTTTTTCAGCACCTGGTTTAGCTTTGGGGATGCTTCTTTCGCTCGGTCAACACGTGTTCGGATCTCGGTGTCACATATTCTATTCTCTCTTGAAAGCCTTCCCAGATATTTGAACATCTGCACCTGCTTGATGTTGATATGCCCAATTCGTAACTCGCATCTGGTGCTTTTTTTCTTGATGATTATTATTAATTTCTGTCTTTTTGCAGTTCGTGAGAGAAACTTAAATTTTCATTTTCAGGCAAAAATATGAACTAATTATGGAAATTATGAATATACTTTTGGAGTCATTTCACTTGCATAAATTCTCGTCTTTATTAAGCTCTCATAGCTATACCCAGCCAGTCGATCAGAAAAAGCGTTCAATTAGAATGGAGCAAAAACAGCATCATCTTTAGATGTAACATAATCTATCTTCTTCAATTACTTTAAAGTACTTTCATTAAAAAAAGATTCTGAATTAATGCAGTTGCTGATATAACAGAAGTAATCTGTATTTATTCAATCGAAGTTAACCAAGTACATGAAGGGGTAAAACAGGCAACATGAAGACCCACTTCAAACCACAATTATTTTGGAGTTTTTGAAATTCAGTGTGCTACCAGGGATGTAAAAGATGATACATTTATAAAACAGTTGTTAAGTTTTATAAAATTGGTTGAAAGTTCAACGAAAAATAAGAAAGAAACCAGTAAACTCGTCATTTTTCGCTATTTACGCGGATTTTTAGTATATGGGTGGACTCAATTATCAAGTAAAATGACTGTTAAACAATCAACTTATTGTTGGCTACAATTGAGTAAAGTTTGTATTAGATTGCTTGAAAATTGAGAGATTTTTTAAGTTTAAAATTTGTGTTGAAATGGATTTTTTGTTTTTCACGGTTTTTCGCTAAACGCAGTGGCGTAGAAATGAAAATGAGGTATCGTTGAACTAGTCATAATGTAAGTAGCCTACATACCGAGTTTGAACGAAATCGGAGAAAATAGTTGAATTTATCGGTTTTTGATCAGCTTTATTGATTATTGATTTTTTAAAAATTATCGATTTTCTACGCTAAGAACCTATTTCGTATATTGTACAATGTATGTGCCAGATTTGGACGAAATCGATTGGATGGATCTCGAGTGAAAAGGCATCAGACAGACAGACAGACATACTCTGCGGGTCTTAAATGCCATTTAAGTTTATCGCACAAACTTTCATAACTGAATCAATAAGCTGTCAGATCCTCATACGTCGAAAACGACGGGAGAGTCCATTATTATTATTATTATTATTATACATATTATTACTAGCGACATGTTTAATGAACTCAGAGAGAATATCATCCATTTCATTATAGTTTGCAAGACTGGTTTGAAAACTATTGTTCCCGGCATGCCACAACGTCCTGTCTTTGTAACTATCAATAAAATTTGTCTTCTTTTATATCTCCTAAATCCTGTTTCGCCATCCATTTACTCAATCTCATTAAGTACATTATGCGTTGTTTTCCTTTGTCCCTCTTGTCCTCAATCTATCTTGGGAGTATCAGATTTTCTAAATCTTCCTTCCTCATTTTGCCCCAGAAATTTCAACTGTCTCTTCCTGATAAGTATGTGTCCTTTTTGTTTCCAAAAACCGCATTTTCCTTGATCCAAGTCTTTTCATCTTTGAGGAGATTGCCCATAATTCACTCTCATATAGAAGGACAGGTATCACAGCAGTTCAGTACACTTTTCTTTGTTTCTAACAATGTCTGTCTACAAAGACACTAAAAACAAATCGATTTTGCTTACATCAGCAAACTGAGCCACGAGATGAGCTTGCTCTTGTATACTTTTATTCACACTGTTAAATGAAATACTTGATCAACGTCGAAAATCAGAACCTGAATCAAATCCTTATATACAGTTCAAGCTTTCTTGATAGGATCGGGCCTCCATGGATCTGAACATGGTATTTTTTGTTAATATTGTAGAAGAAAGTTCCTTCTGTTTCTGTCCCAGTAATCTTCGGCTCAACGTTTCATCTTTAATTTTTGGTTCAACTTTTCATCTTTGGCTCAAAATTTTTTTGGCTCAACTTTTTTTTTCTCATGTCATCTCTTGTTTACTTTTTCTTCGGCTTTCAGATATGAAGCTGACAATTAAAAAGATATACTTCGTTCTAGTCCAATATTTTTAAAAAAAAAAAAAATTCTTAATTCTTTGAAAAACTAATTTCTGACTGAGCAAGAAATAAACGCTGATTTAGAATTTAAGTCTTTCAGAAAAGCTAAGATTTAAAATTGGCGGATGACTTTTTAAATTGATCGGAGTTCATGATAGTCTATTGTAAAATAGAGAATTCTTGTTCAGTATGCCACAACCCTAATTAATCTCCTTTACAGACGGAGGTGCGCGCTATATCAGCAAAAAAAAAAAAAACTCCCCCGCCTATTGTTTTGAAGACCTCTCGCTAAGTTATACTTAATAAGCATCAGCTATCCATAGCCTCCAGCCTCATATTTCAACTGCAGAACTATCATCTGGCGATATACTTTCAGAAACAAAAACACCGGGACATTAATTTGTTTAGCAAAATGTACAGTAAAATGACAGAGAGAGTACAAAAACAAAGAAAAGGAGAGAGAGAGAGAGAGAGATATGAGGTAAAAAAAGTGCCTGTGATAGAAATCAATGGGAGTGAGATTGACAAAAGGTAAAAAAATAGACGAAAAGAAGAAAAACAGAAGAAAGAATTGGGAAATAAGGAATCAGAAAATAAAATGTTGAGAGAGAGAGAGGGTGAATGTTGCAAAGGCACACAGAGAGAAAAGGTGGGATTGCAAAGAGAGAGAGAGAGAGAGAGAGAAAAGGTGAAGGAGTCGTAGAGAGAGAGAGAAAGAGAGAGCGAGAAAATGTGAAAGAGTCGCAAAGAGAAGGGAAAGAGAAAGAGAGTGAGAGAGAGTTGCAAAGAGAGAGCTTGAAAAGTGAAAGAGCCGTAGAGAGAGAGAGAGAGAGAGAGAGAGAGAGAGAGAGAGAGAAAAGACGAAATAGTCGCAGGGAGAAGGAGAGAGAGAGAGAGATAATGAAATTGACGGAAACAGAGAGTGAAAGTGAAAAGGAAGAAAAAAGAGAAAGGGGGCAAAAGACAAAAATAGGGGGATAGTAAAAAAAAAAAAAAAAAAGAGACGGATAGTGAAAAAGGCAGAAAGCGTGAGAGAGAGAGACACACAGAGAAAGAGAGAGAGAGTGTGTGTGTGTGTGTGTTCGAAAAAGCAGAATGAGAAAGAGTGTGTGTGTGTGTGTGTGTTCGAAAAAGCAGAATGAGAGAGAGAGAAAGAGTGTGTGTGTGTGCGTGTGAAAAAGGTAGAGAGATAGAGAGAGATTTTGCGAAAAAGATAGAAAAGGAGTCAAGAAGACAAAACAAGAAAAGGGGAAAAAGGGAAAAAGATGAGAAAAGAGGTAAAGGGGGGGGAGGGAAAAAAAGTGGAACGAAGTAAAGAAAAAGGAGAACGAAGAAAAAAGGAGAAAGAAGAAAAAAGAAGAAAGAGAAAAAGAAAAAGAAAGGGAAAAGTAAGTGAAATAACGGAAAGAGAAACTGAATAAGACGGAAAGTGTGAAAAGAAAGACGAGGTATAGATAGAAAAAGAGAGATTAAGTGAAATCGAAATATATTAGAAAAGGTAAAACTGAACCGAAATGGAGGAAAACTAATGAAAATTATGGTGAAAACGATGTTGAGAAAAAAAAAAAAAAAAGGGGGAGAAAATCAAGCTGGAGCAAGAAGACCATGGAACACGAGCATATATATATATATATATATATATATATATATATATATGTGTGTGGGTGTGTGTGTGTGTGTGTGTAAATAGAGAGAGAGAGGGGTGGGTGGGAGTGAAGCCAAGAATCTGTGTACTGTTTTCGTTTCTTATACACTCCCAGATACGGATGCACGCCTCTTCGGATAAGTTTGCAACCAATACCACTGCGACAGGTTTAATTAAAATGCTTATTCTTGGCTCTTTTTTTTTTCTTCTTTCGGCTTCATTATCTCTTGTGGAAAAGTAATCTGGGTATTTATCATGTTGTGGCGGCCATCATAAATTAAGCTTCCCGCCAAAGCCGATAGAAAGCCGATAGACAAAAGCAAATTGCATGGTCTGCAGCTTCCAGATGCCTCCATTACGTGCATCACGTGCAGGCGAAACCTCTGAGAAGAAATGCTCCTGCTGGGCGCTTCGAGCCAGGCAGATTCTTACTTCTTTCAAGATGTATTTGGGTAGGGGTGCTCCCAAAAAACTCTTACTTGCTTCTTTACTTTACCTTAAATCCTTCCTTTTTTTTTCCTCGGTATCTTATGGAATATTATCTTTCTTTGTCTGTTCTGCTTTCTCTGTCCACTCCGTCATTCTGTAGTGTCTTTCTAAGTTCCGTCTGCACCCGCACAAAGAAACCCTTCTCTCTTTTTCGGCTTTTTATCTTCTAATAATTATTATTTACATCAATCATATCTCTTTCTTCTCTCCTTTTTCCGTTCTTAGTTATCCTTTCTTGATATTTACTAAGCTTACCTTCGTATGATACAAGACCAAATGGGCCTAGGAAGATTATGGTAGGCCAGTCTTACAAGTAGAAAAGGCCTATTTTCTTTACTATAAATCACTATATTGCCTTATTTTCTATACTATGTGCGTTTAGACAGAGACCAGTTGCATTCATGGAAAATACACAACGATCATAGTCATAAGGCTGACAAATTTTATCATCTTTTCGTCTCATCATTCCGTTTGCTTTTTTTTACTATTTACTAAGCTTATCCAAGTATAAGAAGATTATGAAGCGCCAGACTTCACTGTTGGGGATACTCTGAATTTAAAACCCTGTCTTTTTATATACGTTCGGACAATTAAAAGTGGTGCCTATAGGAAAATAAATATTCATTTCGACCACCATCTTTCAGTCTCATTTCCAGTTTATATTTCCAAATTCATTTCTTTTCTCTTTTCCTTCTTTTCTCCTGTTTGAATCCCTCCCCGCTCTGTACTATTAGCTTTTTTCTTCACTCTCCCTCCTCTTTGCTTTATGTCTTCATTAAAAAATACTTTCCAATTTGAGAATCAATCTGACTTTCACAACACATGAGATCTTCAGACATATGACTTTAAATCGCTTGAGGTTTGAAACTGACAGTAACCATGCAGTGATGATTTCTATATCCACTGTGTCTTATTTTTTTTTAAATCAGTTCACCCCAAATAAGGCAATAATGTCACTAAGACGCAAAGGGCTACTGGACGTGAAAGAGAATGAACAAAGACTTTAAAGAGGACCGGAATCAAAATACTGAATAGGGAACAAGGGATAAACCTCTAATCTTGTTCAAAAGACCGGTAAGGAGTATGAACCGGACGACCCACAAATACTCTATCACCGTTATTGAAAACACTTCGAGCGAAGGTATGACCAGCGATATGTGGCATGAATGATAGCTACTAGTTTGTAACAACAGATTATGTCAAGGTCAGGGGTATATAAGTAAATAAACCAATCTCAGGTACTTTTTTTAAATATATTTTGATATCTTAAATACTGAATTTATACTACAGAAAAGAAGTGACTTTGATAAACGTAAAATTGTTATGGCCAGAAAACTAGGTCGGAATTATTCTAAACGTCACTGCCTGAGGGATGGTAGTTGTACCTACTCCCAGCCGTTATGGGTATGACGATAATCTACATCTGCTTCCTGGGTAAGACGATAAACTACATCTGCGTCCTGGGTAAGACGATAAACTACACCAGGCAGCAAGGTCTCTGATCAGCAGGTTTTGAGGAGCGTGGAACCATCTCTTATTGCCGGTGTTCTCAGGTCACCCTGACCCGAGGTGGTAGCACCTGTTAGGGTCCCAGCTATGGGCAAATATTTAACCCCCGCCCACACCAACAAACCAACATTAATCAGGGGTCAAAACAATATGAATGTATAAAAATAGGTTTTAATACCAGCAATACTTTTTTGGGAAAATTATTACCAGCAGTACATTTTTTAAAAAGAAAAATATTATCAGCAATACATTTTTGAAAAAAAAAATATTGGCAGCAATAAAAATCTTGTCGGCATTAAATAACCCATTGAGGTGTTGATATGCCGTAAAACGAACCAAACCAAACTAAACCTACTGTCAGAGATCCATGGAGGGGAAAATCAACAGCTGTCGACAAGATTCTGAATGGTCAAAAAGTAAGGACACAAGAAAGGAACAGAGGCCAAGTACAAGGCAATCGAAAACCTACTGTGAGACAAATCTCAGACAGATGGTAAAAGAATGAATGCGCCACAATACACAGTCCTTGTTGCTGATGGCGTTCCCTGCGCAAGGCTAATTAATGTTTATCACCAAAAACTTTTTCAGTCGGCACACGACCGTCAATTGAATCATGTATAAATGAAAGAAGATCGCCTGGTCTTATGAGAGTCACTTTCTCCTGAATAAGGTGCACCGCATATTACTCGAGGAAAGCAATGATACCAGAATGCTCTTTGGGAAAGCAAAAAACCAGTAGATGGCCAACATCCTGCTTTCTTTCATTTGTGTAGTTGCGTACATCTCTGAAGCAAAGGTGTACGCCTTCATTACAATCTTCTACGATGACAGTGACAGCTTTCAATAGGAGAATGTTTCCAGCTACACCAAAACAACTTCACCACATTGCCCTGGCCACCAACCTTCCCATTCATTACCTCTGGGATTTACTTCACTATATAATACGTAACATAAAAGGATGTTCTGTTAACATCAGATTGTAATTAGATCCTGGATTAAGACCATGCTTGGTTAAGAGCAACTGCACGTAGAGAAGCAATACAGAACGGGGAAAGTGATCCCATTTAGGTTCCATCAGAAAATACGATCATGCCGATTTCACTTTAAAAACAAAATGTTTTCGAAATTAATGGAGAATTAGCAAATTATTGTAGAGTAGCCTAGAAGCCGCCAAAAGAGGGGACTTTAGGTTGGTTCCTGTTGTGGGCTTTTGAGCCTTCAGCCTTTTATCTTCAGCGTCCTATGTACGTAAAAATTATAAGAATTTAGAAATAATAAAATTATTTTATCTTTATTCGACACCTTAATTCGGCAGAATCTTTCTTCGTATACGCAACCAATCTCCGTAGTTTGTTTACATTTATTTTGCGCGCTATTTTTTTTCTTTTAAAATTACGATTCTTTATTAGCCACTCACATAAAGTCACACTTAAAAGACATTAGGGAATCCGAACTGTGTAATATTTCAATTACGTCACAGTAAACGTGCTAGAAAAAGAAAAGAATAAAATATGAGCAACATACCGTGCTCCACTTAAGTTATCTTGTATATATTTTATGTTGTGTTTTAGTAAATTAAATATTTGTTTGTGATTTAGCTCTGTGTTTTGGTAAATCATTTTTTTCCTTTGTTACAATTTCCAACACGTAACAATAATCAAATTATTTTATTTTTATTCGACACCTTAATTCGGCATAATCTTTCTTCGTATACGCAACCGATCTCCGTAGTTTGTTTCCATTTATTTTGTGCGCAATATTTGTTTTAAAATCACCATTCTTTATAAGCCCCTCACATTCTTAAAAGACATTAGGGAACCCGAACAATGTAATATTTCGAATACGTCACAATAGGCGTGCGAGGAAAAGAAAAAAAAACATATGAGCAACGTACCGTACCTCGTTTAAGTTTTAATTAAGGTTTAATTAGACGATATCAATTGCAGTTGCGACGAAAGCGAAATTAAAGTTAAACATTTAATAAAGAATTGTCTTTAAATCTTACACACTGTTCGATATTTAAATTTAAAGTTATTTATTTACTTTTTAATCGCGTGTAACTACAGTAGTTACTACCGGTTATGGTGTAATTGAAGTGTATTAAATTACAGGAGCAGGAGAGAAAAGAACTGTTTTGATGTCCAAACTCGTTAACGCGTAGAAATTAAAATCGCCTCTCCTCATTCATGCTCCGTTTTTATAACGAAGTTCGATACCATTTCTTGACAAGGGAGGTAACTGTGAATTACTCCACATCCCGCATTTTTTAAATCCTTTCAATATGAAAGTCAATCAGGAGTTCGAACCTTGAGACCATATCTAGTGAAAACTGGCAAGATGTTGCCATTGGCAATCGGCCTTTCAATTTCAGTTATTTGGGTTTCGTGTTGATTCCCTGATAATTCACCTGGACCCGGTTTCTCCGAGTAAATGACATCCGAAATAGGTCTTGATTGACGCTGCAATGTATTGGAAGTTTGTGGCTTGGTAACGTTTGTTAATGATGGCTGTTCAGTCCTTCGACTTAGGTGAAAGGAATTTCGTCGTTGAATTTCAACGTGTCTTAGAACAAACCTTGGTAAAGCAGGTTTTATGACTGATGGTAAAGGTTTTTGTTTTTTTACCGGACGTATAATATTTTCTTTTTGCAAAGGCTCTAACTCTTGGAATTTTCTCTTCATACGAAGTGGCAAGCGTCGAGGAGTTGCTATAGATATTGGTTGGACAGACTCTTTTAAACTTATTTTATATATATATTCTGGTTTCTACCAATGCCTGTGAAAACTTCTGGAAATTCTTTTCTATGTTTGTCGTTTTCACTTTTTATAGAATTTACCCTCCTCAGTAGGTTAAGAGCTTTCATTGCTGGTGACCCCAATAATGGTTCCCTCAAATTTTCAATAATAAACAAATCCTGTTTAGACTTTGCTTTTGGAGTTTCTAATAAAGCCTCCACACGACCGACAACTTTTATCTAAAGGTAACCTGATCCATATAGTTGTTTGTTACATTTTGTTTAATATTTAGGGAGTTTTCTTTTTCTAAAATAACTACTGGGAACTACCGTTACATCTGCTCTAGTATCCAATTTAAAATAAATTACTTTACTACATAGCTTTGTAGTAACTTTAACCTTTGCTTGCCAAGCTTCTTCCATGACAGCGTTATTTCTATCGTTAGTTGTAATAGACCCAAAGACGTAGTTTAATTCTTCCTCCTTCATTTTAGACCTGCCAATCCTACACTTTTTTTGCAAAATGTCCTTTTTTTGAACACTTTCAGCAAATTGGATTTTTGGCTGGACAGTCGTTTTGAGTGTGACATGGAATATTGCCACAGCGTATGCATTTATTTGTACTGCATTTATGGTGTACTGTATCTTGAGGCTTCTTTTTATATTTCTTTGTTGTGACTCTGTTAACGTTTGCTTCTGTTGTATTTGTTCTTAAAAGAAATATTTTGAGTTTGTTGTTTGAAAGTTTCATAGGTTCTGCCTATGTCTATACATTTGTCTAAAGGGTAAGTTTTTTATCCTTTAAAACATTTCCCCTGTATCATCTTCAACTCCTACAACTATCTAAACTCGAATTAGCCTGTCTTGCATTTCCCCCAAATTGCAGCCTTTTGCTAGCTGCCGTAGCGCAGTGACATATGCCTCTATACTCTCTGAAGTTTCCTGTTTTCGAATATGAAATTTGTAAGCCTCGTACGCTTCAGGGGTTTCTCTAACAAAGATTCTTCGAATTGCGTTATTATTGCATTTAAATTTTTTTATTTCTCCTCTTCTTTATCGAATTTCAACCCCTCGTAAATATCGTATGCATTGTCATCTATTATTGACAAAAAGACAGGGGTTTCGTATATACTATCAGGTTCTTTGTTGAGTCGATTGGCTTTCGAAAATTTGGAATAACCTTTTTCCAGTTAGTTGCCAAATTTCCTGATAAAACCATCTTTGCAGAAGTTTAGACACTTACTGTAAATTGCTTTTGGTTATCGTGTCCTTGTTCAGAATTATATGCAATGACAATTCGTCAATTGAACTAAACATCTTTTGTAACAAAGATAACTAATTGGTTTTTGTTTTTATTTTACAATTTGTCATTTTTTTTAATCCACCTGTATATTCCAATACCTTATTTTTTCGTCGTAACGTTTTTTTTTTTCTTTCGGACACTATGCGGCGCAAGTTCTTCCTTACACCATGGGGCGTAATTTAATTTAAATTACAGAAAGGGGAAAGAAGAGAAGATGGAGTCTTTGCCTGTTTGACGTCTAAACCCGTTAACCCATTGAATTTAAAATCTCTCCGTCCATATTCAAGCTCCGTTTTTATAGCGAAGGCTGATACTATTTCTTGACAAGGGAGGTAACCGTGGATTACTCTAACCGACTACTTTAGGTTGTTTATGATTCACTGAGATTGAAAAACGGACGGACAGACAGACACACGTACACTGACCCAACAAATATTTTAATCATTGCCGAGAGAAAAATTGTTTAATGTTAAACATTTTTTCTTTCCTTCTTCAATATTTAATTACATTATCTTCGGTGTTAAAATCTAACGCAAAAGTCATTCTCCGCTTTATGACATAGGCGAACAAATGCGAAGAAAAAAAATCATATTTAACATTTTTCGTAGCTTTAAAATAAAAAGAAGCTGACATTAAATAAAAAGAGAAATTGGCAAAGAAAAAGAAAATGAAAGAGAGAGAGAGAGAGAGAGGGGGGCTCAAAGAATAGACGAAGAGAGAGAGAGAGAAACACAGAGAAAGAACAGAGAGAGAACATTGACTGATTATGTTTTTTACGGCTTATCAAGGGTTATTTAAAAGCTCAAAATATATATTTTACAGTGTAAGAATAATTCCTATTTTGCTAGTGAATACAGCATTAACAAATTTACGTAGAGAATAACAATGATATTTGTTAAAAGTCCTACCCATAACTGAAGGGAATGGTATTTGTGAGTAGGGGAATGCAAAGGACCCGACTGGAATTCGAACAGCTATTCATTACACAACTAGCACGTGTGTGTGTGTGTGTGTGTGTGTGTGTGTGTGTGTGTGTGAGAGAGAGAGAGAGAGGGAGAGAGAGAGAGAGAAATTAGAAAACTACCGGCCTTGTTTCGTAAGAAATCATTGATTTGTAATATTTATTTTGCAAGTGAAACTAAATCGAAAGAGTATAGACACTGAGAGTTCTGGCTATTTAGCGATGCGCATCAAATTTTGATATAAGTGGTGACATATCGTGAGACGACATTTTGTGGGAGGGACAATTTTGCTGTTACACCTTATATATATATATATATATAATTTTTTTTTAATATTTAATATAATTGTGTATATTTCCTCAGCATCAGTGGCCGGAATTCAGACCAAAGTATTGAAAAAAGTTGATGCATTGTAGCGGAGATTTCATTATAGTTTTGAAGGATTTGAAATGAAATTCTGTTATATTTCATGAGATACTGATTGACAAGTGAAGTCGTTTTCCTTTTTTTTTTCTTTCTTTCTCCCACCTCGCTTCAGTGTTAAGGACTTCCCTCTTCATTATTGCCTTTCTACTCTTAGGATTTTTACTTCAGGACAACCTCCCCTATTGAAAAAGAAGCGATAAGAAAAGGGCCAAGTTTATATGTAGCATTTTTTGAGGTGTGTGGGGGGGGCGGTGATGGTGGGGTAATATTCCCGATTGCGATGTCATGGCTTCACGGATTTACGTTGCATTGTTCTCAACTATTTGATCATTCAAGAGACACTTGAAGTGGGTACAGGCAGCTAAGAGTGGTGAGGGGCGTGGGGAAGTGAAGATTAGAATGACGGATGAGAGAAATGAAACAGACTGGAAAGAAAAAGAAAGCAAACTGAAAAATACAAGGAAAAATTCCACCTCCTATACCCTAATATGAGAGAGAGAGAGAGTGTGTGTGAGAATGAGAGAGAGAGAGAGAGAGAGAGATCAGAGAAACTGAAGCAGATAAGAAAAGAAATATGAAAGAAAAGTAAACAGAAAAAAGTAAGAAAGGAAAAAAGAGGGATCAATAAAATAGATTAGAAGAGAAGAAATGAATGATAACGATAAAAAAAAAGAAAGAAAAAAATAAAGATGGAAAAATTAAACTGAAGAGAAAATAAGTGTAAGAAAAGAAAAGAGAGATATAAACTCAGGTACAGATTTAACCATCAAAAGAGGGGGAAAAAATGTCTGTTTTTCAAAATGTGGAATTTATGAACCTATTCAACATTCAAGCCGTACTAACATTTTTCAATATACAATCAATTCTTTGGAAGAGCTTGCACAAACAAACTGTCGAGGCCGAAAACCAAATATGAATATTAATAATTCTTTAGAACCGTAAACTAAATAAATGGATCAAATTAGTTTCACGTCTACGAAAACTGTCTTTCCCCGCCACCAAATCTATTGACAAGGGAGATAATTGCGTTCGTGTTCACACGAACATGTTTTCCAAAACCAATTTTGTCAATATGTCAAATGAGGAAAACATTCAAATCTTGGTATTACTTATCAAATGAAGTTTCTTTTAATTTGTCTACACGGTGAGCTCAGTGGTAGTGATTTTGTTCATACGTATCAGTTTTTCAAAAGTCTTTACGTGGCCTGGCAGGTGAGAAATTATTTTCCACTCAACAGTCACTTTCGCGCAGACACAACATCGCAAGTAAAATGAGCTACATTCCTTAGTTACAGTACTTCAGACCTTTACGGTTTAAGACCCGGCCCATATCATGTACACTAGGGCGAACTATTCTCATTCTCTCCGTATTCTGTTAGTAAGAAGGAACTTCTATTCAGACAGCGTCTTCCCTAATAGCCGCCGCTTTGTGAGACAGACACTCGGTCGGACGATTTGTATTGGGTGGGAGATAGGGGGGAAAAAAAGAAAAGAAAATCAATCTTTCAAATGAAAATTTAAGGCCCGGTAGAGAAAGAAAGTGAAATTAGGTCGGAATAATTTATTACAGTCTCCAAAGACAAATGGTGAGAGTTAATGATTTAAATTTAATAAAATCACTAAGGCACCTTCTTAATAGTAATTAAATTATTAGGCAACTTTCTTTGTTATAGGCAATTAAATCACTGGGTCTCGTTCTTACTATTAGGCAGTTATATCAGTTGAACTATTTTTTACTAGCAGGCAATTATATCCGTGATACCCTTTCGTAGTAGCAGGCAATTATATCCGTGATACCCTTTCGTAGTAGCAGGCAATTATATCCGTGATACCCTTTCGTAGTAGCAGGCAATTATATCCGTGATACCCTTTCGTAGTAGCAGGCAATTATATCCGTGATACCCTTTCGTAGTAGCAGGCAATTATATCCGTGATACCCTTTCGTAGTAGCAGGCAATTATATCCGTGATACCCTTTTCGTAGTAGCAGGCAATTATATCCGTGATACCCTTTCGTAGTAGCAGGCAATTATATCCGTGATACCCTTTCGTAGTAGCAGGCAATTATATCCGTGATACCCTTTCGTAGTAGCAGGCAATTATATCCGTGATACCCTTTCGTAGTAGCAGGCAATTATATCCGTGATACCCTTTCGTAGTAGCAGGCAATTATATCCGTGATACCCTTTCGTAGTAGCAGGCAATTATATCCGTGATACCCTTTCGTAGTAGCAGGCAATTATATCCGTGATACCCTTTCGTAGTAGCAGGCAATTATATCCGTGATACCCTTTCGTAGTAGCAGGCAATTATATCCGTGATACCCTTTCGTAGTAGCAGGCAATTATATCCGTGATACCCTTTCGTAGTAGCAGGCAATTATATCCGTGATACCCTTTCGTAGTAGCAGGCAATTATATCCGTGATACCCTTTCGTAGTAGCAGGCAATTATATCCGTGATACCCTTTCGTAGTAGCAGGCAATTATATCCGTGATACCCTTTCGTAGTAGCAGGCAATTATATCCGTGATACCCTTTCGTAGTAGCAGGCAATTATATCCGTGATACCCTTTCGTAGTAGCAGGCAATTATATCCGTGATACCCTTTCGTAGTAGCAGGCAATTATATCCGTGATACCCTTTCGTAGTAGCAGGCAATTATATCCGTGATACCCTTTCGTAGTAGCAGGCAATTATATCCGTGATACCCTTTCGTAGTAGCAGGCAATTATATCCGTGATACCCTTTCGTAGTAGCAGGCAATTATATCCGTGATACCCTTTCGTAGTAGCAGGCAATTATATCCGTGATACCCTTTCGTAGTAGCAGGCAATTATATCCGTGATACCCTTTCGTAGTAGCAGGCAATTATATCCGTGATACCCTTTCGTAGTAGCAGGCAATTATATCCGTGATACCCTTTCGTAGTAGCAGGCAATTATATCCGTGATACCCTTTCGTAGTAGCAGGCAATTATATCCGTGATACCCTTTCGTAGTAGCAGGCAATTATATCCGTGATACCCTTTCGTAGTAGCAGGCAATTATATCCGTGATACCCTTTCGTAGTAGCAGGCAATTATATCCGTGATACCCTTTCGTAGTAGCAGGCAATTATATCCGTGATACCCTTTCGTAGTAGCAGGCAATTATATCCGTGATACCCTTTCGTAGTAGCAGGCAATTATATCCGTGATACCCTTTCGTAGTAGCAGGCAATTATATCCGTGATACCCTTTCGTAGTAGCAGGCAATTATATCCGTGATACCCTTTCGTAGTAGCAGGCAATTATATCCGTGATACCCTTTCGTAGTAGCAGGCAATTATATCCGTGATACCCTTTCGTAGTAGCAGGCAATTATATCCGTGATACCCTTTCGTAGTAGCAGGCAATTATATCCGTGATACCCTTTCGTAGTAGCAGGCAATTATATCCGTGATACCCTTTCGTAGTAGCAGGCAATTATATCCGTGATACCCTTTCGTAGTAGCAGGCAATTATATCCGTGATACCCTTTCGTAGTAGCAGGCAATTATATCCGTGATACCCTTTCGTAGTAGCAGGCAATTATATCCGTGATACCCTTTCGTAGTAGCAGGCAATTATATCCGTGATACCCTTTCGTAGTAGCAGGCAATTATATCCGTGATACCCTTTCGTAGTAGCAGGCAATTATATCCGTGATACCCTTTCGTAGTAGCAGGCAATTATATCCGTGATACCCTTTCGTAGTAGTAGGCAATTATATCCGTGATACTCTTTCGTAGTAGTAGGCAATTTAATCAATAAGACTCTTTCTTACTAGTAGGCAATTATATCAACGGGGAAACTATCTTAGTAGCAGACAATTAAACGACTAGTACACTTTCTTATTAACAAGCAATGAAATCAGTCTTCGTGTATTAGCGTCATGTCACCATAATCAGAACTGCTTATGATAAATTTTACTGCATGGATTCTTGAATGAATTCCTGTTCATGCATTCTTACCTATAAATATCCTCACAAAATATTGGTACATAGCAGAACAGTTAGAACTTTAGTTTTCTGAGCAGGAGAACAGAGTCGATTTGTCAAAGAGAATTTTCGTTGATAATTGACGGCTGTTTGAGAGTTCGGAAACGTTGTGAAATGCCTGAAAAACCATTGACATGGGTTTACGAAACTATTCAGAAGCCATCGAGAGTTGTGCTTGATCGAAGTCATAAGTCACCTTGATTGTTCAGTGTCATACTCAAAACCCCAAACACAAATGTGTCTGCATAAGGGCCACGATCGATGGTGGGTTTGGGGAAAATAAGCAGCCTACCATTATTACTTACGGTACATATCAAATATAGTGTTTGATAATGCTCCTTGTTTTGGAACTATTTGTGCGTAGCATATTAACACAGTCAAAAATGTGAGACAACTGTCACGCTGTTTAAAATTAAACAAAGCCAAGGAAATGAAGTCACGTATTTGATTTACCACAAATACTAAATAAATTATTTATTAACATGCTAATTACATTGTTTTTTTTTTTTTTTTTTTTTACAAATTAATTACCAATTGTCTACCGCTGTGCAAAATTACCTATATACAGGAGGAACGCTCAAGGGCTTGAACATTTAGTTTTTTTTTTTTTTTTAATTGCATATGACATACAACTCTATATGTAAGACTAACAGACTACTAATAAATATGATAGACAACTATATACACATCTCATTTATATATATATATATATATATATATATATATATATATATATATATATGATAAAATATAGTTATAAATTATGCTATATTTTTTTGTTAAAGTACTTAATGTCAGGGACAGAGCGTATATAAATATGTAAGTGGACATTGAAGACAACACCCAGAGGCGACAGTCTATCGTCAGGCTATGGCGATTGCGTTTAGCCTCTAATATTTTATTATAAGATATTAGAACAAAACATCTTTAAATCGCTATACAATAACTTTCGTGTTTGGCATAAAGTTGTGCCTCTTCAGGCGATGGACCAGTCTCTTAACATCGCTTGAAGAGGCACAACGTAGTACCGAAATACGAAAGCTATTGTGTAGCGATTTCAAGATGTTTTTGTTCTAATATCTTATTATAATAATAATAATAATAATAATAATAATAATAATAATATATTGCCCTACTTTGTATTGAGCACTTTAAAAAGAAAAGGTTACGAATAGCGGAATTTTACTTAATCTGTTCTTTCTCTCATTTGTATATATATATATATATATATATATATTTACAAATTCATGAATTATTCACACAAAAACAAATGCAAACGTTAATGATTTAATTGGCGAGATATCCATCGTCGCAAACAATTCAAATAATATACAAAAACCTCCGAACCTGTTATGAATGAAAAGATCCTTGTTTCTATAAATTTCTGCTACATTAGTTCTTATTTTTACTACAAGCTTTCGTCTGTTCCTACAGACATCTTCAGGTATGGAATAGATGTTGTTCTTGTTTTTTCTCTCAGTAATAAGAGGACAACGAAAATATATGTATTGTTGTATCCGAAAATGCTATTGGAAATGAGTTATTGTTTTTGGAGCGTGCAGTAGCAACGCTGAGTTTGATTTTAAATTTTTACAGTTGTGCGTTCTTGTACAAATATGGTGATAAGCGAATTTTTTACTGGTAAATTTTCTGTCAAAGTGGCATGAACTATATTATTCAATAATTACAGTAATGTCGCACTTATTATCCAAAAGTCGCACTTGGATCAGTTATTTTAATTTCGATAAACGTGCAATCAATTTACAAATTCATGAATTCATATATATATATGTATGTATGTGTGTGTGTTTGTGTAAACTATAGACTATCAATTGTTAGATTTGATATATAACACTATATATCGACCTGTTCGTCGGATATGTGAATGTGTTTCATTCGGTATAGTCACAAGGAACAGGAGTGAAAGAGAGAAAAATGAACGACGATGAGGGAAAGTTTTTGCCATGTATTTTTGTACCAACTGTAAAGGACAAGTCCTTAAACTTGCACTTTAGCCTAAAAAAGATAACATAACCGGAAAAAATAGATTAAATATTAACCAAATAAACAAAATACAATCTGCATAAAAGGAAATTTTCTTTCACCCGCATGCATAGCCAGATTCGTTTTTGTAAATATCATAGTAATTCTCTTTCTTCGTCCCTTTAGCAAGATTAAACCCATGCCTTGTTTAAAATATGAATTATAGGCTATTTTACTAAGCTTCTTCTTCTATGTGCCATATTACTTCAGAACGTTGGCGATCATGGCTCTCCACAATTTCCAGCCCTTTGTAGCTCTTAGGAAATTTTTTCTCTTTACTAATCTCTTCTAGTTTTGCCAACGATTTACACAAACTCGTTAGGTAGTTTATAAGCTGTTTTTCTCAGACCCTCTTGCCTTCAATATGTCCTGTGAATGTCAAATTTTCTAAACCTTCTTTCCTCATTATGTTCCCTAGGCATTTCAACTGTCCCTTTCTGATGCTAAATATAAGTATCCTTTTTGTTACTATTTTCTTAAGAATTTCGTCGTTGATCGCATATTCAATCTATGGTATTCTCAGCATCTTTCTGTAGAACCATATTTCTGTTGCTGTAAGAAGATTGTCCAGTATTCACTACCATATGGGAGGACCGATATTACATTACAATTCTGTGTGCTTTTCTTTATTTCTAACGAATATTTTCTAATTTTTAATACACTGCTTAATTTATGGGAACACATCTTTCGCTATCGCAATGCATCTTCTGGTTTTCGTGTCGCAACTTCGACCCTCTGTTAAAACATCTCCAAGATATTTAAATTATACTTATTTGAATTTGGTATCTCCAATTTGTAATTTATATGTTGGGCTGCTCCTTTTGCTGACAGACACACAGTCTTTTTACAATTGATGTTTAGTCCTTTCTTCTGGCTTTCCTCCACTATCTTCCAGTAGTTCCTTTTTATGTTTTTTATCAACTCGGTGTCATCTGCATATCAAATGTTGTTAAGATTGTGGCCGCCAATAATTAATCCTCGCCTCAGCTGTCTCTTATTGATGCTAAGTATAAGTTTCTTTTTTGTTTCCATTTTCTCTAAAACTTTGATGTTGCTCATATGTTTGGTCAGTGGTTTGGTTTGGTTTGTTTTACGGCATATCAACCTCAATGGGTCATTTAATGACGGCAACTTTTTTTCCTGGTAATATTTTTGTTTTGTCAAAAATCCATTTCTGTAAATATTTTTTCCTCAAAAACTTATAGCTGGTAATATTATTTTTTCAAAAACGTACAGCTGGCAACATTATTTTTCAAAAACGTATTATCAGAGGCCTTGCTCTTGGACGTAGTTTATCGTTTTACTCAGGGCGCGGGTGTAGTTTATCGTCATAGCCAGGACGCTTGGTCAGTGATATTCTCAGCATCCTTCTGTAGAACCACATTTCTGCTGCCTCAGGTATTTCTCTTTCTTTGAAGAGATTGTCCAACATTCAGTGTCATACATGAGGACAGATATCACATAACAGTTTAGTACTGTTTTCTTTGTTTCTAACAAAGTTTTTCTATGTCTTATTACTCTGCTTAGCTTTTGGAATGCATCTTTGGCTATCCCAATATGCCTTCTGATTTCATTGTCACGCTTTCCGTCCTCTGTTAAAACACTTCCTAGATATTAAAATTTTTGTTCTTTGATTTTGGTATCTCTGATTTGCACTTTGGGCTCATCCTTTTGCTAACAACCATGCCTCCTGTCTTCTTGCAGTTGATGTTTGAGCCTTTCTTTTGGTTTTCCTTCACTTCCTTCTGTAGGAGTTTTTGTATTTTTCTTTCCACATCTGCTATCAACACTGTGTATATCTTATGTTGTTGAGATTGTGGCCGCCAATAATGAATCTTATTAAGACTTTTAATTCTCTCAGAATCACTTCGCTGTATAAGTTGAATAAGTCTGGTGAGAAGGTACATCCTTGTCTTACATCCCTTTCTATGTTTGCATAGTATGCAGGCGTCCGGGATTTTTATGAGATCCTTCCCAAATATGTCAAGGTTACCTAGCAATTCCAACAGTCCTTTGTGACATATTTTATCAACTTTTGTATGATCTATAAAACATAGGTATACAACTTTTTGCATTGATATTGCTCTTTCTGATGTCATTCTCGTGATAAATATCACATTTCTCGCCCCAGTGTCTTTTATGATAAAAATGAATCTCAAGTATGATATCAAGTTAGCCAAGAATAATAATAGAAATTGCTTGTTTTAAACGAATGAACCTTAATTGTATAGTGATATTGTAGCGGATAACTTAGACTTAATAATTTATTAACATTTGACACTTAAAATTCTACTACAAATATCTAATGTATTCTATATACATTCTATTTTTTATAAATTTTCTTCTTTTAATATTTCTGTTTTTATTGCATTAAAACAATGTTGAATAGTCTATTGCTTTAAAGTGACTCTGAGTGGTAAAAGTTCTTTTTTTTCTGCTAATGATGTTATGTGTTGAAAGTGTACTTGGCATATACTGTCATGCTTTGCAGAATGGGAATTTTCTGTTGAGTGTCATGGAACCCTGGGGATTCCGAAGGCTTTTCTTTTAATTCTTTAACCGCCAAAAGAATCCCCAGTAAAAGCTTTCGGAAATGTACGATATTAGCCACATTGCATTTTTGATATGCATTTTTCTGATTGGCTGGAACTTTCTGAATTTTCCTTCCATTTATTTTTCAGCGTGAACATTACAGAAGAATCGGGGTTAGATTTTCAAGTATGTAAAGGGTGAAAAGTTACTTCTCTCATTAGGTCGACATATTGGATTGTTACAAGATCACTTTCGCAAAGAATGACAATAGAACTAAGTCTTAGAGTAATAACTACACATCCAATAAATAAAATATAACTGAGTGTACACTCACTATATAATTTTTATTGAAATAAATAAAGCTTTTATAGCCACATACAAAAATTGGTGTGACAATACATACATTTTATATATATCTAGGCGAGGTACGCGGCGTTGTCCGGGTGTACATGGCTGCAATTGTATACCCGCACTCTTGTCTAGAAATGTATGTCTGCATCCCCACTTGCATGCATTATTCGTTGTTACACTAAGCTATTCCTCCTGCCTAACCTTTTTTACGGTATGTCCTTCGCAAGTGTTTGATTATTCTTAATAAAGGAATTCCATTGATAAAACCTTCTTGTGTGGTAATTGCTTGGGGTAAAATTGTTTCAGTGTTTTAGATATTCAGTAAATTTCCTATGGACGTAATAACTTTTCAATAGTATGGCTTTGATCACAAATCTAATAATCAAACAGAAACAGGGATGAAGACTCAGAGCCTGATTTAAATGCAAGTGCAAACGTATGAACGCCCCCCACCCTTCTCCGCACGTTTATCGTAAAGGTGGGGGTTAATATAAAGGTTTTTCGGGAATTTTTCCATTTTAACACTTCAATAATCCTTCTCAAAAAAACTTTGCATGAAATGTTGTTCGAGTGCCAATTTAGGATGGAATCATATGAAGAAACTCATGACTAAATGGCAAAAGCCGATTTTGAACCTAGTTTGTCACAGATTTCATCCAGTTAACTGAAATAATCTAAACCAAACATCCATGCAAGACAAGTTGTGTGTCATATGTAATTTACATGGCACATTTGGAAAGTGTCAGATGAAAATGCAGGTAATTATGGCCAAAAAACGGGCTTTTGGGACAGTTTTTCATGGTCTTTCGTTATAGGCGGGGAAGCGAGCGGGATTAAAACCCCCTCTATCTTATTTCTTGAGTGATGGCAAATTTTTTACGATATTTTTGAAGGAAATCGGATAAAATGAGAAAGTTATTCAAGTTTTTATGCGATGAGAAAAGATGTTAAAAATCGGAATTTTTGGACAGGCCCATGTCCTTTCTCAACGAGAAATAAAATGAAATTGGACTTTTTTGTGGGTGTGTGTGTGGGGGGTAACTTTTTCTCGTGTGTGTTATATTACTGATAAAATGTAGTAGTCTGGGGATAATTGTTTGCCAAAATTATCGTTATATAGGTGTGCAGTTGTTTTTTTTATGGAAACTATTTATTGGTTTACTATATATATATATGTTGTAAAGAAACGAAGAATAATGACGAACCTATCGAACCGACAGTGGAAATTAAGACGGTCCTATCAAATCACGAATAGAATTTATGACCAGCCTATCAGAATGAGGAACAGGGGAAGTTATGACCAACCAATCGAACCGAGAAGGAAAGTTTTAATGTATCATAATGATATACCACCTACTTTCTCTGTTAATTAGATTATGAACTGAAATTCCTTTCTGAGAGCATGATTAAATGAAACTCGTTGCGGAAATGTATATTACGAGCAAATAAATTTGATTTGTTAAATTTTCTTGTAATTGTAAAGAGGACGTGATTGCAATATCTACTTTTAAATGTTTCAATTCTTTAAAGCAGTAATCTAGTAATAAGAGGCGTTATAGGAATGTTCTCGGACCAGAATTTATTACTGATGCCTGACATCTATAAAGGCTGATGAATTGTTTAGCAATGATTCTTATGGAATTTCTTTCCATATTTTCCGGTGTTTTCACAGAAATTGGTCGGCCTGAATGCTCATCATCTTGAACTGACATTCGATCAGCCATTCAAAAACATGCATTCGATTTCAAGAATATTAGAAAAAAGCATGTCAAATCATTTCGAGGGCCTCAGGATCAGACTTGCTGAGGTTGACACAAAATGTGTTGTGGGCGTCAAACTAGCCATCGTAAATATCGCAGAGCCGTTCCAACTCCACGTTACACACCTTACAAAATACTAGTTCCTGTGGGCCTCTACCATTTATTTCAAAATGAAATTCCACCATTTGTTGGTTGTCAGTTCTAGTACCAGTAAGGCGTCATGATCTTTGTCGCTTGATCGAGTGAGACCAACATTTTAATTAATACGTAGTTCCTAGTGTTACAAAACTACAACTGTTGCTCTCTTCCGCCTAAATTGGACAAGTCTTTTCCCCTATTCAAGCTAAAGCTTTGTGTTACATTGCGTCTCCACCAAAGTTGATCAGCGGAAAAATTTTTGCCATCATTCACATTATGAGAAGCTTTTATATTAAATCACAACTATCCATCAAATATTTAATAATGAAACTACGCGAGTTTTCTGGTTCAGGGCGTTCGATACAAGCAGAAACAGTTCTGATATTAGTCACAGAATTATGTTTTTTCACAGGCAATACATCCCAATTGCATTTTGTACTATCAAGATCCTAACACCTGTGGCCAAAACCGGTAGACCCCTCATTAAACCGAGCTTTTGTCTTATTCGCTCTCATGGAAAGATAACTAATTACAATCTGACCTCGTTTAACTAGGATAGGATTAAAAGCACGTAGGTGGAACTAGACGAGTTTTGCACTTATCCACGTATCAATGTGTGTGGAATAAAAATAACTAAAAATAACGAGAATACATCAAATTTTGCTCTAGCGAAGAGCCAGCTAAACATAGATTGAAAACATTTCTGATTTGCTGTAGGAAAACAAAGTCAAGTTTCGAGTCGGGGAATCTACAATTACAACATACTGGCAAGGAGGAATCTACTATACAAAACCTAAAGCTATTTACTATACTTGCTGCGTCCCTAACATAACGAAATGTTAGTAAATTGTAGGTGAAGGTCTAATGCGCGGGACCCAGGTAAGGGTATCAGTGGAACATGATGACTGTGGCGTTTAAAAAGAAACCAATAGAATTAGATTACTCTGACATGCAAAAAGTGGTTAACGTATTTAAGTAGTGACCTTCTGAGAACAAGCTACAATTTGGTGAAGCCCAAGTCTTCAAATGAGACAGATGAATAAAGCTCACATCGTTCGCATAACAACGCATACGTGAGTAGACTGGCTTTGTGTAATTCTGTGCTAGGCATAGTAAATATCAAACACTTGTATGAATAATAAATATATCCGTAGATATAGCACACAGATATATATTTGTGGCTATCTCTCTCTCTCTCTCCCCACTTTTCTCCTATATGTAAATGGTATCCAGAATTTGCCTGACTGTTCGCTATATACTTCCAAACTGTTTTACGTAGAATACTCAATTTTAGTATAGCTACTTACTGAATCCAGGCCGGGGGGGGGGTCAACATTTTTTTCCTTAAGGGAACATTTCTCTATTTCTTTTCTTTTATCAGAATATATTTTTCATAGTAACAGTTACCGTTTAGTATAACGCTGTGATTATATGTTTATTATTCATGTGTGGACAATAAAAAAAACTGTGTGTTTTGAAAAAACAATTTTACGGAAAAAGGGTGATTGAAAAGTAACTCCTCATTTTAAAATTTATTTATTAACTATAATTTTTACAAGTAATGGATATGAGAAGAAAATGTTTCGCATGAGGTTTTATTTAAAATTCGATATAGGCACCAGATTTTGCTACTAGCTTCTAGAGTCGTCCAGGAATTGCGTCAACTGATTTGACCAGGATCTCTTGTGGTATGGAAGACATAACTTATTGTCTTCGCCATTCAATTTTTTCTAAAGTTTTGGTTTGATAGACTTGCCCCTTTTATCAACCCAAAATGTCACAGGGCATTAACTCCTGATTGGCAACTCATACATTAAATAGGGAGTTACTTTGCAATCTCCCTGTATATCAGAAAATGTTTACTATATATATATATATATATAAGTGTGTGTGTGTGTGTATATATATATATATATATATATATATATATATACACACACACTTCTAAGGAATTAATGGATTTTATTTTTAATCCGACATTATTTACGATTAATCTAACGTAAGCCGAATTAAAAAGAAGGGAGCATATTCGAACCTTGTCAGAGAGCACATTTCTTCATTCAGTCTCTCAAATGAGAAGCCCGGTAGACATAATTCACACTATTTAAAAACAAGGCGTCTACTAAAACACGTGTATCTACTAAAAGTGAGTTTTAACGTAATTTACATATTTCATTCAATCACCGTCTACCCTTATTTATTTTTCGTTTCACCTTTGAAAGTGAAGTCTGAAGACCCAGAGAAAAATAAAATTCTCACGTGAAATAAATTATAACAAATGGATCCTTAAAGTGGTCTGTTTTTCTTTAAATTAAATTATATATATATATTACTTCTACATCGGAAACTTATCAAGAACAAATAAAAATTCATTTTTTTTTTACACTATTGCTATTGATATATTTGCACACAGTATAAGCAATCACTGTCTCTCCTTATGACCGATGGATCTGAAGGGGGAAGCTCGACACATAGGAATCATTAAATTTTTCATTGATAACGAGGATTGTAAAACAGACATTTCTTAGTTGTAAATCTAATTTGCTTCTCTTTGATATACCAAGTTATGTGGATCGAATGTAATGCTTTCTTTCATTAAGCAGAATTTTCAACTACAATAAACCATATAAAATTAGGGTTTACTTGTATCCCTCATTTAAAAAACTGGGATCCTTAAATCAATATCCCCCTAGCGTCAGTTTAAATTGATGTCTCCTTTTTTTCCTTGTATCTAATATACAATTATAAAACATATTTTTGGAAAGTGAAGATTCAATTAAAATATATTTGAAATTTTTCAAGTTTTCATTTGAAATAAAAAAAAAAAACGAACTTCAAGCAAAATGGTTACGATATATGGGAAAAAATCCGTCAATTGAAACTGACACCATGAGAATAAGGGTTTTATTTCTTAAGCCTAATAATGTATATACGTCTTGATCGCTTGCACTGGTACTGCTCTCTCTAATCACACACACATACATACACGCGTGTGGTTATGATTCTTCAAGATATGAAGGACGTGGCTCGCCATATCTTCTCGTTCCTTGTGCAGTCAAGACTCCGTATTTTCTGAGTTGAATAGTCAGCGATTAAACCATTCCTTGTCCTTTTTTCAAGGGGCGAAAAAAATGGTCAGGAACCCTTTTGGATGAAAAGTGAAACCAAACAAAGAGCTGAAGAACTCAGATGAGCCAACGGCCAATTAACTAGAGGTGGTGCCTCAATAAAGTCACCATGGAGAAAGCGACGGGAGACTACTTCACTATCTTTCCCAAGAAAGATCACACATACAGGCATATAAAGAAGGGATTTGACTTGCAAGATAATACTTGTCGGTAATGAATATATGATTAACAATAGTCACAGTCGAGTTTATTAATATTGCCTTTATTCGCATAACATTAATTGGGAGCAAAACGCCTGCATACAGATAGAAAATGTATAAATATACATAAATAGAAAGGAGCGTAAGAAAAAAAAAGTTTCTTCTCACCGGATTGGTTTAATCTACACAGCGAAACGATCCTAAAGGAAACAAAAGACCTACTAGGACATATTATTGTCAACCTCAAGCAAGTGCAGGAACTTAGTTATCTGGGAAGTGTTTATAAGAGACGATAGAAACTGTGACATAATAATGCGAAAGTGCATTGGAATAACAAAAGATGCCTTCCAAAATCTAAGCAAACTATTATGAAACAGGAAAATTTCCGCAGAAACAAAATGAGTGCTGGCATGCTGGCGTTTGGTTAGTAAAAATCGACCTTGCTAACCAGACGCTCCTTCGTGGCTAAACTGGTATAGCATGTCAGGCTATATGACAGTTCCTTTTAGGATACAGGTTCGATTCCTGTCGGAGGACGCATATTTTTTGCGAAATTTCTCGGACGATCAGGCCGGTAAGTGTTAATACTGTTTATTATAAACAGACCATTTACTTAAATATTTGTGTGTGTATATATATATATATATATATATATATATATAAAAAATATATAAAAAAAATTGTCGGACTCAGTCCATTTCGTTTATATATATATATATATATATATATATATATATATATATGTGTGTGTGTGTGTTTGTGTGTGTAAACGCGTGAATAGAATGTATCATCCGAGAATGAAAAGTCGACTAGTGGAAACTCCGCAAGTATTGACAACTAGCATTATCCATTAATTCATTCCTCTACTTCCCTTTCACCTTATCTGTATCTACTTATTCTTTCCCTTATCCCGTTCAATCTTCTTTGACGGTTCAAGATATTTTTGTCTAACTATTTTACAAGGTGCGGCAGAAATGCATTACACATAATGGCAATTTTTAATACCTTTCTATTTCAACCTGTACTTCCTCCTTTCACTCATTGTCTTCGGATATGCAGCTTGTTTTTTCTTCTTAGAATATATATATATATATATATATATAGATAGATAGATAGATAGATATAAACTTTCCGAGAGTTTTCTTCGTACTTTTATCCAGCGTTCTTGTCTTTTACCGTTCTTCGTTCAACCTATTTTTCTTGCTCCCCTCCTTGCATTTCCCATTTCCTTTTCTTGCTTAATTTTATTACCAACGCTTCGTAGACAGACACTACACAGTGATCCTATAAAGAAAATTGTAATGATCGTATAGAAAACATTAATTAGAAGAAAATACTTTTAGACTTTTTCATTCCCAACACTAGGAAACGAGCACATAAAATTAATAAGCCTGCAATGCTATATAGGCGAAACCTCCAGAAACCTAAAAGCCCGCACCTACGAAGATACCTGCACTGGGACAACCCCCTGGACTCTATCGTAATATAAAAATAAAATACGCCATGAGTTCGATTTAAATTGATAAGAACGGAACATACTTTACGACGGGCAAAATATTTAGAAGGGATAATAAACACTTTTCCGTTGAAAAAAAAAAAGCAAAAAAAAAAGCAAGCCAAATATATTTATTCATATGACCAACTTTCATAAAACTCATACTAAAAGAATCTAAGATACCTGCTGCCGATGTAACCTAAGTTTTTAATTCTCACAAACATCCCGCAATCAACATACGGACACGACTAAACAAAAATGACCGCTAGACGCACAAACATTATCACCTAAATGCGGCAAGAGCAAATAAAAATATGAACATATAGACACGCCAACATCCCACTAACATCTGGTATTATACACACAGACGAACATCGAAATGCCCACCAGAATCGGAACACACGCACACATTAATATCACAAGACAAATACACGTGAGGTCTGCCTCATCAATGAAAAACAAGCACAGAACAAAATTGCCGAAATTTTCTCTTCCATAACTCATTTCCAAAAGATTTCTAATGAAGCTGAACTGAAAGCGAAACATTAAATTTATAAACGTTTCTTATTTGTTCCTTATTCTATCAAACATTAATTATAATAATTGGCACAAGAAAGAGAATTTCAGAACTACGAAATTAGACAGATTCTCATGCACTTCTTTTGTCGATATGACAACCACGAAAATTTGTTCAGGTATGAAAATGTACTAAACTTAGTTTAGTACGAGTCGACTGTTGGAAGTATATTATTTGAGAAGACAAAAAAGAGAAAAGAATAATAATAAAAATCTTCACGATTTGAAAATGGCGGATATAATGTAAAGTTAATGTAGCCAGAAAAGTGAAGAGCATCAACAACAAAAAGTAAAATCGGCCGAAAATATATAAAAGAACGAACGCTAAAAACCTTAATATGCCCTTCCCAGTTTCAGATGTTCATTCTGGGCGATTCTATGACGTCTACAGGCAGACAAGTGATCGAAACTTAAGAGAACAATACTAGTCTTTATTTATTTTCCTTTTGTATCTGTTTCGTTCATAATAAATATCGAATTGAGTAAAAGAGAAGAGAAAAAGCCCAAACAAAACCAAGCATACGGACGAGATAAGACAGTGTCTCTTTTTCTCCCTTTTTCTTTCTCAGCTTAAAACTAGATAAGAACAAAACAGGTGATTATTTTCCACATTATACTGACCCACATCAAGTCGGCCATTTCACTTTAGAGTCTACCATACGAAAAAAAAAAAACAAATAAACAAAAAAAAAAACAAAAAAAACAAACAAAAAAACAACGGAAACCAAAAATGTGACAATTGTTTAAGAGATGGAAGAATCCAGGACAGAAAATGGACATATGTCAGTGTATGCATATATCTACACGAGCTGTTGAAAAGTTCTCAGCTCAACGAAATTCCTGAAAACTATCTTTTTAATTTAATTAGTTCTTAGCCGAGCCGAAATCTTTTAATAGTACGCACACACACACACATATAAACAAAAGGATAAATATAGTTAAACATACGAGCGCGTGTTCGTATATACATACAGATATACACACTTTACAGTGTAAGAAAAAGCAGTGCTCAATGTTAAATAACAGAGCTATATAATAAGAATATAATATATATAATAAGAAATATACCTAATATCTTACATTGATACTATGCATATATAAATATAAATATATATATATTTATATGAAGAAATATAGTCTTAAGGTGTGCTATATTTATGGGTTAAAGTGCTCAATATCAGAGATATAGCGTGTGTAAATATAAAAGTGAACATAGAAGTCAACACTTAGAGGCGACAGTCTGTTTCATGCTATGGTCTGACGATTGCATATAGCATGAAACAGACTGTCGCCTCTAAGTGTTGACTTATGTTCACTTTTATATATATATATATATATATACATATATATATATATATATATATATATATATATATAGTAAAGTTGCGTTTTGGTTCTTACAACATTTCACCATTCCTGGCAGGTCTAATATCACAGTGTGGAATACCGGCTTACAAAAGGGATGGAAAGAAAAAGACGCTAAATAAATTCGGTTAAAAAAAAAAAAATTCAAAAACTTCCAGCGCCGCATTGTTCATGCGCAGTAAACTTTTTCCACTTTGTCATAAAATTTCCCCAATAAAGTTTATTTATATATATATATATATATATATATATAGAGAGAGAGAGAGAGAGAGGGAGAATTTTTGCAAATATAAAGTTTAGCCCTTAGCTAATTGGTATTACTTTCAGTATCCTGACTCCAGAATTTCGTAGATGGACCCTCTATCAATCACTCTGTCCACTCGTCAGGGAGTATCAGCAATATATAACACCTCTTAATATGAGTTAAACTATGTAAATTAAAGTATGTCAGGGTGGACAGTGGTGTCTATAAAATGCTCAATAGATATCTTGAGCAATGATTATTATCAAAAACATAAAATGTACACACTATCAAAGACCGACTTCAAGTCTCGCGACCTTTCGTTCATCAAGGTAAGAAAAAATATTGCGAAACTTTAAATCAGTCCTTGATAAGTATTGTAAACTTGCTTTATATTTTTGATTATATATATATATATATATATATATATATATATGTGTGTGTGTGTGTATGTGTATGCATATGGATTTTATAAATAATTATTGAACTTTATTTTTTTAATCCGTAATAAACGTTATTTTTAATGCGGGTATCGTATTTGAATAGATGCATCGTTTAATTAAACATTTATTTGGTCTACCGGCCTGCTTACTCGAGAAAACTTCATTAAAATTATGCAAATTTTCTCGAGTGTGTGTGCTTTACCAAAATTGTGTTCTCCAAACGCCCGTTAGGTGGCGCTGTTTAAATTTATAAAGAGACAACTATTTCTTTCCTCTTGCTTTGTCTTGCTTTAAGATGTACCAGGACGTGGTGGTTGACGTCACTGCTGGGACCCGTTCGTCTGTCCGCTGAACTCTCACACATACGCCCGTATCACACACAATTATTAAAAGCCAAGTTTTTAATACCTTTTCCTTTTCAATCGTGTACATATTCTTTTATACATGTATAAATTGTTTGTTGAAAATCCAGGTTTTGTTTCTTGTATGTACCCGCCAAATATCATTTGTGGGACAAATGTTCCAGGAACCATTAAATACCTCCTCCTCCCACACACCTATATAATTGCGTATTTGGGCAGCAATCCCACTTTTATGCAAGTTACATTAAAGACCCCAAGTAAATGTGTGTCGGTGTGTGTTTTTATGTACCTGAAGTTATAGGAATGTTTTCTTTTTCAAACATGCTTAGCACATTGTGGCCGTGTTCATAGTTAATGTTAATTGCTGTTGGCGTCTTTTTATTATTATTATTATTGCTGACAGTGGTTTTTATACATTTTGTATCCAGAAAAGAAAACACTTGTACGAACACATGAAAAATTAAATAAAAAGCTTAATCGCAGTACCTTGTTAGCAATCTTTAACGAAATGTTATATATATGTGTGTGTGTATGTACGTGTATTTATCAGTGTCTATGTGTATGTAGAGTACATTCACATTTAATTGTGTGTATGTATAGGTGTTGGTTTCCCCGTTTCCTTTTTTCATAAAGGGCTGTAGAGATGTTCCTGTCTCGTCGCTTTTTTTTGTGTGTATATATATATATATATATATATCTAAATATGTCTGGGTGCTTATGTATTATAATCTGATTGTGTTTTTGTTGTTTTGCGCGTGAGTTTAAGACCAAATCCACACACTTTAGAATAAAAAATATATATACATGTATTGTCAAATGACCGGATATATTGTAGCGTCTTGTCGAACGTAATTTCAACGAAGAAATAAATTGAAAAACATGTATTTTTTCTTTTCTCAATAATTTTGTAGTTTTTAAACTTAATAGTGATTAAATTTGGATTTTAAAATTGGCAGTTTTTAATTTTAATATTAAATTTTATCATATAATTTTATAATTATTGGTTAGTATAAATTATTTTTAATATTACCCGTATTTTAAAGATCTGAATAGCTATTATAACATGATTTCGTTGTCAAGCTTTTGAATCTTTCTATATTTGGTTTTTGATTGGTTATTCTAGCTTTTGTAACAATGTTTCCCCCTAGTGTAGGATCGTTAATTAATTTGAAACTTTTAAAACCATTTATTTTATCTTCAACATCATCACTTGATATATAAAGTAAATTATAACCGATATGGAATTTTACGTTTTTTCTTGATTTATCATATTGCTCTGTAACTTACAGTAATCTCTCTTTGGATTAATGTCTTCCTTGGAATTATTTCTACCAATTATAAATTGGTATTATATATATATATATATATATATATATATATATATATATATATATATATATGTGTGTGTGTGTGTGTGTGTGTGTGGAGGAGAGAGAGATATAAGCACATTCATTTTAAATTCTTTTAAAAGAATAATCATTGCTAAGGGTCTTTTTTGTTTACATTTTCCCTACAACTTTGTCATTGCTCACATGTTTAAATCATGGAGCTCTCAGCATCCTTTTACCGCGGCGTAACAAATGCTATTATTTTGATTCCTATCTGATTCGTACATCTTTAACAGCAAATGACTATTAAAAAAACTGAATTATAGGAAAAATGCCATTAAAGGAACAGGAACCGGCTGACAGGTACTATACCATGATTCTCCTCACCCACACAGTGGTTTAACCTGGATTACGTTATCCGAACATATGGGCCAAGGAAAAAACTCTCCAGTTCCTGTGACCACTGTCATGAAGACGCCTCAACAGACACCACCACCTTTATTGCTATAAGGATGGTGCTTCCGTTAGTGTCTTTGGAATTAAGCCTCCTCCATTTTTTTCGTTTGTTATGTGTTCCATAACAAACGAAAAAAATGGAGGATGCTTAATGGCGAAAGGATGTTTTCCCAATTACTACAATCTTAACCTCTTCATGGTTAGGGCCAACCGTTATCTATCCTACATATCCTCACTATTTACATCTTTTTCTCCCTCCTTCATTTAATAACTCTCTACCTCGAGTGGCTCTTGGGTATTATATTGCGTGAAAAATCATATTAAAAAAGGACTGTTGAAAATAGTGTACAAGATATAAATGGCTAGGTAAATGATTGAAGGATTTGAGAAAAAGATAGCGATAGATAGAGAGAAAAATCAATGATTATTGCGACACAGCAAGCAAAAAAGAGAGATAACAAGCTAACTTGATAGATAGATCACACAGATATCCTTAAAGGCAACACGATCCGACCAAAGTACGTGTCACGTCCTGTTCCAGGGAAGGGTTTAGGTTACACGTTACCTCCCATGGTCGAGATAATATGTGACTTGTTATGCGGACACCAGCTGCGAGAGTGGGAGGGAGAAAAAGAGGTGAAGGTGACGGGAAAAGCGGCCAGGATACTAAGCTCGTTCACCTACACCACCAGTTCCACCATTACCAATGAAGGTATCTATCTGCTGACAACCTTTTGACCTTGCCGGATAATATGGACTTTAGACTGGGACAGGCTTGTTCGAAATTCGAATGGAAATGAGTGGGAGAGAAGTAGAGAGAAAATAAGGACAAAGCTGAAAGATATAAGGAGAAAAAGAGAAGAGAATTAAAAAAAAGAAAGAAAAAAGGAGTGGTAACCCCACCCCAACCCTAAAACGAAATGGATAGTGTCGGTTTTCCATTTCCCTCACATATGAATAAATACCTAAGTCCTTAGTATAATGATAAAAAAAAGAAGCATTTTATATAAATATTTATTTTTCAACGCTATATCTTTCCTTGTCAATGCACTTAGTTCAGTGGTGAATATTAATCGCATCGATCGAGTAGTACCGAATAACATACAAGGAAAACTTCAAACCAATATTCAGCAATTTATGTCAAAATATTAAGAGTATATAAGTACTTCCAAAGATTCGCTAAAAAAATGAGAATATGCTGGAAAAAATGTCCAAACTTAACATAAACGAAGTTTAATCGTCATTAAAGGATATTTTGAATATTAAATTTTATTTTTTGATCCATTTGTGAACCTTCGGAATTTTGGTTAGATATTTTGCTTTCTTTACGTCAGCGGCTGACTATAAATTAGTATTGTAAATTTTAGTGCCTTTCGCGATGCAAAAGACATTCATTTGCAAAAAACTCAGACAATTGTCGGATTTTAATTAAATTTTCAGGATTTATTCAGAAATGAATTACATTATTTTTTAAATGTTTCTTTGTAAAACTATTTTTTCGATCAATAATGAATTTTTATATGAATTGTTTTCATGTTTTTAAATTTTAATTAAACTTTTAAATTTATAAACTTTTAAATCTTTTAACATTCTGTATTAATTTTTAGCGATCAAGTGATATTGCTATTAAATTAAGACTGTATTTATTCATCAGAAATAGAAAAGCTCACTGCATTTCAACAACGCCCAGTATTTCAAAAAGAATTTTGAATTTGTTTTATGTGTGTATAAACGCGTTGATTTTTAGAAACACGGATGTTCAAACGCGAATATCAAAAAATAAGTGCAATAACTATGATAAAGTTAAAATTTATTAGTAATTTTCTAACATTTCACCAACATGCGTATTCTGAAGTTAGCCTATAAAGCCAAAGTACATAAAAATTCAATAAAATATTAAATTGTTTAGAATATTTTCTTAAATTTTAAATATTAGTTGGTAGTTAGAAAAATTATGTAAAATAACATAGAATTCACAAACCTATGTCTATAGAGATAGTTTTTGACATAATTACACTCACCTTCGTGTTAAAATGCTTTTTTGTGATATTTTAACCTAAATGTAAGTTATATTTGTTTCCACTTAGATTAATTAAACTTTAAATAAACTAATCTCCCTCAAATAAAATTTCAGAAAATTACATTTTATTCTTGAAAGATTTTTAATAAAGAGAATTACATTGCGTTGACAGATTTATCAATATAGATTTTAGCGTTTTTACTGATAAAAACATTACTTTTAATTTGAATTCAGTTTGAAATGCAACAACATATTGGAAATATTAAAGTCAATAGATTGAAATTAAAGTTAAAAATAAAAGCTTCAAGAAAGATCTTTCACTTTAAAAATATATTTTATACCTTAAATATCTCTTTATATCGGAGGTACAGGATCATTATATATATATATATATATATATATATATATATATATATAGTTTAAAATTTGTAATATTTATAGGGGAAGAGTGCACAATATCAGAAATAGAGCGTTTATAGATATAGACGGTGTGAACACAGGTATCAACATTGCATGGTGGCAACCAGTTTCATTCTTCAATACGATCTGCAGACCAAGGATGTGAAACTGGCGGCATGCAGTGCCGATTCTTATGTGTGCGCGCGCACACACACACACACAATATATATATATGAAATCTACTTTTAAGATGTGCTATATTTACGAGTTAAAATGCTCACTATCAGGGATAGTGAGTATGTAAATATAAATGTGGATACTGAGGTCAAAACCCAGTGGCGACAGTCTGTTTTATGCTTAAACGCAATTTTCAGCGTTTAAGCATGAAACATGACGAACTGGGAAATGTTTCGGTGACGCGTTTCATCCGTTAGGACTTCATCATCTTCGTTGACGTTGTTTTCATTACACACGCGCATGAACGAGAGACGCTGGGAGTTTCAAAAGTTTTGCTAGAATTTTTTTTTTAGTAGCATTTTTTTTTTATCTCAAAACTTTGGTCAGTTTCGTTACAGCGAACAACCAATGCATTTTGTGTGTTGTTTTTAAAACGTTTCTTTTGTGTTCATATTGTCTTTTATTTAAATTGCTTGAAACGTAACGAAACTTTTTGACATAAAAAAATGCTACTCTAATTAAAAGAGAAAATAATTCAGTAAGACGAAAATGTATAGAAAGTGCTTTAATCGCTAGATCATCCACAGTAAATTTACGTTTCGCCATTCATGGCAGATCTTCTGTTACCACAATGTGTGATATTTAATAATAAAGAGGATGAAAAGGAAAAGAATATAGATGAATTTAGCTAGAATGAAAAAAAAAAATCTTTAAAAACTGTGCATTTGTAGTGACAACAACGTGAACAAACCCAATCTGATAAAGTCCTAACGGATGAAATGAGTCACAAAAACTTTTTTCTCATTTGCCATTCATCTTTTCTTTAAAAATTCTTCTTGACATAAAAATTCAAATTTATATATCGTTATCCCAATATCTCTCTACTTTTATCATTTACACCTCTTTATCTATATATTTTTAATCTTTTTTAAGGTTTGTTTATAATATAACTTTGTATGATTTTTTTAAAAAATATAACTTGATTTAACTTATCTTTAAAGTTAAAATTCTTTTCCTAATGTATATTTTATCATATTATATTTTTATTTTAAAATATATTTTTTATTCTTTAATATAACTTTTTATTTATCATAATATTTTAAAAGTAATTTCTTTCTTAAATTTTATATAAATTATCTAAATATGACTTATTTTTAATTTTTTAAATATATCTTATTTTATGTATAATCTTTCTTTGGAAGAGTATCTTTAAGTAAGAGCCTTATATATATATATATATATATATATATATATATATATATATATATATATATTATAAAAACTCTTTTTGATCCTCTTTTAGTTTAAAATTGACACTTCATTCTTTATATAAACTAAAATTTAATGTCATAAGGTTAATATACGGGTTTAATTTTATAAACCTCTTCCTTTTAAGGTTAATACCTTCCATAATACCCTGACCACTGACTTCTGCATTTCGTCTGAAATGGATAAATTCTGTATTAATTTTTCGGCGGCTGTAATAGTTAAATTTCTAATTCCGACACGAACTGAGTCTATACACGGGGTTGAATAAGACTGACGAAGTTTTCATCGGTTGAAATAGATCTATCTTTCATATGAGGTAATTTTGGATTTTGTTGTGTAATACTATTATATATATATATATATATATATATATATATGAATGAGAGAGAAATTGGTAGATAGTGTGAGAGAGAGCAGCTATGAATCAATATAGTAAAGAATAGATGTTATAACTGAAAATTCTCTTGCATTACACTTTGGCTGTTAACTGATGTTCACAACTCTATCCCTTGACGACAAGACTAGACTTGCTGCAGGGAGAGATGGACTCATGCCTTTTGCAAGGGAGTAAATGAGAATACATGGGGTGTTTGCTCTTGTGGGTTACAGTATAGCGATACAGTGACATGCAAGTGTAAACGTCCCATGCCCTTCCTCGTCGCTGAAAATGAAACATTTTCACACTTTCAGTGCCAGATGTCGGTGTTCGAGCTGAGAAGAAAATCATGTACTCTGTCGACACAAACATGTCAATGCGATCTCGGTTATTGAATGCAACTGAACTCTCTGAAACCTTCATGGGCAGATTACATTTGCAAAACTTAAAGTCTGGAAGTTTTAAACTTTATTCATCTGTTTACTGCACACACACACACATATATATATATATATATATATATATATATATATATATATATATATATATATATATATATAGGGAGAGGTGGAGGAGGTACAGTGGAGTAATGAATGGCGGCTCAGATTGCGGAATGTAGTCGGATCAATTGCATTGACTTACGTGCTAATACCATTGGGAAAATTATGAATCCTCTTCTCCTCCTATGGGTAAATAGCAGGACAGACTGGGTTTTAGAACCTTGGATGGCAACTAGTCTAGGAGAAGGAGGACAGCTCTGAATTCAAAACCTGCGGAGAGTCGTTTGGGGACCTTGTGGCACGTTGTGCACTAGATCTCTGTATTCGGCTGTTCAAAAAGTGTGGTTGGTTCTGCACAAAGCCTTCACCACTATCAAATCATATGTGCTGGTGACTGGGCTGTTAGTTCCTGAGAACCGAATTGCTTGACCCTCATACGTCGAGAAAACGACGGGAGATACATACGTTTATATATATATATATATATATATATATATATATATATATATATATATATTGGTATATACGGAATGAATTCAATAAACAACCATTACTATTCTTAAAACAACCATTAGTATTCTTAAAATAGTAGAGCAAATATAGATATATATATATATATATATATATATATATATGCGTGTAAAAGTCATGTTAGAAAAGGATGCAAACATTATCTTAAAAAACGCTTGTGTTGAATACGGTATAAATCTCGAATTGATATTTTAAAGCGTTGCAAGAATGCCTGTGTACGCGTGATTCTTTTGTCTTTTCAAGCCAGTAATTTTTAAAGAACATCCATTATTTCAAAGTGAATAATGTAGAATGGAGAAGAGATACTTCGGCTGAAAAGTCAAAATGACTTTCCAGCCGAAGTATCCATATATCACTCAGCGTCTTGACATTGGCAATAGGTCACTGAAATCAAATCTCACATCACCGAGTTCAACCTGTGACCCATGAGATTATTAGGGTACCAAGCTGAGTCATTGCTCTGAATGCCATTTCCCGGGGCACTTGTTGGCGCTCCTCTTCAAGTGCCATGCAACAGGATATTCTGGGTTCACTTGACCTGGCCTATTCTAGGAAAAGACAAGGGAGTGGTTTGCCATTTGGCGTCTCCACGGTTTAAAATTTAGAGTTGTTGTTCCAGGCTGGCTACCACCCAAGGCAGGAGATACCAATTTCGCTTAAATAGAGATCTCCATCCATAGATGATTCATACCTTTTCCAAGGGTGTAAATGAGAACGTGAGAGGTAATAAACTAGGCCAGAATTTGAACTCGGCTCACTAATTTTACTATTTGTTAGGCTACTTGCGCATCCACTGTATTAAGAATGAATTTTGGGGAACATTTCAACTCGATCCCCGAGCACTGACTATAAAGTCATGAAATGTCCTGTGTTTGTGCTGATAATACTTTGGCCTCGAAACTAACTCTAATCTCAGAGTTATCATATGATGATATGATGTTGAATCATGAATAATTTCCTTTTTATTTTTCTCAACTTTATTCTTCAAAAAATAAAGTGCAATTAAATTTTATTCTGTTGTATATTCAGCACTATTTGCAATGATTGTTAACGTTGAATAACTTTTGAATATAATTACCCAGGTTTGACGATGAACTTTTCGACAGACACTTTAATGATTTTTCATTAGAGAAATTTTTCGCCATGAAAACGTTTTACAGCGACTGAAAAAAGTAATAAACAAGGTGCAAGGTCAATAGAATATGAAAGGTAGGGCAGAAGAGACCAATCAAATTCCAAACTTTTTTGTTTCCTGTGTTATCCTTTCTGTATGCGGCTTTGCGTTCTTATGGAGAAAAAAAACAAACTTTCTTTCTTATTGATAAGCGTAGGGCGCTCTTCGACTAAACTTTTATGGACACATTCCAGCTGATGGATTTATATATGTGCATTTAGTTTTTCACTGCGTTTTAAGAACTGTAAATGAATAAGTCCTTGGCGATTCCATCATTATCATTCTTCCATGGAGCTCAGCTTTTGGGGTTGGTTTGTTGTCATATTCGTGTTGATTCACTGCCCTTTACGTTGAATATTGTCGTCTACAGTTCATTTTTGTTACCGGTTATAATGTATTTAATAACGGTTAGTTAAAACGATACTTTCGTCGTTACATTTATTTCCCCAAAACGGAACTAGAAACCCAATCCTGAACAGGAAACACGGGATAAACCTCTTCAAGCGCGTGAATAAAATTTGTATATATATAAAAAAAAATATTAAAAACTCACTGTATTTATTTAGTGTTTTGAAATGCTTCCCTCTTCCGGATCTAGATAAGATAAAATGTCCTAATTATTTCCCTCTCATATCTCTGGCTGTCGATTTCTAGGAACTGAATGTCTTAATCCTCATTCGCCGGAAAACCGACGGGAGAGTCATATATATATATATATATATATATATATATATATATAATATATATATATAAAAGGTGGTACTCGTTTGGAAAAAACTCGGATAGCTCAACTTGCAGTAGAACAAATCCGTACCCGAGGAAAAATGGGGAAAAAAATTAGAAAGAACTAAGAACATTAAACCAAGGCATCGTCCAATGTTACAAAACGTGTAAAAAGACAACTAGCTAAAGTGCTCAATACACTAAGTAGAGCAAGGAGCCAGTTAAACCTACCTAGGTTTCACCTAAACTGATCCTCAGGGTAATCCTGGCTCCAGGATTACCCTAAAGATCCATTTGCCTCGTTAGGATTATATATATATATATATATATATATATATATATGGATGTATGGATGGATGTATTCTTTTAGAAACTTTTTTTTTTGTCAGTTCGAATGTACGGGCCATATTTAAGAAGCATTTTCGCTCACTGCAAAATGCTTTGGTAGGGGAAAAAATTGTCTATTGAAAAACCTGATTCAAGAGTACGTCGAAACCGTTTTTTCCATATCAAAAGTTGCGAACGTCTACTCAGAAGTATTGAAGATCTGATAAGTGACAACGAATAATTGCATATAATGGTGGATATATAATTAAAAAAATGTAATTATACTTTACTTTTTAAAGGAGAAAGGTGATAAACAAAAAACGGAAATTACCTATGAATCAATGCAATATGTTAAGCTAAATCCTTATAGATTCTTGCATAAACGACTGCTTGCACACACATAACTATCCGAGATTCAATAGTAAGAGAACATAAGGCGTAAAATGACTTCCTTAATGGAGGAGAAAGAAAAACAGAACTCAAAATTAATTTCTTAGCCGATTGATTTCGAGAGATGTGTGACTGATGTGATCGGACACGAGAACTACTGGTTAACTTGTCACATGTACAGACTGTTCAAATTTCGTGAACTTTGGGGTAGCATCTTCGGTATGTGCCTGTCTATAAGTGGGGCGTGGTGTTTTCTTTCTATTATCACACAACTATCTTATTTGTTTAACAGTTTCTCTTTCTCTCTTTTTGACACCATAGACGATGATTTACGTATATGTGATATGCTTGCGTCACGGAATCCAATAACCTGTCCTTTTTCGGATTTTATGATGGAAGAAATCGCGGTAGGAGGTCATTTTAGAATTAAATCCAGGAGACAATGAACAGACCCTTGGTGAAGGGAAGGTAGGAATTAATCACATGCACGCACACACATATAGACACAGATAAGGTTAGATCAAAGTACATATCTTTGTTTCTACTTGCTGTTTTCTGTATTGTTATTGCGAGACAATGAAATGTTTTGGTCTAAGAGTTTCAGTGTGTGTGTGTGATATATTTAGGCAGCAATCCTTCATTTATACATATTTAATTAAAGACAACGGACAAGGTACTGCGATTAAGCTTTTTATTTAATTTTTCTTGTGTTCGAACAAGTTTTATTTTCTGGACGCAAAGTGTGTAGAAACTGTACAAATGTTCTGTAATTCCGAGCGCTTTCGGCTATATTTATAGCCATTGTCAAGGATGATTTTATTTTTGCTTTTTAATTGGGTGTATGGGTTGTGTGTACATTTCTAGAGTTTTAGGGATATTTTATTTTCCGAACACAGCACATTGTGGTTGTTTTCGCAGTTAATACTGTCTGTCGTCTTTAATGAAACATTAATATATATATATATATATATATATATATATATATAAAATGTTCAAATTTACTTAATCTGGTACAAAGTCAGATATAAGAGAACATAAATAGGAATACTTGATTCTCCCATTTTTCAGGTGGAGAAGGCATGCATATTGATATTCCATTTTTCAAATTTGGTTTTAATGCAAACCACTGGCCTTGGTGGTAACTAATGGCAACGAAACTAATTAATCCGTCTGGTATGAAAATATCGGGTCCTATTCACGTGTGTCTGTTCAAGAGACGAAAGCAAAGAGATTTTAAAAAAATGTTCTTAAATGAGTATTTTGGTATTATCAGAATTTTGATGGAGCAAAATCGGAAATAAATACGTTCCGCTTATTGCGGTTAGAACGAGAGAAAGACAAAACTGTATATAATGAAAATGCGTTGGGATATCTGAGTATAAGAAGTGTCCATTAATCAAATTACCTTATCACACCTGAGAACCATCTATATAATATATCCGAATGTCAGTGGATCCGGACACGCAATCTTGAAATTTTGGATTCCCAAGTTTTCATTACTGCGATCGTTTTCGGCAGTTTTATTTTGTGACGAATTTTTTGTACGATAACAATTTTCATAACTTGGAAATAAAGTTGGGATTAATTGAAATTGAAGTCCAGCGAAAGTGAACCATTAAATAAAATTAATTGTTTGTAGAGAAATTAAGGATCTACGTACATAAAATTGTCTTAAAATTAAGTGGCAATTTATTTATTAAAGAAAAGAAAAATATCGTTAAACTATTAAAAGGCAAGTATAAATATTAATGCAATACCTAAATGCAGCGATTAATTTTGAGTTCTGTAGTGTATTGTCCCCTATAGCATCTACTACTCCCTACGTACTGTGATGAAGGCCCAATTAAGAGCTCTCAACACGAGATAGCTTAAACACCGCCCGATAGGACGGCTTTTACAGTGGTATATATTTCTAAAGAAAGGAATAGCTAGGGAAACGCAGGTTCGAATCCTGCCAGAGAACGCATATTTATGTAATAAGATTTCTCGAATATTCAGGCTGGTAGACGAAAATAAATATTGTTTAATAAATAAACGGAGCGACTACTAAAATACGGGTAACTGCTAAAAATAACGTTTAAGTAATATAGAAATTCGAGAAGTTGATATTTGTTTTCCTTATATCGTTTTGTCTTTCATTCTAACCTGAAGACGACGAAGAAAGCCGAAAAAATAGCAGACGCACTTGGCAAAACGCGTCGTGTATAGCTTTTCTACCTCTCTTCGTCTTATTGTCTTCACTTTTGCTTGGATACTATTATGCATCCTACAAAAACACACACACACACATATATATATATATATATATATATTATTTCATAATTAGTAGGGATAATTCCAAACATGATATAAATCGAAAGAGAGCTCAATGTAAGAACAGAGCAAATATAATAATAATGAAAGCAGAGACTTTAGAAATCCATGGTAATAATTTATTTTATGGGATATAACGTGAAATGAATTATTACCATGGATTTCTAAAGCCTTTTCATCATTATATATATATATATATATATATATATATATATGTGTGTGTGTGTGTGTGTGTGTGTGTGAAGAAAATATTTTCTCGGACACAATTGCATTAGAAGTATTGTGGAAAATGCTAAAAACTGGCCAGCCTTGCGAAGAAGAACATTTTGATGTAATAGTTTACATTATTTTTTAAACTTAAGTGTATTGCGTTTTGTTTAAATTTAAGTTTTGAAAGGTTTGAACCAAGATTTGTAGATATGGATCTTATCTGAATATGTTAACTCATATCTGGAGCAAAATGTCCATCTATGGATGAGGAGGACGCGTGTGTGTAAATTGCCAGCTTGAATGCGAATCCAACGTCAACTAAAGAAGACATTCAGACAGAAATAAATAGGAAAATGTCAGCAGAATAAGGAAGAAGAACAATGAAACCGGCTGACGTAAACTAGATAAAGTAATATATATATATATATATATATATATATATATATATATGTGTGTGTGTGTGTGTGTGTGTATACATTGGGTTCAAATACAAATCAAATATAGTTCGGAATCCGACACCATGATAAAATAAAGAACAAATAGAAACGTTTATAAATCTAACATGTTTCACTTTCATTAAAGCTTCATCAGAGAATGAGATATGGAGAAAAATATCTTATTTTTATTATGCGTTATATATATATATATTGAACATTAAAAAATATATTAAAAAATCATATTATATATATATATATATGAGAGAGAGAGATTGAAGGGGTAAACAGAGACACGAGAGAGAAATATGAAACGAAGAAGAGAGATTGAGAGTGCTGAAAACTAGGAACATAGACATATAAAAGACGAGGGGAGAGGTAAAAAGACGTGGAAGAGCGAGAGGGAAGAGAGAGAGAGAGATTAAAAAAGATTTGCGAAAGTGAAATATAAAAAGAGAAATGAAGAAAAGACTGATAGATAAAAAGAGAGAGAGAGATAAGAGAAACGTTAAAGAGAGTGAGATATAAAAAGGTTAGACGACGTAGAGAGTTGAACGTGACGAGGACAAGAGTGAGAGATTAAAAGATATAAAACCAATCAATTAAGAAAAGCAAGCTAATGTGGCGGGTAAGGGGTGTTGGAATTTAGGATTCATTTTTTGCTCGTGAAAGACTGAAAAAAGCCAAGGAGTGACTCGAAGATAAAGATTCGTCAGGGGAAGGGGAGTTTAAAATGAAGGTTCGCAGGGCTGTGTTGGAGGAAGAAGTAATTTAATAAGCAATGGGAAAAACATGCGGACATCGCCGGTTTGAACGGAAATTGGATCAAACAGTTGGTGTTTGTTATACGAAGGTGGTTGTTGGAATGAATTGGTGTGGGTAGAAAAGGCAGTGCCGGAGTCACAAGCACACATTATAGATAGAAGAGCATGACGCAGTGGTTAATAAACTTTTCTAAACAAAAGCTAGTGAGTTCAATCCCCTTTGGGACCTGGACTCTTGTGTCTTTTGCCGAATTGAGTAAATATAGATGTTAACCTACATTAGAAAGATTTAGTAGACTAAATGGCTGTCTAAGTGTCTATTTCTTTGTTCAGTGATTTTACATTTGTGTTTGTTTCGCATGAATCTCCTTCGCCAGTGATTTTGACCATTTCATTTCCGATATGGCCATATATTTAGCAGAGTCTAAAATATATTAGCACTTGGTCAAAATATTTTACACGTAACTAAAGCCTAATTAAATAGAAATTGTTACACATTTTGTCACACATTTCAGCAGAGGCGAGTCATATATAAGTTGTGTGAAAAATAGTGAACGGTGGTACAAATATCGAATCACCACACTTTATTTTGCCGCAATTTTTTTTTCACTTAAAACCAGAACATACGACTTCAATACGTAAAATATGCCTTAAATAAAATTAGTTATGTTTTTATTTTAAGAGATATAAGAAAAACATTTCCTACTAATATATATATATATATATATATATATATATATATCCAAATGCAATGAGAACGAAAATAATGTAAATTCTAACGTTCACAGAAGTGACGTGCCATAGGCGGCTTGTTTTTGAAAAGAATTGTCCATAACCATTTTCGGTTCCCACCATTCGAAATGCACATAAGCATCGAAACAAGAATGCATCTTTGTAGTGGGTAATCGTTTTTGTCCACATGTAAATATATATATATATATTATATATTTCAAATGAACAAGTGAACAACTAACGACTGCTAGTTTCATATAATTTCTTGAAAGCATATGAAACTGACAGTCGTGGTTGATCACTGCCCACTTGAAATCTGATTTAAAATATATTAAAAGCCCTGACACTTAAGTGCTGGTGTATTTATTTTTTTTTTAGCTTAAATAAAAGAAAACATGATGGAATCACCTTTTAATTTGCATTTCTAAAACAAATACCAGCATCAATATAAATAGGCAAAACACTGCATTTAAAAGAAGGTGCTTTGCAGAGTTTAATGAACTGTTGGACTTGGATAATTAAAGAGAATTCTTGTATTTTTTTCTGGCATTGGGGCAGAGATATGTGTGTTGTATCTGTTTCAGAAAACCTCAATTTTCAGCAGTCATGTGCTTTATTCATTTATTTATTATGAAATTAAAAAAAAAATCACTGGATGGATTTTTTACCAGGCGTTTCATAGTCTCAATATATCTCTCTTCTACATTTATTAAAAATTAAATATTGTGATGATTTTTCTTTCAAAGATAACATATCGCATGTTTAATGTTGCCAAGTTGAAGATAAAATTGTAATTGTCACGCGTAATCTGCCTGCATGAGTTTTCAGCCCGACTACAATCTCTGACTGTGACATTAATCAAGTATGGTGGACGAAGCTGTGACTTTAGAAATTGCAGTAAATGTTGGCTTCTGAAGTCCCAAAATGGAGACAAAAGTCTCCAAGTGGGCGGCCAAACATATTTGCAAATGATCAATTAAAAGAGTTGATAAGAAATCAAAATCGCCAAAACTTTCTTTAAATTAACCCAAAATTTAAACATTTCTCTCTCCATGAACTTTAAGCAAATGAAACAAATTGAAGTAAGCAAATTTAAATGGGTGTATCGAGAATTCACGAAAAAATTAGAAAAGCTACAATTTCAAAATTTACTGAATATTTGCTGAGGCTGAACAAAACCAAATCCAATTTCTTGAACGAATGATTAATGCTGTATAACAACTGAGAAAATGTCTACAAATTGAATTGACCATACTGAATGTTCTAAATTTTGTCTTTCACAAAGGGAGATTATAATGCTTATCGCCAAAAACTGGAAAACTCGCACACAAAAATTATGTGAAGATCAGTCTCAAAGGTCACCATGTTTGCCTCATAAAATTTTCGGGCATATGCTGCACAACTGAAACTGCACACTCTCAATGCACTGGACTTTAAACTTTGCCCCTCCCTCCACGTTTTTCTAAGAGAAGACACGCTAAAACAGCACTAAATGGTGATCCTATTGGTAGTCCGAATGTTTGCTTAGAAACATCTTTGTCGAAAGTGAAATAACATTGGCTTGTGATGAGTCAGCATTTTTAAAAAATAAATTTATCATTTTATTTATTGAGAGGGACAAGTAATTTTTTTTTAAATTCAGAAATGTTAAAGTTAAGAGTTTCTCGCTATGTTTAACTATGTCCGACGTTTATTTATAGTTTCGGTATTTTCCACTACCTATATATGATTCCATGAATAAAAAAAAATATTTAGTCTGAAGAAGTCCTTTAGAACGACGAAACACGTTACGTAGAATGCTTTCCATTTTGTCAATCATTTACTGAATTTTATTCTAATATATAGAATTTATTTATTCTCCCACAATATTTTAAATCAAAAAGAGTTTACTAAGATGGAAAAGAAATCAATAAGACCGTTATATATGATCTTACTTCTTGTGGGTAATGAAGTTGAAACTAAATACATCGATATTCCGGAATGTGGCCAGGAACACAAGTTTTTAACAGTCGCTGATGTAGAAGAGATAGGGGAAATGCAGGGTCAGATAAAAAAAATTATTGAATTGTTATTTACGATAAAGAAAGGAGCCAATACATCAGTGGTGGAGTTCCTATCATGGGGGTTTAAGTTCAAGTCGCGTCGGAGGCTATTTCTTTACTTCTTATTCCCTCGGCTTACTTTAACGATCGTAGAATCTAACAAATTGTGATAAAAAACAACTATCAGATCAAAGAAAAATGTGTAAAAAAAAACAAAGGTAATTTATTATTAAATGTGACACCGTCTACCTTGAGTGGCAGGTAAGCCGCGTATTGGGTAAAAAAAAAGGTTTGATATTGAAAAGAAGATTCTAGAACAGAGATAGAATTGTAAGAGACAGATAATGCAGATTAAACCTACATAGAGGAAAGACGATAGAGAAATAACAAAATTAGAATGACTAGGAGCCACTCAAGGAGGAGCCGCTGTTATTTCGTGAGGAGGCATAAACTAAAGGAAAAAATATTCAGATGACCTAAAGCCAAGTAAACTTGGAGTTTTTTTTTTAAGCGTTTCACCCCAAGCAAGGCAGGAACCCACTAGCATGCAAGGGGTCACAGAGAGTTGGAGAAAGAGCAAATAGGAGTGATAGAGGAAAGGATGAAGAGAAGGAGAGGAGATAGATTAGGGCATCTGAAGACGTCAATTGACATTACATTTGAATAGTTGGAGATTATAGCTATCAGGGAAACAGGAAGAGTGGAGGGGGTCCACAGGCGAGAGGTGAGAGACATAAAGCTATTAGAGTAGAAGAGACGGCTACATTAACAGTTTTGACAGTGAAAGGGTGTGAGCGAGATGCCAGCCTAGTAGGACGCTTAAATTCATGAAGTCTGGGAACCAGCGAAAGCAGTTCATCGGAGCAGTTACCATGAAAGTATTTGTAAAAAAGACAGAGGGGGGCAACAGCACGTCTGTGAGAGAGTGACTGCAGACGAGATGCCAGATCAGGGCTAATTATATTGCATATCCGTCTCTTGATCTTATCAAGAACCTTGAGACAAACAGAAGGAGCACCTGACCATTTATGGCAACAATACTCCATGGAAGGGCGAATGGTTGATTTGTAGATTTGAAGGATCGACTCCGACGTGAAAAATTTCCTGGCGCGGCACAGGGAGTCAACTTTACTTGCGGTGGACGAAACTATTGACTCAATGTATAGTAAATTATAAAATCAAACAAAGGCAGATACAGTTGAAACTAAATTAGAGGAATTGAGAGAGTGGCATTTTGTGTGTGTGTGTGTGTGTGTGTGTGTGTGGAAAGAGAGAGTAATGACGAAAATATGAAGCGGGGTCGGAATTTGTTGACTAAAAAGAAAAAAAAGAAAGAAGGAAAAACATGATTGTGGGGGTAAAAAGAAACGAGGACCCCGCAGAAATATAACAGATGTCTTTAAATGAAGAAATAAGAAATAGTCTCTGTTTTAACATAAAAGACATGTTTGTTGCTTCTTTTCCCCTTCTAAATGTTTGAAACGTTAAAACTGAATAGCTTGAAGGAAATGAAATCTGCAAACTACTCTAGAATAGCTGGGTTATGTACACGTAGGTACATGTTATTTTACACCAGAATTATTTTTATTTTATTTCTTCCTTGTCAACAAATTTAATCGATCGCTTCTCCATTAATCGCATACGTATCAATATTCGAGATTTATTAGCTATAAATAGATACATAAACATGTATATATGGTAATTTTTATTTATTTAATTATTTTATTTGTATAGTCATTAATTATTAATTATAAAAACTGAATTGAAATTAGTCAAAATCTAATTTCTATAACGATACATAAGATTTTTTATAAGAAAATAGGATTTTAATATAAGAATATAAAATTTTTAATAAGATTTTAATGGAAGAATATAAGATTTTTAAAAAGATTTTAATGTAGGAATATAAGATTTTAAGATTTTAATGTAACAATATAAATTCTTAAGAAGATTTTAATATAAGAATATAAGATTTTTAATAAGATTTTAATGTAAGAATATAAGATTTTAAGAAGATTTTAATGTAAGAATACAAGATTCTAAGAATATAAGAGTGAAACTTATTTATTCAAATTATACACATCAATTTATGAATATACATCAGCAGTGGGATGCTTGATCCATTTCCTAAAATCTAATGAAATATCAACATTTTTGCCACCACCCACCCAGTCCTCCCAAATAAAATCAGCTTTTATTTCACAATAGTCACCATGCACATGTTGCAGTTTTTTTGTGTATATATACTATAACTAGGTTATTTATTTGACAAAAGTTACAAATTGTGGCACAAGGCCGAAAAGGGGAGGGGTAGAGGCTGGTCCAAACTAACTATCCTATACCTAGCTAATCAGATTCACGACCCATTCATACATTACAATTACTCATTCACCACAAGAACTCGTCCATCACCAATCAATCCTCCAACCACCATAATACCACATCCTCTCAAGGGGAACCTACCAAAACGCGCCCCACACCATAAAAATATAATGATGAATATACGATATACATAAAATTCTAATAATGATAAAATGAGAGGAGTGGGAGATGAACCCAATACTAAACTTAAAATAAACAGAAAGTACAAACTAAACATAACAGATGTTAAATCGGACCTGTCCAACCCTCAAAACAGAGAGGCCGACATATTCTGCCCAGGGACAAAATCAAGAGACGCTTTTTCCTTTAAGGGGATGGAAAAGGATAACATATTATGCGGGAATGGGAAAATTTAAAGCTGATTCAGTCGAAATGAAAAGGGAGCCAAAAAAAACTGGGGAGGTTGGGAATCTCGATGGCACCAAACCAAAGATCGGCGATGCAGGCCAGGAACAACACTGTCACTGTAACTAGGTACACTTGAAAACCCCGTCTAACCTAACTAAGGGGAGGTTCCACAGGAAGTCACCCCGATGTGCAATAAGTTGACCTAGAAGAAAACAAACGCTTTTATCCGTTCACGAACCAAGCTCGCCTCTTTTACCCACCATTCGCTGAAGACAGTCGAATGCAATCGTTTTTATCAGATCTAATCTTCATCTTGAGCTGATGCCAAAAATCAGATTAGATGCAGATAAGAAAGACGGTTGCCCCGCAAGAATAACCTCCATTCGCGTCGTCCAAATCACCATTCGAAACGTGGCCAGCAGCGTCAGAACACCATCCGTTTCACCCCGGAATACGTTACGACACATTCTCACAAGCGTATGCGCGAATAATTTCAACAAAACTGTTCGGGAGCGAGACGATATCGTCAGCTCGCCGACATATATCCCATAAAGGGGTCGGACCCGGGGAAATGGTAGAAGGCGTGCGACAATTTCCTCATAAACCAAGGCCGCACCGTTCACAGTCTGGCAAATCCGCCAAACCTCATATGAAAGCCTTGTCATTGAGAGGCAGCCGATTCCATGCCAATCGCCAGGTAAGCGAAAACTCAGGGTTACTGAGGTAATCCGCCCCTGGCGCCCAAGATCAGTACGAGCGATGCTCCTCCTCCGACAAGCCGAGCGTATCTCGTAAAGGGAATCCTTCTCGGAAATTCCACTAATCCACGATAGAAAACCTTCCCTATACCGTTTAAGGTCACTGACCGGGGAAGGGCATTCAATACCAACCGACATCTATAAAAAGAAATCCGATTGATCCCGGGGTTTACGACGGCGATCAACCCTTAGATAAGGGGACTGATGAACATTTTTGCCACCACCCATCTAGTCCTCCCGAATAAAATTAGCTTTTATTTCACAATAGTCACCATGCACATGCTGGCTTACGGTCACATCACACTGAAACAGCGTTTCCTGTACGACCAGCGAAGTGAAGCAACGTTGAGCCTAGTCAGTGCCTCAATAGACGAACGCTTTGAAATACCAGGTGCTGCAAGCTTGAATGTGTGGGTGGTCTAATGGGTAATGTCTCGGAATTGTTAATTGGAGAGCCGAGTTCCAATTCCAGTTGGGTTCGTTATATTCACTAACGCGCAGATACCCTTTGGAAAGGTATGAATCCACCTCTTCCCCCCACCACTATGGGTTAATTAGTAAGACTTGTAACACTAAACCGTTATCATCTCCCAATAAACAAATAAAATAAAAATTGCGTACAAAATATTTAGATTTCAGCATTAAATGACCCATAGACATGTTGATATAAATAAAAACAACCGATCAAAGCGCACGAGAAAGGATGTTGGTATTTCAGAGATGCCCAAGAGAGGCCTTAATGTGTTTAGGTTAATTGGTAATATTGTTGATTTAATAAGAAAAGAAAAAAAAATGATTGTATTGTGAGCTTACGATGGCAAGGACGCCAATAACTGAAGAATGGCCGCAGAAGATTATAGTCACTATAAGAATACATGGCAATATTTAAAATCGGGGGCCATTTTATCTAACTCTTGATATCATAATCAGGATTTATTTTTAAAAATACGTAACAGCTTTCATTCACTCGAAGCATTAAATATTCTCACGATTGCAGGGAAAACTGAAATAATTACCATCTTATATTCTATCCATCATATTCTCAATATCCTTCTGTAGAACAACTTTTTTTCTGTGCCATGTCATATCTCGCCACAATTACCTGTCATTTGTAGTTCTAAATAAATTGTATCTTTTATTATATCTCCTAAACCTTGTTCCGTCATCCATTTGCTCAAGCTCGCTTAGATTATGCATTGTTCTTTGTTCCTTTTGTCTTCAGTCTGTCTTGTGAGTATCAAATTTTCTAAACCCTCTTTCCTCATTATGTGACCTAGAAAATTTCATCTATCTCTTCCTAATGTGAAATATAAGTGTCCCTTTTTGTTTTCATTTTCTCTAAAACTTCATTGCTCACATATCCGATCTATGGTATTCTCAGCATCCTTCTGCAGTACCACATTTCTGTTGCTTCAATTTTTTTTCATTTGTAAGACAATTGCCCAGCATCAGCTATCATATAGGAGGATTTTGATCATATAACAGTGTAATGTTCTGCTATGAACACTGTATCGTCTGTAGATCTTACGTTGTTGAGAGTATGGCCACCAATAATGAATCCTGGTAGGACTCCTAATTGTTTCAGAATTGCCTCACTGTATAGGTTGAGCAAGTCCGGTAAGAAGATCCATCCTTGTCTTATATCCCTTTCTATTTTTGAATATTTATTGAATTGATTTTCTATCTGTATGTAGGCATTTTGCTGCCAGCTTAGTTTTTTTCCGTTTTTTATTATTCTAATACCCTCCCCAAATATGTCAAGGTTACCTAGCAATTCGAACTTTTTTTTGTTGTTGTTGCGACGTTCGCTTTTGCACTGTTGCATAATGTCACCTCTTCATTTGTGAGGAAATTGTCCAGCATTCACTGCTTTATAGAGAAAGATTTACATTTCATAGCAGATCAGCACTCTTTTCTTCACTTCTAAAGGAATTTCCTGTTTCTAGTTTTTGAAAGGCGTCCTTCGCTATTCCAACGCGCCTTCGGATTCCCGTGACACACTAACCACCGTCTGTTAACAATTATTCAGGCTTCATTAGCATGCAAGAAAAAACAGATCGTTATTATGGAAGTGCGGATCATGAGAAAACAGCTACAAGTTAATTTTCATCAATAAATATAATAATATGCTCACTAATGTATTCATTGGCAAAAAAGCGATGACGATGCATGGGAGTTAAAATTTGAAGGTTTAAAAGAAAACCCCACCCGCTTTTGTATTCCTCTCCCGTTCTCTCTCTCTCTCATTTCATACGCACGAACTCTCAACAGAAACACACGCATTGCTTAACCGCCAGTCTTTATTTCTTTTAAGAGACTGAATTAAGTGTACAGCTAATTACAGTTCCAGGAAGCCCCGACCCTATTCTTCATCCAGCCTTTTCACTGTTCCCCGTAACCACACCAATTACTCGAAAGCACCTGACATCGGGTCACTAGAGAGAGAGAGAGAGACATTCGTTAACGTTTACTACCCGTACTTATTTTTCTCTTTTCCTTAACGCCAGATGGCGCACTCTTGGACAATGCCGTCTCCGGATATCCGCCGTTTCACTCCATCTCTCGACTTCTTTCTTTCGTTTCTTTCTTTACTTCTCACGATTTTTCTATTGCCGCCTTTACGCCGTGTATGACATTAATAATAGACTTTATTAGGCACCTCCCGGTGGGGCAATAGTTATAAGGCAAGTCTCACAGACTCATTACTTTTTTGGTCATTTTTCCATCTTTGACTGCTCTGGATCAAAAACTTTATACCTATTATATATCGATAGTACAGTTTATATAATATATATATATATATATATATATATATATATATATATATTTAAATATTTATATATATATATATATGTGTGTGTGTGTGTGGATGGGAAGAAATGTCGTTTTAAGGTATGCTATATTTATGGGATAAAGTGCTCAATATTAGAGATTGAGCGTATGTCAATATAAAAATGAACATTGAAGTCAACACTCAGAGGCGACAGAATGTTTCATGCTAAATGGAATCATCTGGAATGTTTGTCGCCTCTGATGAATTGACTTGTCATCATTCACTATATATTATATATATATATATATATATATATATATATATATATATATATTCTAGATCTTGTATGTCCAGGCAGAATTGAAGAGACACCAAGATAAATTTTATTTCTGATTTTTTTCAAAAACCAAGATAAATTAAGTCAGATTATTTGATTAAAATTGCAGATAACAAAACTGGAACATGCCACGAACCAAAGGGGTATCAACCTATTCGAATCTCATAGGATGTATCGTGGGCCAACATGAAGGGGTCTTAAAAAAAGAAAAATATCTGAAAATATTTCAATATATATATCTATATGTTTATTAAATTTACAATTCACCAGAGAGGGCAACAGGACGACGAAATGGAGCCCAGGTCGCCCTGGGCCCTCTGAAAGAACCATGCGTCTTGTTGAAAGAAATGTTGAACAGGATCCACGTTGCAAGGCCTCTGACATAGCAACACAAGTTGATGTCAGTCCCAGAACAGCTGTCAGGTATCTTCACAAGCTGGGCTACTATGGCAGAGCTGCAAGAAGGAAACCACTTCTCCGTCCAGCCAATATCAAACGCAGAAAGGATTGGGCTCATGAGATGGTGGAGAGACCTGTGACCTTTTGGACCATTGTCATTTTCTCTGATGAGTCAAGATTCGCATTATATTCCGACAGTAGAAGAGTATGGGTATGGAGACTCTGTAGTCAAGAGTTTGACTTTAAAAGACTGAAGCCAATGGTGAAGCAGGGAGGGGGGCTTTCAGTAATGGTATGGGGTGCAATTTGAAGTGATGGTCGCTCAGAGCTTGTGGAGTGTGAAGGAAACATTAATTCAACCAAATATGTTTCTATATTAAAGAAAGGGCTCCTTCCAATATTCTCAAGTTGTAGAATGAGCAAAGTTGACTCCCTATTTATAGAAGATGGAGCTCCATGTCACACTGCTCAAGCAACGCAACATTGGTTGAGACAAAATGGGATCAATAAACTTCCATGGCCAAGTCAGTCCCCAGATATTAACCCTATTGAACACCTTTAGGGCACATTAGATCGAAAAATCCGCAAAAAGAACAGGAAGCCATCTTTTAAGCCCGAACTTTTAGGATTATTGCGTCAAACATGGGAAGAAATCCCTCAAGATGATATTCGTGAACTCATCGCTAGCATGCCTAGAAGGGTCCTTGCATTAAAAAAAGCAAAAGGAATGTCAACCAAGTATTAGTTATTAAATTTATGACCATTTATAATTACTTCATTTGTATAAATTACTTGTTTAATAAAATAAACGGTTTCTGTGAGCGTCTATTCAATTCTGTCATGTGTCTGTATATATATATATATATATATATATATATATTAATCAGTTCACTTCAAGCAAGATGATGATGACACTAAGATGCAGGGGTCTTCTGGGAATGAAAGACACGGAATAGTGGATAAAGGCGTTGGTTAGATCCAGTGACAGGACCCAAACAGTGTGAGTTCAATACCTGGTTAAGGCAGTGGAGAACTTGGAGAGGGGAATTAACAGGAGATAACTGATAACTGACATCCATTAAAAACATTGCACGCGAAACTACCCCAGTGAGCGAAATAAAGGATTCAGTTCGACATTACAACCACATGAAGAGGGCCGGAGCGTGTAATGGCCGAAGCGTTTTAATAAATATGGCGACAAGGATGAGGATAATGGTCCGAATAATGTAAATAGTGTGCATTCTGGTCAGTTGCAAATTTTCTATAAATTAGCGTAACTTTTGTCTGTGCGGATATTAAATTTACAATAAGGTAAGTTTTTCTTATTGTTTAGTGTTTTTTTTAAAGACTAGCTTAGTTGTTATATAAGGCCGATAGTATGGGGCACCCAGTGAGGATCAAACTCACCATTCAGTCGTAAGTAATCTAGCTAGACAAGCTTGCAAGCCATTACACCTTGACATCCCCCTCCCAGTGAGTCAGGTTGTGACACAAGATCGGTTTTTAACGTGTGGGCCTAAGTGTTTCCACTCGGGCCGGTGGTCTTAGCTGGTCATAGCTTGTCTAAGCTAGTCATAGCCAGTCATACCAACGCTACGTAACAAATGTCACATAACGGTGGAAGGAAAGCAAGGGAGGAGAAAAGGCCTATGGAACGGAACAAATACTATATCTGCAGCATCCATCCCGACGAGAAAAACCCACTTCTACTGCTCTGCCAATCCCTCCAGAAAGAATCCGGTGGGAGAGCCCCCCCCCCACCTCATCACGGTGCCCAACTGTCTGTCTGGGTGTCATTCCCCCGCCATCAGCATTTTATATATATTACTTGCATTTGCAACAAAAGTGGTTATATTGTATCTGAATAACAATTTTTAAAAGCATATTTTATTTTTATTTTTATTTTATTAAATCTTTCATTTGCATTAATTGCTTCTAATTCAAGTTTTAAAAAATGCCTAATATAAGCAATGGTTCGGTCTTTCGATAAAGTTTTTTTTTCACTTGCGATTGTATGGAAATAGTTTGTATCTATTTTGTCAAAATTTACTCGCAAAAATAGCAATGTTTACTTTTATAGAAAATGTAAAATAAATGTAATCGCAGTTTCTAAAATAACGTTTTATTCAATTTATTTTTTATAATTTTTACAGAATTCAATAATTGTCCTAGACGCAAGCTGGCAGCGCCAGCGGTCCTCTGGTGGTAGCCACCGGTAACATTGCCGAGACGAACACGCCGGCGGTCTGAAAGCGGGCCATCAACGGTTAACGCTAGTGGCATGCCACCCAATGTCAGATTGGTAGCTTGCGTGTTGGGTGTTGACCAAGTAATGTTAGTTACGATTTTATTTCCTGTGGTGTTCGCAATAACCACTGTTGTGGTTTGCCATTTCACATTACTACAAGTTAGTTAAACATTATAAAATTATCCAACTAACGAAAATAAAATTGGCGGTAAATTATTTTGAATTATAAAAGGGTTTGTACGATGAGTATTCGGCGATTCATTTAAAAACAAACAAGAAAAAAGATTTTGACAAACTACTTCTTTTCTGTCAAGTAGAAGTGTTTATAATTCAATGTCAGAAACGCAATGTCATTTTGGAATCTTATAACAGATTTTCGTAAAAGTCGACATAGTTTAATAAATACGAACCAGTAATATATATATATATATATATATAGATGCATGCTTCATTAAATAATATGCACAAGTGTTCTCTATTTATTTTATGTAAATTCTTTTCACATCGTCTGATATTAAAAACTTATTTACCAATCTCCGTGTTAGCGAAACTATTGACATAATTATAAGAAATATATAGAGTAACTCATCGTTGCGGTGCGATTTTCGCTTCCAGCGTCTTATATGCACGAGTTTGTCGTTGCTTGAAAATCTTCCATGTGAACAGAAACAGACTAATCATCACTGTTTTGTCAGTGTATTGCCTAATATATTGTAATGTAATTATCATCTTTGATAATAGCTTACGTAAGCAGAAAACTTAGGATTAAAAAAATATGTATCAATATTGTGGTTTTCTTTCTTCGTTTAATGATAATGTTATTAAGCTTATCAGACGATATGAAAAGAATTTACATAAAATAAATAGACAACACTTGTCTATATTATTTAATGAAACATGTATCAATGAAAAATGCTGCCTAAATACACACACATATATACTGCGTGTATGTATATATATATCTACACTGTGTGTGTGTGTGTGTGTGTGTGTGTATATATATATATATATATATATATATATATAAATAATGGGTTAAATTCGACAAACATTTAACATTCTCTGTATATATGCTATTTTTTATGGATAGACTTATTTAGGTAAATGTCCTGTTCTTTAATTAAACAGTATTTTTTTAATCCGTCCCACGTACATAATACAAATAATAACAGAAAGACTTCAATGTAAAATAATAAGCTATTTAATTACCAAACGCATTTACCGGACTGAATGTTCGATAAATTTCGGTGAAAATATGAGTTCTTCGACAAGAATCGAACCTGCATCCTTTGAGGAACCACCATTAAGTCTGGCGGTTCCTGGAGTCGTGCTATAAACGTTCAGAACTTCCGGTTAAGCAAAACTGGAATTGATGCTTTTAACACACCTTTTTGTCGATGAAATTCCGAGTTGTACAATGAATGTATTATATATATATATATATATATATATATATATATATATATTATATATATATATATATATATATATATATATATATAGTATTTGATCAACAAATCTTATTCTTGTCCCACGAAGGCCGAAAAGCACTTGGGACAATGTTTTTTTAGCAATCCCTTATTCTCACCAAACGGAAAAATGTAAGAACGCTGGAGCTAAATATTCTAGAAATTTTAATAAAGTAAAAATTGCGCCTTTACTGCGGGAATCAAACCTGCGTCCCTCAAGGCAGAAGGAGCGACCATTTAGCCCGGCACTTCTTACCGTTTGAACACAAAGAAACAGAAGGTCGGAGATGCCATTATATAAGGCTTATAAATATTACAGTTTTAATAACGAGTAAAAGAAGTTAAGCAACGTTGTGCCTGGTCAGTAGATGGTCAACTGTTTGGCAATACCAGGTGCTGTAAATATGGATGTGCGGGTAGTGTCATAATGGCTCGGAATTGTCAATCGTAGAGCCGAGTTCCAATTCCCGTTGGGTACTTTATATTAACTTACGCGCAAATACCCTTGGGAAAGGTATGAATGAATTCATTTCTTCTCCCGCAGATATTTAGTAAAGCTTTTGTCATTAAATCGTTTTTATCACCAAAAACTATTACAAATTAAAAATATTTGCTGGCTTTAAATAACCTGCTAACGGTCGATAAGTCGTAAAAAAAAAAACAAAAAAAAAAACGAATCACTTAATATCGTGTAAAGGTTAAAAATGTAATAATCAGGTGCATGCCTTTCATTTTCAAGGCAGACTTTCAGTATTGGAAGATTAGCTCACACCAATCTTACAGCTAAGCTTGGTCAACATCATGAATATTCTACGTCTGATGCAGACATGACAACGTCAGCTGTAATACAACGCAGGAGGTACAAATATCTGTAAATTAAATGTAAGAAAACGCGGTTTTCCAACCAGACCATATCGACTCCTACAAGTGAATGAAGGGAAAAGACAAAGAGGCAGGCCGTAAAAGGTTGTCGTTGAACGTCTTCTTTACCTCTCAGCTACCACAAAATCTCATGTCATATTTTAGTCAAGGCTGACATGGCAATTCTGCGGTCTTTTTGCTAATTGGTTGCAGACTGCAAACAGATGTTTGGACTTGGAATCATGTTTTCAGGGGCCGCCGTAGTGGTTGACAGCGTGAGTGGGTAAGAAATATTTATTACGAAGTGAGGATATGAAAGAGAGAAAAATAGAGTAAAGCAGACGGAGCACCAGAAAAAGAAAGTAAATCTGGAGAGAGAGAGGGAGAGAGAGAGAGGGAGGGAGAGGAAGTGAAGAAAGAAAATGTTGTTTAGAGATGGCGAGCGAAAAGAGAAGTAGCAAGAGAGAAAGAAGGGAGATGTCACGCGCGAGAGAGAAGAGAGAAGTAACGTTTCACCTACGCGGATGGTCAGTGTAAGCCAGTTTTACCCTGATGATCCGCGTAGGTGAAACATAGGTAGGTTTGTCTGGCTCTTTAGGTTTACTTATTTTGCTCTACTTAGCGTATTGAGGAATTTGCTTAGTTATTTTTACTTTACTCGTGTCGGGGATTTTTTTCTTTGGACTATGAACTTTCATTCTAGACGATTATTTTCGCCGGAAGTACATGTTCTTAGTTCTTTCTTTTTTACCCTTGGGTATTGGTTTGTTCATTTACAAACCAAAACACCTAAGATTTTGCCGGACGAGTATAGCTGCTTATATTTATAAGATTACTAATGTATATATATATATATATATATATATATATATATATATATATATCCCTCACCGATAACAAGGCTCGGAGTTTCATGCACAAAGAAATCTTCAGGTACTGAGTATAGTTTATTTATAAACTGACTAATATCTTCATCTTTGTTGTTAGGATCACAGCATTTTGACAGTTGTGCCTTCCGGCCTTCTTCAGTCAATCTTCAGGGAATTTCCAACAGAATTCTCATTCCGCTGTATATATGTATGTATCTATCGTCTTGGTTAATTACACATTTATTGACATTCTTGTTTCCACTGCGTTTGCGTGTATCCGTACTACCTGGCTCAGGGATTGAACTAACAATTACTATGACACTAAATTCATAAATCAATGTTTTAATACTCTAGGTCATTGTCCCGGAGGACACAACGGCAGAAACGTTGTGATCGTAGCAATAAAGATGGAGACATTATATACAGCTAGACAAATATTTATGCCCCATCCTAGAACACCAGACAGTAATAAATTATATAATATCCGAGTTTCTTCGATGAAGCATTGTTGTTTTCTTTTGCAATCCTCAGGTGGCTTTACTTTCTACAACTGCTAAACAAGCCGTATAAATGGGAAATAAAACTATTATATCTCCAAGTATAAAGTATAAACAACATAGTTAATCATTTAAAGAATAATCTAGGTACGTAATTAAATTGGAATGACATCGGTGTTACTTCGCATTGTTATTTATACTTTCGTGCAAATTAATTCAAACAAAACGAATAGTTCCGTTATTGTTGACTTTTTTTCATATTTTTCCAATGAAACATGACCCAGTGCACATATAATATTTTGTATATCTATTCCACAAAGTCGTTCCTTGCCAATTGACCACAGATTCTCGATTGGATTTAAATCAGGAGAGTTTCCGAGCCAGTCGATAGTATTTTGATTTGCTCACTAGTAAGGCTTGCCAGTGTGTTTGTGCAGCGTTACAATTTTCGCACGCTTACTTAGAATAACGTCCATTGCAGACAATGGCCGTAGGACAACCAATCAACAGTTGAGACAGTAGTGTTAGGGCGTGATGAGAATCTGATGCAATCACGGATGACGCAATATTTTTCAAGGCCAAACAAATTTCACCATACACCCCGCAAATAGATTCATATTACTACACACCACTGCAGTTGATTTAATCTGAGGAAAAAAAAACTAGAAATCGATTATATCATTACAGTGGGTCTAAAACTAACCGTATAGTGAAATACAGCAAACTAAAGCGCTTATTTCAATTAATCTGCACAAGGGTGTACCAATCTACTTTGGTATGCGATCTACCGATGTAGATGCTGTTTATTGGTAGAATATAAACAAAGAAGCATTTTTAATATTGTAATTACATTTTCTTTATATATATATATATATATATATATATATATATATATATATATATATATATATATATATATATATGATATAATGTAGGTATCATTCCAAAATAAACATCGAACTAATAAGACGTTGTACATGTCTTTTATTCAGTCATTTCACCCCAAGCAAGACAATAAAGCCCCTAAGACGCAAGGAGTTTACCAGAGAGAGAGAGAGGGAGAGAGAGAGAGAACGATAAAAGAAACAAAAATTATGTTTTCATAAGAAAAAGTCTAAAATCATTATCACAGTCTATCGTCTATTAACTCTATAAACGGCCCAGACTGTCGGATAAGTTCATAGCGATAGAAAATCAGCGTTCAAATTACGTCAGAGGTTAGTTCGTTATTAACACTCCAGATTGACTTAACGGTAGTAGAATGTAAAAACGACCTGAGTGTTGTAATAATAAAGAGGTGAAGAAAAAAAAGGAGAAAAGAAAGCTTAATTTTTTATTCATTTATCTTTCTGATGCCAACAGAAACCTGACAAGGAGATGCATGTATTTTTACTTACATCCATGAAGAGATTGTTTATATGATTTTGAGACGATGAACTAATTAACACAACCATTTTTTTTCTTCGTCTACATCTTCACTCCTCGACTTATGGAGAAAACATTCTTCGTAACTGTTTGCGATATAATTATCAAATTTCTACACAGCCGAGCCAGGACCAACGAATTCTCTGTAAACAAGGTCTATATATTCAATGATCAGAATAAAGCAGACTTTTAAGAAACTATTTTCTTTATTTTACAATTAATACATCGTTCTCCTTACATTAGTACGTGATAATGATGACTATCAATGCAGCAGTTAAGATTAAGCCCTCTCTCTGCTTAAAATAAAGATGATGAAAAGTCCCCAGGATTTTTGTTGTGTGAGTTTTTCTTGGTGGTTTTAGAATATTTATGTGGAAATGTAATTTTGACGTCACTAATTTTGTTTTACTCGTTGATTTTCTTATTCTTTGCAACTTTTCAATTCCTTTCTTTATCAGTAAATCCAACTGAAGACAAACAGACGAACGTTCGGGCATGCGTGGTGTTTCCGTTTGATTTTTATTTTAATGATGGCTGTAATCGTTAGATAAGACATAAAAGTCACTAAGAAAAAAAAAGAGAAAGAAAAGAAGGAAGTAACGGAGTTAAAGAAATATTTTAAAAATTGATAGTCATAATTCTTTTCTTATATATGCCATCTGCTTTCAGGAGGTCGGCGATGATAGCTCTTCACGACTTCCTTTATTTTATTGCTCTAAGTAACTTTTGCCTATTTACCTCCTACTTTGTTCAGTCTGACATCCATTTACCCAGATTCATTAAATAGCTTACTCGCTGTCGTCCTGGCTTTCCTTGCCTTTAATATGCCTTGTGATTATTAAATTCTCTAAGCCTTCTTTATAATGGAGGAAAATATATGAAATATTACTTGAGCTAAATTTAGGTGATTACGATTCAGGAGATGACAAAAACGCAACAAATTAGTGAAGAGATTAAATGATAAGAGAGGCAAAAGAAAAAAGTAGTTACGAGGAAGAAAGACGGTATTTTATTTATTTTTAAGAAATTAAAACATTGTGGAAGTAAATAATCATGTTCATGCTTCTTTCCCACCTCCCCCAAATTAAATGCAGGACTAAAATTGGCGAAAGATATTGAAGGTGAAGAAAGGTTGCTGAAAGGTTACAACAGAGACGAAACTTAAATTTAAAACCTTGTTTACTCAAAAGGAACAATACAAAGAAAAGTTATGTAATATCATGTTTTCATAGATAAAAATATTTTCTTCGGATTTAAAAACAATTGCAACTTCAAGAGATTAACTACTTTGAATTCTATATATGTAATTGATTCTCTATTTTTGCTGAATCCAAATTTCATTAAACTCCTTCATTAACCACAAAGAATCATTCTTAATGCAAAAAGAAAAGCATAGAAAATCCATAAACTAAACAAATAAGTACAATCAACAACAAATATTATAGCTTTATCATATAAAATTTATAATTCTACCATCAAATACAATTCAACGATAACAATAGCTTAATTAATGTAATATTATCCACCACTAGTAAGAGTATTACTAAAGATATAAACAAATACAAATTAGACATTTAGTAAAATTCCTTTTAGCAGCAATACAGAGATTATTTTAAAGTTTCTTTGCTGAGAAGATAACACAAGTGTTATTGCAGAACAGTGAAGTCAGGACAAAATTCCATTTATTACAAATAATACAGATAGCCGCAACTGTGTTAGGTTAAGTTGTTAACGAAATGTGTAGCTAATGGCGTATGCAGTGAATGTAAAAACTATAAATATACTCGGACGTTTTCGGCGAAAGTGGTTTCTCGAAAGAGCATCTAGAAAAAGTTGACTTGGAGGTGAAGAAATAGTATGATTAGGTCAGTGATAGTTTTGGTTGTGCAGCCGTAGTAGAAGACATCATTTTGTACGACCTTTTAATTCTGAAGATTTAAAAAGTGTGTACTTCTAAAATTTTTTTGGTTTGGTTTGTTTTGTTTTGTTTTACGGCATTTTAACCTCACTGGGTTATTTAATGCAGGCAAAATTTGTATTGCTGGTAATATTTTTTCCCTCAAAAATGTATTATTAGTAATAAATTTTTTTTTCATCAAAAATTTGTTGCTGGCATTAAAACTTATTTTTACACTTCCATAGTATTTTGACCGCAGTTTTTTTTTTTGGTGTGTGTGTGTGTGTGGTGGGGAACTATTTGCCCATAGTTGGAACCCTGATAGTTACTACTAACCCGGGTCAGGGTGGACCTGGGAACATCAGCAATTAAGAGGTAGCTCCACGCTCCTCAAAACCTCCTTTATCGTCTTACTCAGGACGTCGGATGTAGTTAAACGTCTTGCCCAGGACGGTCTAAAATTGTAAATAATTTGTGTAAATTAATTACGTTCGCCATATACTAGAAATTTTACATGAACGTGTCTGATCATTAGAATTTTCTACATTGATAAAAAGTAAGTTTTTGATTTTATGGTTAAAACGTACTTCATAAAAATGTTACCAAAATTGCTTTGAAAGTGGGATTTAAACCAAATATAAAGAAAAAGGTGATATTTGGATAAAATGAATGCATTAGAGTGAGAAAATGGCGGAAAAAAGACATTAAAAAAAACCCTGAGGTGTTTAGAGAAAACAAAAATATTGGATGGAACATGAGAGATAAAAGGGAAGAAAATATTTTGAAAGATATGAACGTATGATTCAATGATATAAAGAATTAAAAAAATATTAGCGCTAAGTTATTTCAAAAAATATATTCTCGATCAGTGTTCGTGTGAAGGAAGGATGTAGTATTACAACTTTCTGGTTTTGGGAATGTAAACTTGAAGATTCTAATCAATATGTCGACGGTAACAATTATCCATCTACAGCGAAGTATTTTCATTTCAACAAGGATCATGCTTCAAGTCAAACGGCTATTTTCCTAACATCCTATTAAGGCTTTTTTTTCTCTCTCGGCTCAGGTGAGTGTGTTATGCAGCTTATTGGAACAAGATGCTCTTAAATACACATCTGATTCTTTTAGTCACAAGCACACGTGCGTATTCTTGGTTCTTTTTCGCATTTCCAAAATTAGGATTCTATTCGCAAATGAAATAAAATAATGAAGAGACGTAATCAAAAGACAAGGGGCGCAAAATCTGGCAATTTCTATCACTGTTTTTTTTTAAGTCTCTTTTCTTGCATAAATAACATCTTAAATGAAAAATATTTAAATCCATATATACATTTATTATTATTATTGGTCTTATTTTGCTTGTTACCATAAAAAACAAACAAAAAAAAAAACAAGATGGGTTCTAAAAATAATAGTTTTGCATCTGCATTTACAAAGTTCTTATAAAGTTGTAAATTTAGGAAGTATTTGCTTCTTTCTCGGGATAAAGTGTTCTTCATTATCACTTCAAGATTTTTTTTACAATTAATTAGTCTTTCACTGAGTGATAGTGCTTCATTAATTTGTAATTTGATATGCAACTTCTCAGTCGCTAATTAGAAATACTTTAGCCATAATTTCATGTGCTGATCTGAAAAAAAAAAGGGTTTTTTTAAAGGTAAGTAGAACCTTCTCCCTTTAAAAAGCACACTTTTCCTAACGTTCATTTTATTTCATATCGTCTTGTGCCAGACTAAACATAGTTTATTTAATATCAACACTAAATACTATTAAAACCACTTTTTTGGGTCGAAATAACTAATGAAAAATAAAGTTTTGTATCTTTCCTAGAATAATTTTTTTTAGGTCAAATAATTTCGGGGTTATCACTTGATTTAAAAACTCTGAAATGGAAACTCTAAAATCGGTCATGAGAGATTTGTTAACAATACCGTTTTGATCCTTGCCCAAAAGCGAAGGCTTAATGGTTGAATACGAAAACTTGGCAACACGAGTCAAGTTTAAAAAAACCAAATGCTTGAAGTTACTGTACCAAAAGCTTAAACCACCATCGCAAAAGAAATATGTAAATTTCATCGACAAGTAACTCCAATATGTCTATCATTTTGTACAGGAGTCATCATTACCTGGCACATGCCAGATAAGTTTTTATCATCTCTCAGTTGCATCTCTATCTTCGGGAAGAGTGCGACTCGGCTGTGGCTCAGTCGGAGGAGAGAGGCGCAATTGAGGAAAATCACACTGTTAGGTGCCCAGCCCTGCCGAACAGATGTCCGAGGCTGAACTCCCTCATTGCACTACAGAGAGGGATCGTTGCTCGCGCCGAGGCGAGCGCAACCGACGGTTGCGGGAGTTCGGGCAATTTTTGTTCTTGCCCCGAGTGTACATCCCGTCTCATTGGGGAGGCTAGGGTAAATATTAAGACAAGATACAAAAAAACAAAAACAAAACAAACAAAAAAACAAAAAAAAAACAAAAAAAAACTAACAAACAAAACTAACAAAAGAAAAAAAAACCAAAAGAAGAGATTCTGAGTTAATATTACATTTTTTAGACCAAGCATGTACAGAAACGAAAAACGTCAAATATTGTGACAGAACTATTTAAATTATTCAGACTATTGTCCTCATCTTTGTCGCTATGTTTATCACATTTCGGCCGTTGTACGCTGTGGCCTTCTTCAGGTGGTTGGAATGTCGAACTGAACCCTTTATTTCACTCACTGGGGTAGACTGTTCTCTTTCCACGTGTCATGTTTATCAATTATCTCCTATTAATTCCCATCTCCAAGTTCTCGATTGCCTTAACCGGGTATTGAACTCACACTCTTTGGGTCGTGTTATTGGATCTAACTAACGCCTTATCAACTGTGCCATGTGTCTACCCCAGTAAGTGAAATAAAGGGTTCAGTTCGACATTCCAACCACCTTAAGAAGGCCGGAGTGTACAACAGCCGAAACGTTGTAATATGGCAACAAAGATGAGGACAATTGTCCGAATAATGTAAATATTGTACATAATACCACATCTCAGAAATATAGACAGATAGTGTGACAGAAATCTTTCTTTTCTCCGAAGAAATTTTATTCACCAGCAAATGGAAAAGAAAAAAGGACATTTATACTTGACATCAGAAAGAGACAGATGAAATTTCTAGGGTATATGAGGAAAAAGGGCTTGATAAATTTGACACTCACAAGATATAGTGCAGGCAAGAGAGACAGAATAGCGTATAACCGGCCTAGCAAGCTTGTTTAAATGAATGACAGAACGGGCATTTGGAGAGATAACAAACAGACAAAATTTAAGAGCTACAAAGGATAGAAAATTGTGGAGAGCCATGATTGCAAACATCCTAACGAGAAACGGTGCAAAAAGTAGAATCTGCTAAACTTGCCAAGGAAACCATATTTATAGACCAAGGGGTAACAAACGAATCGGATAAAAATGATTTCGGTCGATTAGCATACGTGCGATCTTATAAAAAAAAAATAAAAAAATCAGTGCTCAGTACGTAAGTCGGTGATAGGACATCACTCACTTTAAAAGGGAGACAATAATGTTTAAAAAGATATCAATTCCTGTCAATTCTCCGTATTCTCCTGACCAGTGGTCAGTGCGCAAGCACAGGTAAAAATTTATGATGCTTGTATTTGTAGGACGAGTCCAACAAATATGCCTCAATGTATTTGGCTTTTTTCCATACTTAAGTGAGTATATATATATATATATAAGTGAACATTGAAGTCAACATTCAGAGTCGACAGGCTGTTTCGTGCTGGATGCAATCATCAGGCCTGAAACAGCCTGTCGCCTTTGAGTGTTGACTTCAATGTTCACTTTTATATTTATATTTACATACACTATCTCAGATATTGAGCAATTTATCCTATAAATATAGCACACCTTAAAACTATATTCCTTCATATATATTTTATATATATACCGTTGATAATAAGAGCTGGGAAAATACGTCGAAGGAAAAGTAAGTATTTGATAGAGAACACTTTGAATAATCCTACGCTGTTACTGAGAAGACAAGAAATATGATGATTTGGATAAAGAGTCGCATTTGTTTGGCTGGAAATAGTCAGGATTGTAAGGCCTCAAATAATGTCGTATCGAGCTGTTCCGTTAATTCGAGAGGGAGAGAGAGAGAGAGAGAGAGAGAGGGGGGGCTTACGAGAAAATAAGAGAAGTGAAGTGAAACAGTTATTTCGGAGAGTATTAAAAAAAATGAGAGACACAGAGAGAAGGGACTGAGAAATGAAGAGAGAGGCATGAAAAGAAGGATAAAAAGATAGAGACAGAGGAAAGAGAGATAGATATAGATATGGCCAGAGGAAGAAAAAAAGAGAAAGAAAATACCGAGAGAGATTAAGAGAGATGCTGATAATCAGGATAAGAGTGGCAGAATGGTCCAGTTGGAATTGTGTTCATGTGGTGTGCCTGTTCTCATTTGGAACAAGAAGCTTGTTGTGCTTTTTGCCTCTCGTCTCCTCTCTCAATTTCCTGTCTCTTCTCCTCTTTGCGACTGTCGTTTGTCAACCAACTTTGCCAAAACTTGTCGGTGGGAGCCAAGGACAGAAATATCCTGGTAACATAAAACTGCATGGTGCAATAGCGATATGCTGCAACACAATGCCAATGGCATTACGAAAATAAATAAATAAATAAAAAACAGTAAGAAAATCAAGCTGAGGCCCCTATTACTACCTCCCCACGTTCTCATTTTTTCTTTCTTACTCTTCTTTTTTTTTGTGTTATTTGATGGATGTAGGGAGACAGCTGTCGGTACCCGTTCTCACTGCATTTTCTGTGCGTTGTGAATGCGGTGGCGGATGGGTAGGGAGTTGGTGGTAGTTGGGGGTGGGAGGTTGAAGAGAGTGGAAGCATTGCCTAATAATGGGGGTCCTGGTTTCTTTGCCTTTGTCAGCAGCCTGGTGCCTGCAAATATGTTCCGAGCAGGCTCAGACGTGGAATTTCAGTTTGCTTTCTCCCGAAATATCTCCTGCGAACATCGTGCAGCAGATTAAGTTCAAGGTAGAGATTCGCGTCTTTCAGCCTCCGCCCCCTCTTTACCTACCCCCCACCCAAACAGCTCTGCCCACAAACAAGCTCCTACAAAAAAAAAAAAAAAAAATATCAGCATCTCCTGATTTTTCACACAGCACCACCCCCCTCGGATTTTCTTGCCTTTTTTATGCTATCGTTAAGAATAGGGTCCGGGTAGAAGGGAAAAAAAAGCAGACAACTTAGAATCGTAGAAAAAAAGAAGCTGGTTAGTTTATTGGGTGTGGGGCAAATGTTTAACTGATTGTTATATATCAGGTGGAATGAAATCCAAAGACGTACAGATGAAGCAGCAGTTCTGATCAGTCTCAGTGTGGGTTACTGAAATAATCCAAGGAGCCGTAGTGCTGTCCATAATTAGACAGAGTTCCAGTCGAAACTATACCAGATTAATTTATAATGCGACTAATATCCAATGTGATCTCTTAGGGAATGACATATATTGTTTTCATAGCAATTCTCATACAGATAACTTTAGCAAGATATAAAAAAGTTTAAACTACTGATCTACATGATAAACATTTATGAAAACTGAGTAATGAGTTCGATCCTCATTGGGTACCTATACTTGCGGCCTTGTACCACAGCTAATCTAAGTTTAATATCCTGTCTGCAAGCTGGGAGTATACTCATCACCAGGCTGTAGTTGTAAATCAACAAGCAAGCTGGTTTCGTCAACCAATTATTTTGTGTCATGAGTTTGATCCAAATTGGGAACCCTTATCACTTAGGCCATGTGCCAGTGTAAATTTAGTAGATAAATAAGTGACGCCTAAGGTCTGGTGTGAATTTGAGTAGACTCATTTCGTAAATCTGTAACCATTTTTATTCTCATTGCTTTACCAAATTTAGATCAACTTAGAAAATTATTCATGCCCATCACGGACAGTTTTTTTTTCTCTGCCAAATAATGCAAAACGAAAAATATTTCGTTAGAAAACGGTAAAAAAGTGGGAATAATTTACACAACGATTACTTCTATGAAGTCTTGAAAAATTAAGAACGTTGTTTCTTTCATAAAAAGTGTATAAATTTGTGAAATAGACAAGAGATTCTACACTTTAAAAATGAAATCTTTCTTCAGCTATTGTGAAAAAGATGACATAGAATGAAATAGAAATGCTAAATTTTTGAAAACGCAAAAAGGTAAATACTGCAAGATTGAAAAAAAGATGACATTCTGAATTGTTTTTCCAATGAATCATGTTTATACTAATGATTGTAGGTCACACAAGAAGTCATCGAAAATGAAAAGCAATAGAGAACCAAAAAGCTTTTTGTTCGCAAAAGGATTTTTTTCAAACTAATAATGGGGTATCTATGGATTTAGTCTCATATATATATATATATATATGATAAAAAATATATAGTTTTAAGGTATGCTATATTTATGGCCAAATGTGCTCAATATCAGGGATACTGCATGTGTAAATACAATAGTGGAAACTGCGGTCAACAACGATCTGTTTCATGTTTAAACGCAATTTTTATGGCCGGAAGATTGCGTTCAAGTATGAAACAGACAGTTGCCACTCAGTTTTCACATCAGTGTCCACTCGAGTCTATATATATATATATATACATACATATATTATTTAAGCAGCAAATTCTTTTGTAAGTATGACTATTAAATAAATTACAAATTTTATGTCTGCTTATTTTTTTATGCTAAAAATAAGCAGATATAATGTTTATAATTTATTTAATCAGACATATATATATATATATATATATATATATATATATATATATATATATATATATGTGTGTGTGTGTATAAGAAGAATATTGGGAAAATGTATGACAAAGCAAAAAAAAATTTACTTGTGACGCGTTTCGTCCTTTAGGACTTCATCAGACTAAATTTGTTATCTTAGTGCGACTACACTTGTGCACGAACCAGGGATGCAGGAACTTTTATTTATTTATTTTTTTAGTCTAGTCGAATTTATTTAGACTCTTTTCCTTTCCATTACTTTTGTTAGTAGATATGCCACATTGTGATAATAGAAGTTCTGTCAGGAATGGTGAAATGTTGTAAGAGCCCGGACTCAAATTTACTGTAGATGAACTTGTGTGTGAGTGTATGTGTAAATGTGTGTGTGTGTATGTGTTTGTTACAATTTTACAAAGAGGAAAAACGATGAAGATACAGGCACACTTCGCTTTAAATTTTTGACGTCCATTGTATCTAGATATATTTCAGTTTTTTAAGATTTAAAGTTCTCTTAAACGACCATGTATCTTTAGCGTTTTCGATGTAAAACGATCACATATTTTTCTGCATTTCTCCTCCCCTATACACACCCACACATATGTGTGCGTGTGTATGTGCGTGTATATATATATATATATATATATATAAACTGAATTCATTGATAAAACATTTATTAGTCTGAAGTTCTTGCCGGCTAAACGTTTTACTAAAGAGTTTTTTTTTGCATTTTTGTCATTCAATTACCCACCCTTAATTTGATATATAAATTTGCATGTCTTTCATAAACTCATTCATTATAAAAACACATCTGATTTTGTCTTGTTTCTATCTGTCAATCAAACTACCCTTAATAAGAGCATTTTGAAGTGCATGATTGTCATAACAGAGGTAAAGAATATCTTATGAGTTTAGTCCTCACCAAGTGCCGCTAAGATACTTCATCTCGCACACCTTTACTGCTGATTAAAAATATAATTTGCAAATCCCTAATTGTACAGGAAAAAAGACTAAATAAGTGACTCCTACTTCACCTTAGTGCAGTAGTTAAGAAAGTCAATTTCGCAGATCATTACTCAAGTAGTCACCCCACCTTTCTGGCCTTATGCCAGGTTAAGAGATGACATATAGCAAATCAAGAAACAAATATTTTTTAAATGATAAATAATGTTTAAATAATGCAGATGAATATAATTAAAATCTTAACAAAAAAATGATAATGAATTTTTATGTTAGTGAAGAAGGGTACGACTGTAATGAGTTCGATCCTGACAGGTTACAGTCGTTTTGTGTCAGTCGAAGATAAGCTTTACTCTGACATGACACTTGGCCTTGCAGATCAGTATTAGCCATTAGCACTATATACCTAGATGATTTCATTTGTCAAACAAAATGTTTGTACTGCATGCAACTCTTATCAGACAATGGTGCTGTTAAATTTTGTACTTGTGTTGTCATATCCTGCTATGGCAACAGGAAAATGACTAAGTGAAAATCAATGATGCTACTGCAGTTGCGTGGCCACTTATACCCAGTGGATGAAATGCATATGAATATTGCAGAGGGATAAAGGTTAGCAGTTACTTCGCTCTTCAATTACAAAATTCTCACTTGTGTTCCAGAACAAGATTAAAATAAATTTCGGAATAATGTAAAAGGAGCCAATACTTTAACCTAAATAATATCGTTTCATTAAATACTTAACAAAAAAAAAAAAAAAAAAAAAAAAAAACGAAGAAGAAAAATCTCCAAGAACAAAGTTCTTATTTTTCTGGTGTAAACGAGAGACAACGCATATAACCAGGTCGACAGTAGGCATATTAACACAAACTTTACAGCCGTGCGATTTAACCAGTGAGCTACGTTACTAGCGCTAAATACTGAGCATATTGTAAATATTTTGGGATAGTGCAAACTTCTGAGCGGGCATCTGGTGTTGCGATTACCTTCCCTCCCACGCAGATCTCATTGCGACAATGCTTAGTTTATTCGTCTTCATGTCAAATCTACGACACACACTGATATATAAAAGCCAATCATAAGCGCAATATATTTAAAAGGAAAAACAGTGATAAAATGAGGTTTCGTGTCTTCTTGCTATTGAAGTCTATTATTTTTAGATGTCCGAATTCCGGAGACGAAAACAGAGGCGCTTCCACTCACCTTCTTTGGAAGGAGAAATATTGGTTGAGAAAGGGAATGCACGCCAAGTGTGGTGAGTGGCAGGGTGTAGAAGGGGATGAGGATGATGATGATTAGGAGGAGGAGGCAAGATGAGACTTGTCCTGTAGCTTACCCAAAGGAACGAACGACACCATCCTTTTCGCATATGTTCTTTTATACGGCAAGGCAATCCACCCTGAATATCTACCCGTTCGTCCTACTCCTGAATTTTTTTTTCTTTCTTGAAGCTGACACTTGAGGGTACTGTGATATTCCCGGCCTGAATATCAATTTACAAGTGATGTTGAGAAAGACTGAAACGGAAAAATGGAATAAGTGTGTGTGTGTGGTGGGGGAAGTGGAGAGTAGAAAAGAGAAGGAAAGAGAGACTGGGCGAAGAAAGAGAGGGGGTGGAAGAATAAGGAGAGGAAGGGGGGACGAGAGGGTGCAGATGTGGAGCGAGAAGAAACAGAGCAAGAAAAGAGGAAAAAACGGCGAGACAAGAGAGAAGAGATTGGAAGATGAGAGGGAAGAGTGAGACGCAGTGAGAGAGAAGAGCAAGATGGAGGGAGTGAGAAAGTGAGAGTGGGGTGACACTGAAGAGAAAATGAGTAAATATATTGATATAGTAGAGGAAGAAATCTGAGTGAAGAAAAAAAAAATGGACCCTGGAAGAGTGTTCGAGATGGACAAGGAGAAAAGTGACAAGAAAACGCTTAAAGATTGTTGAAAGAGACAAGAAAAAAAAAAAAGAAAGAAAATACAAAAGAATACGTATGGTTATATATATATATATATATATATATATATATATATATGTGTGTGTGTGTGTGTGTGTGTGTGAGAATAGGGACTCTCGATCCAATTCTTGCGAGAATAGTAACGGATCCATTTCTTTATTTCTATTTTATTTAGTCAGGTGATTGACTTACACCAGAAACTGTCTTGGAGATCTTAGAGAACGAATTCGAGAAGGCTATATAAGCTCGACACAATGAAAAAGAACCCTGGGAAAGCAAAGCAAGCCAAATGTTATGGGTTCCATAGTGTCCGCGTGCCTTGGCGAAGATGCACATGCGAAAAATGGATATTTATACATAAATTTGGATAGCACAGCTTTTTCTTTTTATTAAAATATACAGTAAAAACGTTTGTTTTTTTGGTTTTTTAGCCCAAATGCCCATCTAAAATTCTTCTGGCTTGAACCAACCGTACCAAAGCCGACATTATTTATGCCCATGTACGAAAGTCACATAATGGGCGAGGCTTACTTCGCCTAAACGTTGTCTACGTGTGTGTGCGGATGTTAAGTTGTGTCTCTGCGTCTAATAAAGAGTAAACAGGCATGAAAGACGATTCTTGTCTTAAAGAGATGGAAAAATAGAAATATCATGCAGGTATGGTTTTGGCCCGATTCATCACACACACGTGCAATATTAAATATATATATATATATATATATATATATATATATATAATATGTCTGTGTATATATATATATATATATATATATATATATATATATATATATATATATATATATATAAAATTGTATAGGTAAAAAACCGTAGTGAATCCTAATAATATAAAATATTAAAACTGATCCACAAAGAGAGCTCAATGTATTTATTATAACAGAGCATACATACATTGTTTGGTTGAGTGTTTTATATAAATTCTCATGTTTTCGTATAATTTTTTTTCCTTTCTCTTATATAAAAATTGTCCGAATGTTTTCTAAGCTCTTTCGCCTATACTTTTAGCCATAAGCAAGGATGAACTTTATTTTACTTTTAACTGAATATATGGATTGTTTTTTGTTAATAACTGATGAAACTCATTTTCATCTCAATGGCATGTTGAATCAAGAGAATTTTCATTATTATTTTTTTTTTATTAAAATCTAAGAGAACTACAATAAAGACAACTGCAAGTGACGGTTTGGTGTACTGTTGGGAAATCTGGTGTCATTGGTCCTCATTTTTTGAATACTATAATGGAAATGCTGCTAATGTGAACTCCGGACATTTCATCAAGACGACATACAACTTCATTGTTTCTGAATTACGACGAATTGCGTATTCATCTCCGACGTGTCTGTTTTCAGGAAGATGGGGCGGCGGACCACACAGCCAGACTATCAATGGACGTTCTTCGTCCTCTCTTCGGTGACCGCCTCATTTCCAGGTTTGTTGACACTCCTTAGCACCTTCGGTTCCGTGATTTGTCCATGTGTAATAGTTTCTTGTGGGGAAACCTCAAGACACGTGTGTATGAAGATAAGCACCGTACATTGGACAATATGAAGGAAGCTATTCGCGTGGAAGTCGCCCAAATCGAAAGACCGATGCTGGGAAAAGTGGAGGCCAACTTCCAAGAACACCTTCAGAAATTCAGCACTGAAAACGTATACCATATGAAGGATGTTGTTTCCCACATTTCATTTCGTCCAATGTTAATTCAATGCGAATACATTGATGTCAGTAAAATGGTTTTGAAGCTTAAATTAATGATGCGAATTTTTCAAAATCGCCTGTCCTCTCTGCCTCACACTGTCTGTCTCTCTAATTATATATATATATATATATTTATATTAGTGGTACTCACTTGGAAAAAACCTTAGATATCTCGGCTTATAATTGAACAAAGCAATACACAAGGAAAAATGAAGAATAAAAAAAAGAAAGAACTAAGACCATGAAATCGAGGCGAAAGCAATCGTCCAGAATTCAAGCTCAGAGTCCAAAGAAAAAAAAACCCTCCAAAACGAGTAAAAGTAACTACGTAAAGAGCTCAATACACGATCCGTTTAGGTGAACCCTAGGTAGATTTGCCTGACTCTTTAGGTTTATATATATATATATATATATATATATATATATATATATGTGTGTGTGTGTGTGATATGATATCACACAAATACAAATGCACAGTGGTTATGTGTATGGAGAAAGATAAAGTTCAGTGAGTGTATCATGACCGGATGTAGATGTAGTTATAAAATATGTTCGCAAAAAGAAAAGAAAAAAAAAACTCATTGAAAGGGAAAATCATTTAATGTGACTAAACAAAAATAAAATCAAAAGAAATTTCTCGAATGCATCTAAAAAATAATTGTAATTATATTCGAATCAAGGTGAAAAGAACAACAAAATTGTACAACAGAATTACAGTTTCTCTTAGTATGGCAACAACTTATTGGGCCTTCATTATAGCTTAACGCTGTTCTTTTCATCCCCTCCAAAGTCCGTATACTGAATTGAAGTAGGTATCTGACAACTGAAATAAAGTGCGATTTTAAATAATAATTTTCCTTTCCAGGTTATTTCATATGCACTGATGAGTAATGTGATGTCTTCAATGAAACCGTTACATCTGCATCTTTAGACAAGTGAACATTTGGACGTCGATATTCTCGGACACTTAAAGATATAAAAAAAAGAGACCAATATGGGATAGTATGATTTATTAATGGACTTAGACTTGCAATTTTTATTAATCCACTTATCTTGATATATATGCATCAGAAATAGAAAATAGATACAAGCACATGTCTGACATAGTTATTTACTGATATTTTGGCACAATGCCCGTTGTATGGTACTCCAAGTGATGTTTGAACGCACTAAGATCTTCAAGATCAACTTGCGGATCCCTCGGGAAGGGACTCACCTATAGTGTCCTTGTACCAGACTCAGAGCAGAATACATTCTTATTAATATTTTCTAGAAAATAAAAATGTGGTTTTACTAGAAAACTATTACTAAAAATATTCCTTCATATTTCTTAACACATTTGTCAGTATATCTAACAGTGAAGATAATTTTTTTTTACTCACGGGTCACCTCATACAGAAAATATTCATTGTATTTCTTCAACGTATTCCATCTATTGTTTAATTTCTGCAATGTATACTATGTATATAATTAAAAGAAAGGTTTCATGTGTGCTTCTTATAATATGTAAAATATATAGGTTAGTTAATAAAACGAACGAAATATAGTCAGTACGATAAAAATTGATGAAATATTAATTATTAACCAAGTGACAGCGAGAAATCAGAGATCTTTTCTTTTTTTTTTTTTGCTAATATGATTTTCACCAGAAAATACACCGTCTACAAAAACATCTGTCAGTGAGTAATTCCCATTTCTCTGTTTATTTCTCGGCCCGTTGATGAAAGACACATGCGTATCCGAAAATTCTGAATTTAAAACTATTCTTTCCATGCTTTTTTTTTGTCATAGGGTTAATAATTAATATTTAATAAATGTTTATCATACTGACTATATATTGGTTCCCTTTCGTTTGTTCTTGTTTTATTAACCAACCTATATATATATATATAGATAGAGAGAGAGAGACGGAGGTTTATTTCATGGAGGAAATAGTCACTGATAAGACAATATCACTCAATATCCAAGTAATTTCATCTTCTCGGATATATTTTTCCTCATTCAATATTGCTTTTTGAGAGCATAAAGTATTTTATCCGATTGAAATCGACGAGGAAATGACGAGATGCGATAAGTGATTGAATTATTTTTTACGGCCTATCAACCTTTAAAGCTAGAACCTATTTTGGATTGTAAGAATGTTTTTGCAAGTGAATATTGCATTAACAATTTTTTTGGAGAATAACACGTCTTTTTCTAAATACAATCCCTAATAGTTAATCCATAGCTGGGGGAGGAGTTGGATTCATACCTTTTACGATAACATTTGCGCGTAAGTGAATATGACGAACTCGACTGAAATTCGAACACCGCTCTCCGATTTCCAATTCTGAGCAACTAACCATTCACATCCTTTGAGAGGAGATAAAGAGAGAAAGGACAAGAGACAGGAACTCGAGATTGCTGATTTCTTGAAGGCATAATTTATATTATACAACACGGGTTGGGTGCTAAAATGCTGTCGACCCTTTCAAGAAGTTATTAAAAAATAACCAAATGACTGAACATTTGGTCAGATTTTGAGAAGAGAACATAGCTATGAGGAACGTTCCGAAAATAATAACTCTATTTCTACAAAAACTTCAACAGTATTTTGATGTTTCCGGCTACAAAACATTGTTCTGCTAGTCACTACCATTAGCTAGATGTTTTCGTGGCACATTACATTACGTTAACAACTATAGCTTATTATATACGTCACTGTTGACATGCATTTTCTACTGCCTAACAGTGCTCACACCAATGCTAGCGTCAGTTATTGTCAAAGAGTACATTTTTTTTCAGAAGGAAACATTTTAAGTCTATATCCCCCCAAGTCAATGTTTTAGGGAATTTTAAATTTGCTCTTATGTCTACACTTGAAAATAAGTTCATTTCTTTGATTCAGTAATTATTCAGAATTTTTATATTTAATCATTATGATCTTCTCCAGTATGCATAGATTGCATCTGTCCCGGAAGGTGTTGGAAGATTGAGACTGACAGATGATATCCCATTTAATTTGTGGAGTGAAGCCTCTATCTTTAAGTTTCCAGAAATGGTTAGAGCAGTTTGGTGTCTTAAAGAAGTATTGGAGAATGTGTGTGCGTGCGTGCGTGTGTGTGTGTGTAAAATTAAAAAAATATGAACGACAATTATGATCATTATCCTAAATACGGAGACGGATATGCAATGTGGTTGGCCCTGATCTGGCATCTCGCTTACAGTCGCTCTCTCACAGACGTGCCGTCGCCTCCTGTCTTTTCTACAAATACTTTCACGGTAACTGCTGCGATGAGCTATTTCTGTTAGTTTCAAAACTGCATGAATTTAAACGTGCCACTAGGTCGTTATCTCAGTCCCACCCTTTCACGGTCGAAACAATTAAATGTAGCCGTCTCTTCTACTTCAATAGCACTTCCCATTTGTGGAACTCCCTTCCTCTTACTTGCTTCCCTGACAGCTATGCGTGCTAGCGGCACTCCCGCCTTGCTTGGGGTGAAAAGTTTAAAAAAAACTGTCATTAAATATTTTAATAGTAGAAACATTTTTTCTTGAACAATCTTAACACTTACTTTTTTTAAGTTTAAAATTTCCCAATATTATAACATTTAAATATCCTCATGAAAATCTTTAAAACAATTGAGATTCTGATATTTTTGTGTGACATTATCCCTTCTACTGCTTTCAGCCTCATTAACGAATCGCTTCGAATCACTGTCAGCATTACTACCAGAATAGGGAGACACCGTTCCAGGACAACAACTGTTGTTGACATTATTGTATTAAGCCATTATTCAATTCACTTTTATATTAATAAGAACAAAAAAAAAAAATTATCGCGAGTTATCTCGTCAGTCGTTTCTAAAATGGTCCATTAAACTTTAGATTAAAAATCAAAGATTCAATTAATAAAAAGTGCATGCATTATTCAGGGAAACGTTCTGTTTGACCTACTTTCCGAAATCTAACCAAACTTTTATTTTATATTTAATTTCATCTTAAGGCTCCCTAGTATTTTATACCGATATATGAATACATGCTATTACCCACAGGTCTATGAGCGCATGCTCAAAACATATACACGCATATCTATGTGAATCTTACTTTATGTCTTCTGCTTGAAGTTTTTTTTTATCCACATCTTCCTGTTAAGCATTGCTCAATGTTCTGCGCATGCTCATGTCATCATCAACATTTGTTGCAGCAAGCATTTTGTTGCCTTGACCTTTATGTGCAATGTATGCACTCCTCTTAGAAAATACAAGGCCATGTATTAAATTGCATCTGCTGTCTGCCTACACATTTTTATGCATATGGAAGCATGCTCATGAATTTGTGTATTCTCTGCAAACATCTGTGCAGCTTTGTTGACTGGTTGAGATTCAACACCAGCATGAAATACCTGGAGATTAATAAAATATTCGGAAATAATTTAAACGAAAATGATAAAAATTAAAAACTATGTCTTAGAAAGCATGGAAATTAAAAACGAATGCATAGATAAAAGGGCAAGATATAATGATTTAATTTAAAAGCATAAACATTTTTTCTCCTTTAAATATTGACGACGTGCAATGGCAGAATGAAACAGACACATGATCTTTCGGCGGAAGTGATTCAAACCTTTTCAAAGTGCGCTTATTACTTTGGCAAACAGACAAATACTTTTCGGAAAGTGAAGACAATCCCATAAAATCTATTGCAAACATCTGGTTTAGTTTGGTTGTTTTTGTGTGTAGCGGCATATCAACACCAATATGAGTAATTTAATACCAAAATCTAAATATGCAAATTCAAACTTTATAATTTATTCAAGAGAATGTCTATTTCATGATGAAATTATAATTACTTAGCTGCATTTTTTTTCTCTAAATAATCTTACAAAATCAAAGGAGGACTGAAAAGTTGTTTCTCCTTAAAAGAAATTACATTAAATCACAGTAAATTGGTTTTTTGACAATGTATGCTACGTCCTTAATTTTACTATAAAATATATCGTTGGTAATTTTACTATAAAAATGTATTGTTGGTAATTTTACCATAAAATTATTGCTAGTAATTCTACTATAAAATGTATTTTTAGTCATGTTTTATATAAAATATACAGCAAGTCATTTTGCTATGAAATGTATTACTGGTGATTTTGCTTTAAAAATATATTGCTGGTCATTTTGCTATAAAAATGTATTGCTGGTATTTTTACTATAAATATATATTTTTATACTTTCCTGGTGTTTTGAGCTTAGTTTGAGGGTTCACTATTGGTTACCACCTCGAGTCAGGAAGGGCCTGGGGACACCAGCAATTGAGGAGGCCGTTCTCCGCTCCTTAAACCGTCCAGTCTCCTGATAATAGGCCTTGCTTCCGGGTGTAGTTTAGACATAAGACTTGAAAACACATGGAATCGTATTTTAACTCATCATAAAACAGCATATAATCACAAGGAAAGTTGATTTACTGATCGAATATCCTTTCGCGTCCAGAGGCTATAGTCACTGAGTTTGCGGCGGGCGGATAACTCTGGTAATGGGACATTAACATGTGAAATTGTCTACACTCCTGTGTCGATAATGTACATGATATACGATTTCCCCATAAATCACCCACAATATATGTACGTAGCTACATCAATAAAGTAGTGATCTAACGATAGAAAAATGGCTTTTACTTGCAAAAATAGATTCGCCTATCGTCTGCTTCGCACTCCTCCCCGGAGGAGTAGAAGTTTGTCTCCTCTCCAAACAGGAGTAGAGGTTCATTTCCTCTCCAAACAGGAGTAGAGGTTTATCTCTTGCTTCCTGTTTAGGATTGAAATTCCGTTTTTTTTAAAAAGCGTTTTTTGCAATCTATTTCCCTTCCAGTAGGCTTTCGTGTCTTTGTGGCGTAATCGCCTTGCTTGGGGTGAATTGACTCATTCATTTTTCAATATAATTGTTATTCGTGTAATCCTTTTGTGAACGGATTGATCATAGCGCAGAGGAAATTTCAGATAAAAATTCAAGTCATATCTACCTCTAAGCCTTCTGAGATTCTTTCCATTGTGTATACTACACCAAAAAAAAAAAATTGTTCAGATTTTGAGTTGTGGGTTGAATAGAAAGCTTTTCAACATATCCTCGCATTTGTGTATATCTTGTAGCTTTTTTTTAAAAATAAAAATTGTAAATACCTGGTTCAAGGGACACATTAGTGATACACGTGATTGCAGCAAGGTGAAGCAGTTAAAGTAGTTACGTCATCATCACGTGGCATTAACCATTTAACGTCACAATTGTTTGTGTGTATGGACATATATTGAAATAAATACTGAACGAACATTCGTATGACATTTATTTGCTCCTCTTACCTGGTTTATGTCAGAGGGTATCCCCCAGACGAGACTCTGCCGAAGGGCGGAGTCTCGTCTCTGGAAACTGACTCCCTTTTTACGTGGTCTCTAGGGAATTTTTGCCAGGGCCTACGGGCTCGGATACCCCACTTTAAACTCGGCCTTGTGCCACCTCTTGTTGCGTGGGGTAGCGGGTAAATAATTATTTGCTCCTCTACTCTCGAGCTCTTTCGCGCCTGAAAAGCGCACGAGGGTCGTCCACAACAACGACATTGGTTATGAGGGTCAGATGTCTTTAATAAAATATTGTTCCTTATCCGACCAGACAACTGAAAGAAATCTTATCCTACGTCTGCCTTCTTCATCTTTTGTCACAATGTAAAAATTATCAACTTACGATGACTATTTTTAATCATTAGACAGAATGAAACAGATCGATCATCGATTGTTTCATGAAACATACAGGGTTTTTATTACTCTATTTTTTAGTGTATAAGGCGCATATTGTTACCCCCTCCCCCAAATTTGATGCAAAAATCTACTTGCATCCTCTATACTGAAGGTAAAGTAGACACGGGGAATACATAAAAAAGTGATTAAATCATTCAAGAAATGTAATAACATTAACGCAATGGATGGGACCAAGTATGGCATTCTATTCGACCATAATAATTTCCAGTCATGAAATAACCAATTCCTTTTATAAAAGAAATAAAGCTTTTAATGGTTTTGAAACAAAAACCTATTTTATTTACGTTTTTTTTTTTGTATTTTGACATTTTGTCATGTAGAAAGAAAGAGCGTGACACTCTGAATATATGTTTCCCACCAGGTGTATAAATAGCGGTGTCAGGTTACTGATTCTAGTGATTATTGAGTGGAACTATCCAGTCGAATTAGTGTGAATTATTGTGCGTCGATGATTTGGGTTTTGTTTCAGAATTTACTGGACGTTAAACTGAGCCGTGTTACTAACAAGGTATTCACTGAAAAGGTTAGTTATCTTTGGTTGACTTTTACTTCTTTGTTCTTGTTAAGTATTTATTCGTGGTTGTAATTAAATACTGTTTTTATTTTAACATTGAAGTCTTGAGTTATACTTAATTATTAACGGCCAGCGTACGTCACAAAACATTTTGAGCTCTTTTGCGATTTTTATACCAATGTTCACGCAATACAAGGCACAAGAGCCACTCAAGGTAGAGGGTTAGTCTGCGGTGTTGTGTGAGCGCAAGGAAAAGAAAGAAGTGAAGTTCCTGGGGTTATGGAGTATAACAGCTAACTCTAGACTTGAAGATATCAAGATTGTAGTGATTGGGAAAACATCCTGCAGGGAGTCTGTCCCACAAAGCAGCAATTCTTGGGAAGAAGAATGAAACTTAATTCTGATTAATGAAATACGAATTTGAATTGTGCCGATTCACCCTTGAGTACGGGGCATGGCGGGTCCCAGTCGTAATGGTCAAGGATGGTGGAACTAAAGGATGTAGCTTGTCAGAATACATGATATTTTACGGCTAATGAAGAAGTTTGAAAATTCTACGAGCCCCCATACCATCAAATTTGCAACTTTTGTTTTTGTCCGGAACAGTAGTCTCAAATTTATCACGTACAAAATGTTGCAACATAGATTGTCAAGTTCGCACATAACACATCATCTTATAATATAATTATGTTTCTTTGTTGTTTTTTTTTTTATTAATTTCTGTGGAAATGAAAATTTATCATGTAGCTTAGATTAAAAACAGGCATATTATTCAAGTGAATTTTTTCACTTATTTAAAACTAGCAATGATACCCGATGTTGTATGGGTTAAGTTTCCTTTCTTTGCTGCCACACATTCGTTTCTTTGCTTAAAATATTTACATAAATGTAATTAGGGAAACTATCGAAATTGAAACAGTTCGATAGTTTTAAACATTTTGGCAGTCGTTTATTTCCTCTACAACATCTAATATTTGTTAGATTTTTAAAGTACACAGTTAAAAACTGTCAATACTGCAATTCCTTTTTATCTCTAACCGTGTTCGAAATGCTAAGATGGTTATCAATACCAAACCTGAAAATGGCAATATTTGAATAAGTAAAAAATTAGGAAGATCACAAAAAAACAGATTGAAAGTGAATAATAAGAGATGAATATGCAAATTAGTTATATTCATTAAGTAATTACGTTTTAATTAATTAAGTAATTAGGTTGGTAATGATATAAAATTAACATTATGGGAGAAATAAGTAATAAAACTGCATTTAATTAACGTCAAATTAATTTTCAGACTTTTTAACAGACTCATATACGGACTCTAAATAGTAAATTAAACAGTCAAAAAGCAATATTGTGTTAATTCAATTACTAAAATCACATAGAAATGCTGATAGTCATATTGTTAAATTATCAGTATTTTAAATGTTCTATTAATTTAAATCCCCTGAATTTTGTTTCGCATTATGCATGTTCAAGAAGTTTTTTTGTTTGTTTTTTTTTTTATTCCGCCGGGTCGTAGGGGCACCATGTGTATTACAGGCACAGTAGAGGTGGTGTTTCTTGGGCAAGGTAACCTGACGGAGCCCAACCTTTTGAATTGACAGTTTTTCCTTCTACTAAAGACACGTGTGTTTCTTGACCGGTTGCCACCCAAGAGGACTCAGTCTGTCCTGCTATTTACCCATAGCATAGAAGAAGAGGATTCATACCTTTCCCAAGGGTATTAGTAATGTAATGGATCCGACTGGAATTCGAACTCGACACCACGATTCTTCAATCTGAGCCACTGTCCATTACTCCACCGTGCCTCTTATCAATTGATCGAGACTTCCATTTTGAACAAAGTAGTAGTGGTGGCCGGTTTTGTGCTTGTTAAGTTCCTTTCTTGAGTTAAAATCATTTCTTTCTTTTTTTTTTTTTTTTTTAGCTTAAGATATTTACATACGCCTCTTGTGGCATGCGCATGTTTTGAGAAATAAAAAAGAGGAGGATATTAAATATTGGCCAAAGAAATATGTTAAATTACTTTTAAAATTATTAATGACTTTTATTATTTTTGGCGCCGAAGTATAGACAATAAGCAAAAGCACAAAAGCCATAACTAGAAATGCCGTAGTTTCGTTCCGAATGAACATGTTTATCCACGGTAACAAAAGCCGCATGTTGCCGCAGTAACAAACAAATGCATGACACCATTTTAGGAGATTTTTTTTCGTCTGACTTCAATAAAGCAAAAAAATAAAAAAAAAAGAAAGGAAAAATAGGAATGGGTGGGTTGGGGAACAGGGTTTGTCAGAAATGTTTCTCAAGGAGTCTACATCTTAATGAGGTATTTAAAAACACGGTCATTCGATTGTTTTACGAGAAGACACACATTCATTTGGGAACGAGTTATAAGAGCCATTTTACCATTTTCAGAGAAGTTCTAATTCCAGCAGCTGTTTGCCATATTGATTATATTCATTTTGTTTTAGTCGATTGATTGATTCGTTTTCGACGGCTTATCAACTCTTTGCAGGTTATTTAAAAACAGAAAATAAACAAAATTCATACTTTTCCTAATGGTATTTGCGTGTGAGTGAATATAACGAACCATACTAGAATTAGAACTCGGTTCTTCAATTAACAGTTCCGAACCATTATCCATTACACCACCCCCACACCCAAACTTAAAGTACCTAATATTCTTAAGCGGTCACCTATCTAGATACTGACCAGGTTCGATGTTTCTTAACCTCTATGATTGAACGGAAATCGATATACGATCGTAAGCCAGTTTTAGTTGAGTCATTGATTCTTCAACGTCAGTTGTACAATCTATATGGGAAGGAGGAGTATTTTTTCTCTTCTAGGTACTGAGAAACACAATCAGAAAATGAACCCTCCCCACCTTTATTTGCATTAACACTGGACATATGAAGCAGTCCGAAGAATGAATCGGCCGTAATGTAGTATGTAACAACAAAACAATACAAAGACTGAAATCAACTTAGGTAACACGTAACGTTCTTGCAATGTTGCAGATACTTTGCGCTTTGGTGAGGGGAATATGCAATATTGGAGTGGGGATATGCGAACATTGTGGCAACGATACTGTAGCGTTGCAAACAACTATTTTCTTATCCGGCTCCAATCTGACTGATCCGCTCCAATGGTATGCTGATGTTGCGAAGCGCTGCAGCTAAAAATTACACGCTGCTCAGTTATAACATCAATATACTTTTTCATTACTTCACGATATACTTAAAAAAAAAAAAAAAAAAAAAAAGTTAAATTATCTCTTCTTTCTTTAATTAAAAATCACGAATGCAGATGATGAATGCACGTTCTAGCATTTCCTCGATGTTATTTAATTTCTGTAAATGAAATATTACAAGGTAACGTTACCGGCAGGTTTTTATCACCTTAATGTAACATTGTAGAAGCGTTAAAGAAACGTCATTTTAGAACTAGAAACAAACAGAACGACTTTTTAAATGCTATCCCCTTACAGATGAAGAAGAGATTTGAAGCAACAGAAATGTGCTTCTACAAAAGGATGCTGAGAATACTATGGACCAAACTTATGTATTTAACATCAGTTCACAAATGAAGAGGAGATTTGAAGCAACAGAAATGTGCTTCTACAAAAAGATGCTGAGAATACTTATGTATTTAACATCAGTTCACAAATGAAGAGGAGACATGAAGCAACATCAGTTCACAGATGAAGAGATTTGAAGCAACAGAAATGTGCTTCTACAAAAAGATGCTGAGAAAGTTCTAGAGAAAATGATAATAAAAAAGGACACTTATAATTCAGCGAGAGACAATTGAAATTTCTAGAAAATAAAGAGGGTTTGGAAAGTTTGATACTCCCAGGACAGAGGAAAGCAACGCATAACCTACCTGGCCAGCTTCAGTGAATGGATAGAGAAACAGGATTTGGGAGAGATGGCAAAACGACAAAAGTTATTAAGAGCTATAAAGACAGGAAATTGTGGAGAGCCATGATCACCTACGCCCTGAAAGGACATGGCACATAGAAGATCAGGCTAAAAGGAAGCTACAGGAAAAGAACAAAATTAAAAAGAAAATGTTGTCAAATTTTAAATTCTTTGGCAGAAATACGGAAACACGGTTGTGTGCAAAAGTTTCTAGCGCTTAATTCTGAAAGTTTGATTTTTCGCTGGAAATTTTTACGCTTAACTCATAGAATATACTATTTTAAATTACCGTATAGAATCGAGTATAGTGCGAGTTTTTAGGAGGCCGCACGAAACACATACACTTTTTTTTTTTTAGTTAAACTTCATGGATTTTCGGTGTCCAGGTGCATTATGCACACATTTTTTTCTAGAGCGGTTAAAATTCATGCAAAATAAATGAACTACATGAAGTCGGCTTATACACGAGTATATACGTTATTTAAAAATGTTTCTTATGAGATTGAATTAATCTAGTCATATTCTCTGCATTTGAAAAAAAAAAGAATTTCCTCACAGAAGAATCTATACCCTTGTGCAAATTAATTGAAACAAAACGAGTAATTCCGTTATTATTTATTTTTTTCGTATTTTTCCAATGAAAGATGACCCAGTGCACATGTTAGTACTTCGTATATCCATTCCACGAAGTCATTCCTTGCAGATTGACCACAGATTCTCGATTGGATTTAAATCAGGAGAATTTCCGGGCAATCTATAGTATTTTGATTTTCTCACTGGTAAGGCTTGCCATTGTGTTTGTGCAGCGTTACAATTTTCGTATGCTTTCTTGGAATAACGTCCATCGAAGACAATGGCCGTATGACTACTAATCGACAGTGGAGATGATAGTAGATGGTAATTTGTCTATGCTAGTGTTTTTAACCTATTCTTCTCCAGAGGTCCCTATGTTAAACTTGCACTGATAAATGGAACGGAGTTAATACCCGAAAGTTAACGTCAAGTGCTCATCAGCGGAAGTAAGATGCAGCGGAAACAGGCAAGACACGTTGACCGCGCCAAAACATCGAAACTGCCGGAATTTAGTTTACTGGTTTTTATTCCGGACAAATATTGTATTTGTACGAGTAAAAGTATGGATATACAGTCATCCGTCGTTTAATACGTTTTCGATTAGTGAACTAAAATTTTTATATACCAAAATTTGATTAGTGCATGCATAATACTCGATTAGTGCTGTAAAACATTCTTCAGTTTAAAATAGTAATTAAAAATTGTTTTTTTATAGTTACCGATTTACATATTAGCCGCACTAACCGAGGTATTACTGTATAGGCAAATATAAACAAATGCATATATAAAATATTGTGACTTGAGCTATTTCATGTGTTATGTCCTTTCAGAATGGATGTGCAGGTAGTGTTATGTATAAGGAATCAGAGAGCCGAGTTCGCATTTTGATCGGGTCGTTACATTCATTTATGTCCAAATACCCTTTGGAAAGGATATGAATCCATCTCCTCCCACCAGCTATGGGTTAAATAGTAGGACTTGTATAGGAAAACATTTCTATTCTCTAAGAATTGTTAATGTAATATTCACTCTCAAAAAATGTTTATTCTTACAATTTAAAATAGGTTTCCAATTTAAATAATTCGTAATGGGTGATAAGCCGTAAAAATACAGCAAATCAATCAAAAGTCCCTTCAGAAAGCGATCATGGTTCTCCACACATTCCTTTTTGTTATCAGTGAATTGATACAACTATCTGAAGTAAAAAAACAAAAAAAACTCTTTGCCTTCTTTACGATTTTGAATTCATGGTAGCCGTTCTTCCAGACTGTCTTCTACCCAAGGCTAGAGAGCTCCATATACTCCGCTACTTAATTATTCAGCTTTTACGGAGAGAGAAGAGATGGATTCAGATTTTTATTCCTAAAGCATTAGTGCGAAAGTGAACGCAACAAACTAGAGTGGAATTTGAACTGGGCTCACTGATTCAACTTCCACTATCGATAACCGTTACGTTGCCTGCAAATAAGACAAGAGTTAAATAAGCTTTCTGCTCCTTTAAAATTATACCGCTTCCGGCAACGACTTTGAACAACTACCGCCACAGTGGAGAGTTCACCGCGCTCCCAAGAGGCGGCTACTGCCTCGTCTGAGAGTCATTCTTTAGTTATTAATATCAAGGATGTAAAATGGTCACATGAAGCCAGCGTGTGCGTACGAGCTCATTGGTATATACGAATATCCATGACAGTGCAGGATCTGAGATCATATATGCTACTTCGTTTACAGAAGCTTTTGGCTTTTGACCGCCGCCAACTAGAATAAATGCACGTTCTTGGAATTAAAAAGTGAAGCCTATTTCTAAAGTAGGATAGGTTCCGCGCCTTTAGCAATGAAATTAAACACTCACAACATATACATAGAATTTCTTATTTACATTGTTCGGACTGGTGTTCTCATCTTTATTGCTATATTCACGACATTTCGACCTTCTTCAGGTGACTGGAATTTCGAAATGAACTCTTTATTTCGTCCACCGGGGTTGATTGTTCTACCATGTTTCAGTTATCTCCCTTTTGTTCACCTCTGCAGTAGCCATGTATTGAACTCACTGGATCCAACCAACGCTTTTATCGACTGGGCCATTTGTCCTGAGAATATCAGTGTATAAATTTTTAGGGAATTATAAACTTAATGTTTCAGTTTTCAGTTTTTTTTAACAGCGCTCATATTGCAATTTTGTTATTATTGTTTTTGTGGCTTAGCATATGTGCTGATTACTTAAGTTTTCGTATTTTCCAGTGATACTCTCTGTCTATGATTTCAACCTCATCCCACAGCGTTGGATGGATCCAGTGACTTAACCCAAAGAGTTGTGAGTTCAGTACCTGACAACTGTAGTAGTGAACAAAAAAATCGAGAGTTGAGTTAGAGATAACTGAGACATCTGGAAGAGGCATGGCACGTGAAACAAAGAAAATCTACCCCGGTGGACGAAATAAAGGGTTCAGTTCGAAATCCCAATCACCTCATCTTTATTGCCATATTCCCGACGTGAATATGGCAAAAGATTAGAACAACAGTCTGAGCAATGTAAATAATGTAAATACTTACAAATTCTGTAATATATACTAAGTCACAAAATTCTAAGCCGGCCAAGCATAGAAATGAATACAATATGGGAACCAGTAATACGAAGGGTAAGAGGAAAGCAATAACAACATAATTGCAATAATTCTCAGAAATATAAACAGATATAGAATTTCTTACTCATTATCATTCGACCGTAGTCGGGATCATCGAGCCAATGCGAACGATCTTTTGCTTAGCTGTATAATATGTGATACGCCGGGGCTACATACATTTTTTAATTCTGAGTTACTTTCTCCTAAGCCGGTTGCCACCCAAGGCTATAGAACAAAGTTTGTCCTGATATTTACCCAAAGCTAGAAGAAGATTCATACCTTTCCCAAAGTGAATGTAACGGAAGTAACGCAAGTGAATGTAACGGAATTCGAAATCGGCTCTTCGATTCTTCAATCCGAGTCGCTATCCATTATTCTATTACACGCATTTTTGTATCGTAACGGAAACGTTCACTTTTATTAAATATGAAGACAGGCAGCCAGATTTTTTTTTTTTTTGCGTTTCACAAGGTTTTCGTGTGCATGGACGAGTTTTGAAAAAAATTGTTCAAGATACGTCCATAAATTCGAAATCTTATTATCTCAAAAGTAAATAATTTATTTTCTAGTTCGACCTTTATTTAATTTGATCAAATTTAAACATTTTACATAGTTTTTGTTTAGTGATTCCTGCCTATAACAGCCTCGCTTTAGATCGACCTTTTCGTGACGCACACTTTCCCAATTTTCAAACGGTAGGTCGCATTGACGGACAGGTACGATCAGACAAGACGAAATCGTTTCAAATTCGAACACACTGCTATCTACCGTCAATCGAGCGATCGCCATATTTTTAATGCTATATTCGGTCAGGACTTAGGATTATGACTCTCCACAAGTTCTGCAACTTTATTATCCGTGAATTGCTATGTGTTCTTTGGAAATATAGGGTCAAATCTACCTGGGATAACAAAACCGTGTCTTCAGAACTGTAGGTAAGAGAAATCGCAAACGTAGGGCAGCGACCTGTTTGAAATCAGGATCTTGTTTTTTTTGTAATGACGTTTCAAAAGATTTCTTCTACAAGATTTCCAGTTGGACAAACCTAAGTGAAAACACGGTTTTTTTTTCTCAGAAATTTTTAACAAACAGAAAAAATACTACGGCAAATCTACCGATCCTACAATCACATTCCTAGCAACACAGAGAACAAATTATATATATATATAATTACTTTAAAAGTTCTTCTGCGTAATCACCTATACATTGAGTAGACGCTGCGTTTATTTATTAAACAATACATTTATTTATTTTCGTCTACTGGTCTGAATAAATAAATCTACTGTTTAATAACTAAACGAAGTGTCTACTCAAAATATGGATGTCCACTAAAAATAACATTTCAAGTGATAAAATCTGTCGGATTAATAAATTAAAAATATATTATACACACGCACACACACTATCTCTCTTTCATATATATATATATATATATATATATATATATATATATATATATATTTTACGAAGGAGAAAGAAAGAACTAAAAGATCTGAAAAGAAAAATGATTAACAGAGGAAAACCAGTTGCAAGTGGATAAGCGTGAAAGAAAATCAAAATAAAAATGCTGTAAATATATTTGTTTAGAGATTATGAATGAAAAAGAAAGAGATTGATGTGGAAAAGAAACAAAAAAAAACTAAGCGTGCGCTAAAAAAAAAAGAAAAGAAACGACAACGAAAAGCGAGAAGAAGGAAAGAAAGAAATAACGGAGGAAAAGGCGAATGAAAGGAAGAGGCAGACAGTTAAGGTGGTAGATTGAATCTTAACTCAACAAGAGTGACGTACATAAAGGATGCCCTGATAGCTGATTTAGTCTATTTTTTTTTATTACTCTATTTTCTTCATCTTCTACTTCTCCGTATTTCTAAACGAAGGAGCCCCAAAGAAAGAAACTGCATTCCGGAGAGAACAAGTAGAGGTCATTCTGATGCAACTGCAGAACGAAAAAGCTCAGATACTTTTCCCCATTCCTTAGCATTGTCTCTTAAAAAGGCGTAGGGGGAGAAAGGAAGAAGGGATAAACGATTTGTGCAGTGAGAGAAAACTGTCGAGAGTTGAGGGGTTGGGACTTCGTTGCAGAATACGTTCCCTAACAAGGCGGTGTCGTTAGGTGTGCGAACATTGTCATCAAATGGAGTTTTTCTCTCTCTAATCGGTGAAGAGAACAGTTTTGACAATAAGAACGCCTACTATAGTGCAATGGTTAATAAACACGTATCACAGCGTAATTCGCTAATGTAACGAATTTGATCCGAAGTAGGTGTCCAAGCTTCGTAAATCACAGGCTCCGGGCGGATAACCAAAAAGAAAATAAAAAACACCCTGATGATAGAGGGGATCTTTTCCCATTATCTTGTAAATAGCACTCTTCCATTGCATTAAGAGGAATCAATATTTTTTCGGTAATTAGTCAAATCAAGTAAAAAAGACAGTAAGTCAGTTTTTCATCATCAGTGATTGTAGTGGCCTTGTGCCAAACTAAGCTTTATCAGTGTTTGTTATAGTTACAGTCTTATTAAATATCTTACGTTTCATTTTATTCGAAATCGATCTATTTAAAATTATTTCTGAAGAATAATATGGCATAAGACTGCTCTTTGCAAAGATGTTGCACAAATAAATCTTCTAAATAAACAGCAAATTTTGTCTGTGTGTCTGAAATCCTTAACTCAGGCCACACTTGCTCTCCATAGACATACACCTTTTTGGAATCAGGGTGAACCTGGAATCTACCCTTCATCTGGTGCTTGAACATCCAGCACTGGGATGTGTGGCCGGATGAGGAGGGAACAGTTAAAAATTCAAATTTTAAATAACTTGAAAAAAAATTAGTTAAATTTTTTTTGTTTCAAATTCAGTATAAAATATCATCAAAACTTTGAACTGAGGAAATTAATTGCATTTCTTCAAAATGCCAAGAAATCAGAGTTAACGTGAAAGGTTTCTTGACGTGAAGTTTTGAAGTTCCGCAGAGTTTGTGATTTGAAGAACTCAAATTTCGTCCCAAATCAGTCTTTTGGTCAGAATTGGACTTATTGCCCGAATCTGAATTAAAGTAAGGTTTCTTCAAAATAAGCATTGTTTTTCTAAACTGGACCAGAAGTCCTTTTAATTTTGTGTCGGAGACCCAATTAACCATTCGCAGCATATAGCTTAAAAGTCAGCATGGTATGTGGTATTTCAGCTAGTTTGTAATGAATTTTACGAAATAAAAGTAATGTACCAAAACGTACAACTTTTCCTTGGATTTGTAGAAGAAAAACTATAAACTCATAAGATCAATCAATAGAAATAATAAATTACAATTCTAGATTAGGACACACGTAAAATTTATTTCAGATATTAGCGAGTCATTCAGTTTTTATGGAAAAAAATTATCCTTAATTGTCAAGGTCTTCACGAAAAAAAAAAGTTCAGCCTTCTTGTGCCCGTCATTTTTTTAAAATTATTTTTTTTAATATGAGACGAGCATTAAATTCTATTTTAACACATACATTCTATTTGAACAAGTATATATTGTATTTCATTTTTTTTCCGTGTATATTAAGATATTCAAAATTAGTGCTTGTTTGGTATAAAACTATGTCTTAAAATATATTCCACTAGTTGAACAATGGTCACTAAAGAGGTTAAAAATATTCCTTTAATTCTGACTTACTCCCCAGAGTTTTGTTACTAATCGTCTGACTTTCTTGAATTCTCGCGACGACGACTACATTGTTCAAGAACTGTCAGTACTCGCCTGGCCACGAGGTCTCGGCAATTTATAGTTTAGTCGGCTACATGTAACCGTAAATTCTATGCTAGTTTCTTTTCACGCTTGTGGAACTCCCTTCTGCCTCTAAGCTTTCCAGCCATCTTTAATCTGCAAACCTTTCAAATGCATTGTCAATCACTATCTGCTGTCCTCTTAATTATTCTTCCTTTGTTCTCGCTCCTTAGCAATGTTTCTGTTTCTAACTCTTCCATACCCTGTAACCTCTTGCGTCTCGGTAGCATTACTTCCTGACTTCGGGTGAACTCGATTTAAAAAAAAAAATAAATAAAATAAAAAAAAAAAATTTAGAACATAACAATATTGTCGATAAATTGTGTATAGAGTCCCCATCCTATTAAAATAGCTGATCTGTGAATAGAAAGATTATGTTGAAATCTGTTGGCTTTGGGAAAGAGGATTAATAGAAAGACTGTGTTGCGCTAATCATGAAACTGTCTCATACACTTCCTTTTATACAGCGATATTAATCTCCACTTAAATTATCAGAAAAGAGATTGCAAAACAGACTGCCAAACAAACCTAGAAGCCCAATCTGCCCTGCTATTAACGCCTAACTGGGAGAATAAAGATGCACTCATATCTTTCAAATGATATTTGTGCGAAAGTGAATGAAAGCCTCAGATGGAAGTTGAAATTGACAAACCACTTCTAAATTAAGCATCGAAACCTCTACGCTTCGCGTAAATCCAGGATCTGCTTTAAATATCTCAAAGAGCAGACACAATAAGCTATATTAAGAGAAGATAAGTTTTTCATTGATCCCTTGTAAGCATCAGTGTTAAATCAATTTCATTTTTAAGGTTTCTTAATTTCCAGGAGATTTTTCCAATTTTAAGAAATCATTAAACGATAAGAAATTAATTTATTGGCTTAATTTAAAAAAAAAAAAAAAAAAACATTCAGGGACGAACCTCGAAGATTTACGCATTGTTTGTATGAAAGCAATCAAATAAGCGGTTAATTAAAATTTAAATTTACAGTGCCTAATTCCATTTGGAGCCATTCCCAGAGAGATATCATTTTTTAAAACCATTTCACCCCAAGCAAGGCAATAAAGACGCAAGGTGTGTGTGTTGTGTGTGTGTGTGTGGGGGGGGTAACAGTGTCAGCGAATATAAGAAAAAGAATATCATTAAGGAGCAGGGACAATAAAAGAACAGGAATTAAGAGCACAGAAGTTAAAGGTTGACATTGCATTTAAAATTTGACAATCAAAGTTGTCTGGAAAGCAAAAAGTTGCATGAAATTTCCATAAGCGAGATAGAAGAAACTGTTAGCATAGAACTTGAGACCTAACTGCCCATTTAGCACTGCGTTTAATTTCTTAAAGTCGAGGTAGCAATGAGGAAAACTCACCAGAAAATTACCGTGAAAATATTTATAGGAAAGGCACAGGGAAAGTACGTTAGCTATTACTCAAGATGAGGCCGTCGCAAACTCTGAATATCTAAAAAAGAAATACATAAATCGATCGACACCGATCATGTTAAGAACATCCGTGAAGACGAGAATTTTTTTACTTTTATTATATCAAGAAAACATCATCGCAACAGTTCATCATGCATCAGCCGTTGTTAACGTACTTATACAAAGTTTACGAAACTTACAATGTCTGCCGTTGGTGTATATACCGTATTTTCCGGCTTACAAGACGCAGTTTTTCCAGAAAAATACGTGTGTCTTCCAAGATGAATCTAAAGCAACACCCAGGCTTAAGTAAGCTTGGACGGTCACCTAATTGGCTTGACTGATAGGGACGTGAATTTGTTGAGTCATTACACTATATTAAACACGCTCTGTTTACTAGCAGCGGCGGGAACCTTTCTGCTCTTGACTAGTATGTTGTTGGCGTACAAACAAAATCCGACGAGTGATTAATGTAAACAATACGTGGCACCAGTATGTGGGGGACGCATGGTAAATGTGTCGCATGAGAATGACTTTTTTTCTTAGAAATTTCTTTCTAATATTAAGGTGCGTCTTCGAAGCCGCAAAATACGGCATACGTTTTCTAGACACCGGGAGACGTTCGTCGTTTGTGTTATAAACTAATTAGCATTTCGTGCTATGTCTAAACAGCGTAGACATATAGTAGCGTACAATACGACGTGTTTTGTCACGTCTTTTTGTTATATTGCGTATTGGAGGAGAGTAGCTTAGTTTGTACTGCAGAGTACTCGAGCGACACCAAAATGGTGGTACCCCTGACAAATTACCATCAGTATCTTTATAGTTATATATTCCAAGAAATTAACAGTTTCTTATTTTTTCTAAAAGAGGACAAACACGCCAAATTAACAATGTTGTAAGAATGTAGCAGTGAAATTCTAATAATGTTAGCTTGCGAAAATGCCTAATCAAATGGAGAAGACTTCATGGAAAGTTACTGGCGTCAGTTTTTCAAGAGAAGAACATCATGCTGGTATTGAAAAAAAGAACATTCGACATCTTGGGATAAAGCTGGGTTTGAACACGGATCTCTGGCACCAGTCATACCACTTAGCCAAGAGTGTGGGCACAATGACCGCTTCTCATTGGTGATTGCTTTTTTTTTTTTATCTTTTCTGTAAATTCACCCCCAAAATAAAAAGAATTTATATTTACTAAAATTCACACCCAATTTACCCAGAGCGAGGCGATTCCATTGCACTCCGGTAGTGATCGTCTCAAATATGGGCGACTAGAGCGCGCTATTTCTAAGTGTGGGGTCAACGTTCACGCTCAGCCCGATAAACAAGCTAAAAAAACAGATTTTTTTTTGTTTTGTTTTTTTTTTTTTTAATTGTAAAAAAAATCCTTGTAAGTACCTCGAGTTTCATCCGCACTTTTGAATGCAAATAACTCCCTGATTTTTGGCAATTTTTAATTTCGAAGAAGTTTTGATTTAACATTTTTAATTTTAAAAGAGTGCCAAAAATTTAATAATAAAAAAAAAAGAACAAAAAAAAACAAAAAACAAGCATACTTTGATTTAAAATTTATAATTTCTTGGGGCGACTTAATATTTGATTTAAAATTCATAATTTCAAAAGAGTGCCAAAAATGTAATTAAAAAACAAACAAACTTTGATTTAAAATTTATAAATTTCTTGGGGTGAATTAATATTACACTATATTAAAGTAACTTTACATAATTTGGGGATAATTAACAGAAAAGATCTTTTATCGGCAACAAACTCTACGACATTTTATAAAAGAAACGTAAGCAATGTTTTAACTGGTCATTTACTAAGAATGTAAAAGAAAAAGAAAACAAATGTAAAACCGGAAAGAGAAAAACAATCATCACTCATCTTCGTTTGTCATTGTGAGAGACTTCGAAAACATTTTTTTAAAGTTAAAACATTGACAATAATTTAAATATCTTCTTTGAAGTTTGATTTTGGTTTTAATTGCAAGAAAATAGCATGAAGTTAATTGTTTAAAATAATTTAGCGTACTTAAAGCAGATTTTGGACTTTTTTGATCACTTGGATTTCACGATGATTGATGACATTCTGCTTAAATTTACGAGCGTGTCATGAGAGTAGTCGAAGTATGGATGACTAAAAAGTTGAAAAAAAAAAAAAAAAAAAAAAAACAAACCCAAACATATTCTTTGTACTCGTATTTTAAACATCGCCAAGGTTAGCCAAACGAGATAATTTTATAATTGCTTAACGATTTTCTGTACAGGCTGGTTAAATCATTTCTCTACGTAAAGAACAAAAAAAAAAAAATACAACAAACACAATTTTCTGCTAAAAAACAAACAAACAAACAAAAAAACAAGTCCAATTCATTGGGTTTTCGTAAAATTTACACCTCCTAATCATAAAAGCAGCTGTTAATTAATAACAACATTTCAAAATTGTCTTGAGAGAATAATAAAGAATTTGAAAGCATTAAATCAATTTTTTTTTTCAGAACATTTTTTTTTTGTTTTTTGTCTTTTAAAATTCAGAACATATTTTCTACATCTCTGGTTGAGGTTTTCAAATAAATTTCTCTGGCGACTTATAGAACTCTTTTAATGTCCAAAGAATATTTTATTCGGATTTTATAAAATTAAATTAAAGTTGGCATTTGATAAAATTATTTTACAAACTTTTCTCAGAAAAATATCGTTTTCAAAAATAAATTCATTTGAAAAGATGATTAAAATCAGATTCTTGGTAGCTTTTGTAAATTATGATGTTTTTCGGTTGAACATTTTCTCTTAGAAATTATTACGTTAAGTTGTGTTATGCGCCACAATTTGATAATATTTAGTAAATTGCATGGCACTACTCGGCATTTCACTGTACAGTGTTCGTGAGCAAGAAATTCCCAACACAATGACTGATGTAGTGATTCTGATCAGTACTATACCTTTTCAACTTCAAAATGATAATAATCAACTTCAAAATGGACTTATTTTCAGGTAAAAAAAAATTAATCAACTTCAAATTGGAAAACAACTTCAAAATGAGAAATAATCAACTTCAAATTGAGAATTAATATAATACTAATAAATTTAACCTTTATTCTTTTATTTTTACTTAAAAGGGATATAAAAAAAAATATAAACGTTCCTAAGAAATTTATTTAAAATATTACATCATCCAAGTTAATTACAGAGGGAAGTAATCTCTATTCCAGATACGAAGTTAGTGCAAGTCTCCGGGGAAATATTATTAATTGCCTCGGAGATCATCGCTTCTAACTTGCTGAGGCGGAATTCTTTAGTAGTTAAAGATCCTGGCTATCACCTCTTAAAATCCCAACAATTGAGTCTGCCATACTTCTTTTTACGTCAGCTTTAATGACTGACCAAACCTTTTCAATGGGATTTAACATCGGACTAGATGGGGCAAGTCTGAAAATTTGGTGTTGCCTAAATTCATCCTCCTCCACAACTTCTTCAATTTGAAGTATGGCATGGAGCGTTATCAATAACTAAGACAACTCCCCTTTCATAAATTTCATTTGCCTTTCTAAGGCAATCCCTGGTCCATTCTATCGCATCCTCTTTTTTGAAAGAACTTCTTTTAATTTTATGATGAATTAATCCATTATTACTAATACATCCAATAACATGGATGTTATTTCCCCTGGATCCGGCCACGACTGTAGTGCACCTTTTGGTTTTTTTCTTCATCTATATAATGAAGACGAACAGTCAATTTCCTTACTCATGAAATTAATTGAAAAAATAATTTTCAATTTACCAAAAAATATCTCATTTTGAAGTTGATTGTTTTTAGGTTTTTCACATTTTCTCAATTTGAAGTTGATTAATCCATTTTGGAGTTGATTAATTTTTTTACTTGAAATCCATTTTGAAGTTGATTATCATCATTTTGTAGTTGAAAAGGTATAGAAACTCTACAATTATGATCTTAAACGTCTATAACGAGGCAATTGTTCCTTTTCGTTCCCTAAAAATTAAATGAATATATAATTTCTGAATACAAGAGAAAATTAAACATCAAAGTGGCTTAGCTTCCTTATTACCAGCACCAGAGCCCCAAAGAAAAAAAATGAAATTGAATGCAGATTTTTAAGATAAATACACTGTACACTAAGGTTCTCTTTGTTGTCCCTAATTTCTCCATCTGGCCTTTTACGGTGGTAATGGGGAATTAAGTTGATATCTTAAGTAATGCTTCGAGAATGCATATTCGTGTCTAACCGATTAATACAAGGTATTTATTTTGTAAATATACAAAATTGTGGCACAAGGCCGAAGGGGAGAGATGGGGGAGGGGCTGGTCTTCATTAGCTATCCTAGTCAATCAGAATCACAACCCATTCATTCATTACAATTTACTCATTCACCACAAGAACTCATCCATCACGTCTCAATCCTGCCTATACCAGGATACCGCATATTCACAGGGTACCTACAAAAAAAACATAACGACATAAAAATTTGGTGAAAGAACAAAATCAAAAAATCATGAAATGATGGGCGAGAGGAGATGAACCCGGAAAAAATAACTAAAAATGTAACACGAAGATAAAACTAAAACAAAACAATGTTAATAGGATCCGTCAACCCCTCAAAATAATAATAAGAATGGCCGCTGTATTCCGCCGATAGACAGAATCATGAAGCACACTCACTAATGGAATAGGAAGGATAAAAATAAATGACGGAATGGGGAAAAATACAAGGTTGACCACGTCAAGATGAAAAATTTGGGACAAAAACAAACCGGGGAGGTTGGGAATCCCAAGCTGGACTACAAGCGATTAATACAATCCCACGAAGAAATGACGGTGAAAGCGATATTTATCCGTATAACAATTCAAATAAAAAGTAGCACAAGACTCGATTTAAAACAGAGATCCAAAGAGTCCAGCCTCATCAATACTTCTTTTGGGAAGGCTTCAGGCACCAGTTAATGATTCGAGCTAGGATCCTCAACTGGTGCTTGCAGCCTTCCCAAAAGGAGAAGCCTACCGAGGGAGAAGTAATATTTATTTCTCTATTGTATACCAAGTATATAGTACAAGGCCAAAGGGAAGGCTGGTCAACACTATTTCTCCTATTCCTAGTTAATCCAATTAACAGTCCATTCATTCTAACAAATGACCTCAAGAATTCATCTCCATTCAAACCGAACATGTACCAAAGTACCGCATTTTCACAAAGAGCCTAATAATACACACAGGATTGTAAAAGAAAAGAAAATCTAAAGAGGAGAGGGCCACAACGTGTGCGATATTTATTGTATATAAAAAATACAAGTTTGGCATAAGGCCTAAAGGGATAACGGGTTGATATTGGTCGTCACTTGCTATCTTATACCTAACTAATCCGATTCACGACCCATTCACTCGTTACAATTTGCACAAGAAACCACCCTTCCCCCGCCCAATCATCCATGTACCATAATAACGCATCCTCTCATGGGACCTACAAAAAACATCCCTGACATAAAAATTTCATGATCATAAAAGTCTATACATAAAAATCTAAATGATATACAATCAGCAGGGGAGGGGATGAACCCAAGGGTCCACAACGTGTGCTTTGTTATTACATCGACATGTGCCAAAGGCGGGTCATTCCAAAAATATGCTGACTTTAAACTTTCTACATTTTCAAACAAATAGTTATTAGTACAGACTAGCAAATGAACAGCATACCCCCTTTCCACTGCAAATGGTTTTGCACCAGAATTGTCTATTTAAATAAGAAAATAAATCTTGTCTGCCAATCAATAAATGTGCCATACGAAGGGGAAAGAGAGAATTGCAAGGCCAAAAACTTGTCCGCTCATTTTTAATCGATTATGAATGCGAGGAAATCTTGAGCAAATTATGACTGAAAAATCAATACGAGAAGAAATGAGCAATATGGCGGATGAACAGAACGAGTCGAGGAATGAAACTTTTAAAAATGTTCAAAAGACACTGACCAACATTAACCCCCTTCAGAAAACTTTCTCTTATTTAACGCCTCAGTATGCTCATAGTTTTCATCTCGATTTCTCGCCTATAAGTAGCATCCGCGAAAGTTCCCGCTTACCGTCAAGTGCCACCTCTAAAGATTCAGTAAATACGTCGGATTTCCCAAGTCCTGACAAAACTTACTTTCCGCCAAACAGTGATGCAGTTATTTTTGGAGAAGAATTCGAATGGGAAACTCTGGATGTAACTTCAGATAGCGATTATTACAGTTCCCGAAACGTTGTTGTCATTGAAAGAATTGAAAATAAAAATGTCAGCGATTGTTCTAATAGATGTCGTTTCAGTATTTCTTGTTATTCGATTTGGTCCGTTTTATCGTTCGTCGCAATAATAGCGTCATTCGTGGCTTGTGTTCTGATCGTATACATGGATTTCGATACAAACAACAGAATTTGTCCGAGCCATGAAACTTTTTATCTGTCTGTCCCTACTTTAATTTTGTCGGCTCTTCATGTCATGCTGAAATGGAACTTATGCGATGTGCTACCAGGCCATATTAGCAAAGCAAATTATGATAATGAAGCAAACATGGCTGTTATATTTCTACAGCATTTGTTTGGACTAATCATTTTGTGCCAAGCGTCATTATGTTGGCCGTATAAATTCTTTGCATCGATTATCGTTCTAACTTGCTTTCTGCAAGTTATCTTTGAGCAGTTGAACCAAAAGTCCTTTACATGAAATATTTTAAAGATGTTTTATTTTAATTTCGAGTTTAAAGTAAAATCTAACCAACAGACTAAATAAAGTCCTTATGTTTTTAAAATGTTAACTTTATGAACGAAAGCCACGTCTGGGGGTGGGGAGAACTCAACAGTATTTTAAGTTTATCACATTTAAAAATGGGGTATTAAAACGTTTATAATTTTAAAATTAACTGAGGGGACATTTTCCGTTGTTAATAATAGTGTGCGCCTGCTATATCCCATTGGATAAAAATTATAGGTTACTTAAATTTACATCTTCACTTCGACTTCGGATATGTGTGTGTGTGTGTGTAAAAAAAAAAAAAAAAAAAAAAATTCTTCCCTAAAAAATCTAATCAAACTTATTCGAAAGAAATACACAATTTTTGATTACTATGTCAACTTTTTATTTAATAGATACAGGTTAAAACTCTAATCGCTCTGAACCGAGTCATGAAGGCATCCAATGTAAAGTGGTATAAAAATTTATTTAAGTTTATTGCAACGAAACAATTATTGATAGGGGACGGATAATACAAACAAAATATTTAATCTTACAAAATGCTGCAGTCTTTTCGGCAAACGCAGCTTTGACGTCCAAATAAAATTAATTTTACTTTAAATTCTGTGTTTATCTGAGTTTGACTCCCAAATCCTCCTATAGCCGAAATCAGATCGTAATAACTTTAATATTGACGCTATTCACATTCGACAAAATTGAATAGTTCAGCTGAGAAATAATTCCACACCCTCACTCTTCAGATATCGCCCTGTTTATCAACTTTTCTTGAACCATCTTGAAGGAATAGTTATTAAACTTGAAAAGGTGGAAAATACTCTACCTATAGTCTTTTACTTCGAACAAAGACTGTATTATGGAGCGTGTGAATTACTTTCAAGGTCGTTCTGCGAGTAATGCCTCCTGTTTAATCTTTGTCACCGTGGGCTAATATAATGTTGATAGCAGAAAATGGCCCTCTAGCCAATTTTTTGCTTTGTCCAGATAGAAGCTTAGTGGAAATCTGCCAAAATAAAGTATGACATGAAAGTGCGGATACAACAGATGCGTCTCATTGAATTCTTTCATGCACCCACTGACATTCAGTGATGCTTGCTTAGTGTTAACGGAGGGACCAATAGTGAATACGAGTACACTTAGGTACAATATCAAGTTTTCGTGGGTCAATATCTTTCTTTTTAATCAATTCACCCTAAGCAAGGCAATAATATCACTAATATGCAAACGTCTACTGACAGTTAAAGAGAATTTAGAAGAAATCGGAAACCCAATCCTAAAAAGGGATAAACCTATGCTCCTGTTCAAAGGACCAGGGAGGATTAAGAACAGGACAATAGGCAAACCTATCTAATTCTATTAAACCAACTATATCCACTTATATCGTAATAAGTGGATACAGTTGTAATTAAGTTTGAACGTTGTTATTTTGTACTCTGTTGTACTTAACCTTGAAATAAGTTACTCCATATAACCTATATATAATTAATAAAGTTAAACAGAATTATTATTTTTTTCCTAATATTTATTTTGACCTTTCGAATATTTACTCTTCGAGTGAGCGGATAGTTTAAGTTTTTCTTTAAAAATCACTGGAACGAAGGCAATAAAGCTGCTAAGGGGCAGTGTAAGAGCATACGAGAGAGAGAAAAAAATACACTATTAAGGAGAGAGAAAAATGAAAGAACAGAAATCAAGAAGGCGATTGACATTGATCTTCAAAAATTTAAATGCAAAATTGATTGGGAAGAAAAATGCCGAAAGAGAGTTCCACAAGTGAGAAGTGTGAGAGAAGAAACTGTTAGCATAAAAATGATGGTTACATTTAGCAGCCATTTCAAATGGACTTTGCCACCGATCTTCTAGTGAGTTTAAATTCATAAAGTCTAGTCACCATAGAGGAAAGTTTATCAGAAAAATTACCATGAAACTATTTACAGAAAAGACACAGGGAAGCTACATTACAATGGTGAGAAAGTGACCGAAGCCGAGACGCCAGGTCAGTTGCAGATTCTTCTTTGAATTTTATCAAGAGCCTCTAAATATATAGCAGGATTACCAGACGAGATGTAGCAGCAATATTCAAAGCAAGAACGAACAGCAGGCTTATAAATATGTAAGGTAGATTCTGGCGAGGAAGTGCTACAATAAAGGCAAAAAATATAGCAATGGAGAAGTTAACTCACATCAAAGAACTTTTCTTTCTGAAATGTCATAAAAGTATATCTGAAATAGTTAAGTAATTGCAATATACAAAACTGACCTGGTGATCCATCACCCGAAGCTGGAATGTGCAAGCAAGTTTTTAATTTGAATTGTTGCTATTATGTTCAAAAGGGATTATTGTTTTGATGGAAAACAGATTTTCTTTTACAAGTTGCGTCTGTGTAAAAAAAAAAGATAGTTCGCATTTCCAGTAGCCAAACGACGATCGATATCTAGAAATTATAATCATTCTTTCAGATATAGACTAAGCTTTAATCTGGCGAAGAGCCATAATTGTAGAGCACAAATCAAGGATTGAACTAACAGCACGAATCAATGAACTGAGACTAGCATAATACGCTCATTTTAAAGTAGTCGCTTAACTTTGAGCTTATTGTTAAATGCGTATTCATCCTTGAATTTGAAAGATCTGACAACATAACACTGTACAATCTTCCACAATAGACTGATATTCTAAAATACAAATACATTGCAGATATCAATTCTCGGAGGGTGAAAGTGATGCCTTAGCTCAAAGCCCATTATCTTTGAATAATGTGTTTTTTTTTTCTTTTTAAACAAGGGATACTCCAACAATTCTTTAAAGAAACCTACTGCTGCTGGATTCAGTCATACCAAATAAATCTAAGCCGGTTCACAATTACAAAATAGTTTGAGAAAATCACTACGCCAGCTACGAGAACGATGAATAATTGTTATCACATGAATTTTTTCAAACTATAAAAGTAGAGCTAAACGATTACGTCAGGAAGATACTTACAGTCATAATGAATTTAAAGTGTTTTTTAAAATCATTTAAACATTTCATTTTCTAAGTTTAATTCGTTATAAAAGGATTATATTCCACTCAACCTCCAAGCGGAAATGATCTCGATGCCCTCAAAATCAAGGTTTTAAACTAGATGAGATCACGGATCTCAAAGACCGATGACGAACAGTCCCACCTTTTCAAGAACATCCCGAAGAGGTCAAACCAGCATCGGTAATTTCATAAAATGGACGACATAAAAGAATAATAATAAAGTTGGACAGTCTTTATGCGTCATGTCCTTTCAGAGGGTGGACGATCATGTTTTCACAACGGACTGTGTTTTGCTGCAGGAAATTCTGAAATTTTATTTGGTATTTATTTACTTTTCCCCAATAGGATTTGACAGATTCACCTATTGGCCGGATCAAACTCTTCTCCGGCATTTTGAACAGGAGTAAAGGATTCTCCTTTGTTTCCTGTTTTTTTTCCCCATTCCCTTTCACTACCAGTGAGACCTTGCCTCTTAGTGGCATTATCGCTTTGCTTGAGGTAAAAAAAAGGATCTGATATTTTTTATTATCTTTCTTTGTCGTCGTTTTCATTCCCCCGTGTTGCCCCTATTTCTCTTGCCGTCGTTATGTCCTGCGAATGTTAAATTCTCCAGACCCTCTTTCCTCATAATTTCCTTTGTCTCTGATTTCTAAGAATTTCTATTTTCTAACTCCAATAATAAATTTTAAAATAGGACATATTTAAAATAATTCTTCCACACCCAGTAACCTCTTGCGTCTCGGTAGCATTACTTCCTGACTTCGGGTGAACTCGATTTAAAAAAAAAAAAAAAGAAAAAAAAAGTAATTTAGAATATAACAATATTGTCGATAAATTGTGTATAGAGTCCCCATCCTATTAAAATAGCTGATCTGTGAATAGAAAGATTATGTAGAAGTCTGTTGGCTTTGGGAAAGACTGTGTTGCGCTAATCATGAAACTATCTCACAAGCTATATTATCACACACTTCCTTTTATACAGTGATATTAAACTCCACTTAAATTATCATGGATCAGAAATGAGATTGCAAAACAGACTGCCAAACAAACCTAGAAGCCCAATCTGCACTGCTATTAACTCCTAACTAAATTTCACTCAATACAAGTCACGAGAGCCACTCAAAGTAGAGGGTTAAATCCAAAATATAATGATGATAATGAAGTGTGTGATATGATAATAGAAGGTGGTATGAAGTGATTATGAGGAAAAACAAGGGAAGATGATTGACTTGGACAGGTCAACATTGAAGTGCTCAGTAAAACATGGGAATCTGTTCCGCAATGTGGTAGTTCTTGGGAAAGATCTGTTTTAAGAGATCTTTCTTGTCACATTCATTCAACTCTGTGGAAGTGTCATGGTGTATCGTAGATATAAAGGCTTGAATTGGTGGAAGAAATGATTGGAGTTCATCTGAACTGTTGACATGTAAATAGCGATAAAAGCAGCATTAGGTTTGCAATATTGTATCTGTCGGAAAGTGGTTACAGAATGGTAAATAACTAATCACCCATATGACCATGGAAAAGATTTTGAACAGAAGGCTGGAAAGTGTGAATTGAGCAGCTCCAAAGCGAACGTGGCAGCAATACTCCATCTTTGATCTGACCCTTGTGTTAAATAATAGTTTAGCAGGCTTTTAGTTTTTAATGGAAGTGTATCTTGGCTCCGACTTCCGGAGGATGACCTTCGAGGTCAGATAATAATAATAGCTATAATAATATCCATAATAAGGTAGTCGATTTTGATTGGCTGAGCTAGCGTGGGAATGATAGAGAAACGTTTTTCAGTGTAGACGTGTTGTCTTTCGGGTCTGAAACGGCTCCCCAGTGATTGGGAACGACCCCACTGGATATTTAGTACATGTCGACATTAATAAAATAGTTAAGCTAAAATTATCTGCGTTGAAGTTCTTTCGTCTCTGGACCCCAAAACATCGATCACTGGAGAAGATATGCAACATTATAATTAAAGTGGCGCCGTTGACCTCTAAGTGTGACGGGGGCTATACAGCACTTTTAAAATATCAAACAAGGCAGAAGCAGTCAAATATTTCCTGGAGTGATAGAATAAGCTGACCATTTTTCCAGCATCTTTAGCATCGGTATAATGAATTTAAGAGTTCTATATAAGGTTTGGAATGAACCTAAAAGCCAAGAGACATTCAAAGCATGGAAATGTGGAGGTTCTTTGAGAGCGGATACATAAGAAAACTCAGGATATGTAATATGACCAGTGTATTCGTCTTTTTCGTTTCTTTTATTATCCCTGAGATATATTAACGCCCTATCGGCTGGAGCAGCAGAATATGCTGATTGCGACTCTGTAGAAGGGTAAGTCCCCCACCCATAAATGAGTAGTTCTGGGTATGACAAACTAGAACCGGAAGCAAGACCTTTGATCTGAAGATTGGAGGTTTTTAGAAGTGTGAAACCACGTCTTAATTGATGTTGTTCCCAGGTCCACCCTGACCCGGGGTGCTAGCTCCTGTTAAGACCTCCATTTATGGGCAAATGATGAACCCCCGAACAAAAATCAAAACACTAGGAAATCAATTTGCTATGATTCATCTAATATCTTATAAGGAGAAACAAGTTTTGATTCCTTGTTTGATTTTATAAAATTTTGACAAAATAAAAACGCAGCTAAGTAATTAAAATTTAACCATGAAATGCCATTCTCTTGAATCTCTCTATATAAGACAGAGGATGTCTGTATATGTGATACGTTTTCACTCGAGATTCACCCAACGGATTTTGACCAAACTTGGCACATACATTGTACAATGTAAGAGATAGATTGTTAGCGTAAAAAATCGATAATTAAAAAAAAAAAAAACAATAATCGATAAAGCCGATCAAATATCGATAAATTCAACTAAAACTCTCAATTTTCAAGCAATCTAATACATACTTCACTCAATTATAGCCAACAAGAAGTTGATTGTTTAACAGTCATTTAACTTGATAATTGAGTCCATATATAACGAAAACCCGCGTAAATAACAGAAAATGGCGATTTTTACTGGTTTCTTATTTTTCGTTGATATTTCAACCAATTTTCATCAAACCTAACAATTGCTTTATAAATGTATCCTCTTTTACATACCTGGTAGCATACTGACAAATTGAATTTCAAAAACTTCAAAATAATTGTAGTTGAAATGGGTCTTCATGTTGCCTGTCTTACCCCTTCATGTCCTCGGCTAACTTCGATTGAATAAATACAGACTACTTCTGTTATATCAGTAACTGAATTAATTCAAAATGTTTTTTTAATGAAAGTACTTTAAAGTGATTGAAGAAGATAGACTCTGTTGCATCGAAACATGATGCTGTTTTTACTCCTTTATAATTGAATTCTTTTTCTGATCGACTGCGTATGACTGCTAGTTAATTATAAAGTTTGAATTTGTATATTTAGATTTCAACATTAAATAACCCATAATGTTTGATACCCCACTAAACAAAACCAAAACAAGCCAGATATAATATTAGTATAAAAAAAAAGCCAAAAAATTAACCCTTTTCTCGCAATATTTAATTTTTCCCATCTTTTTGCCTTACGTTTAGTATCAATATTTTGGCAATTCTTCTCTTTTCCCTTCCTTTTATTTATTCAATTTCGCTATGACGAAACTTCGTTCACGGTTGTTAAGCATGACAGGGAAACGATCAACATTGTGTTCGTCGTCTGCCCTTTCAGAATGTGCGTAGCTAAAAGCTGGCATGATACTCGATTAGTTTATCTACTGTCTCTGGTCTCAGTGACTATTTAGTGTGAGGCTTTCTCGCCTGCCTCTCAGGTTACGTAGCACACCTTCCTTTGTGAGTTTTTGATATGGCTTCCGTTACACAACCATTGCCATCCTTACAACGATCTGTAAATCTATTTGCTTTCAGAAATCCATAGGGTTTGAAATTCGAGAGTCGTTATTTCATGGAAAAAAAAAAAAAAAAAAAAGGCAAAACCCCCAAAAAAAAAATCACTAAAAACAACCAAATAAAATGAAGCCACGAAAAGTAAGCTATAAAGCAAAGAAAAAATTCACAATCAAGTGTGAAATATCTTTTTTAAAGTCTTTTATATATCAAAGTGCCTACAAATATTTGTGTCAATTGCCACGCACTCTGTCTGATGAAAATATAGTTTTAAGGTATAATATATTTACGGTTAAAAGTGCGTAATAACAGGGAATAGAACGGGCTTAAAAATAAAAGTGGACACTGAAGTCGAATACCGAGAGCGTGTTTCATGTTGAACGCAATCTCAAGGTCTGACGATTGCATTCAAATATGAAACACTATCAAAACACAGCGCTGACCTGTGTCCAGCGCTGTGTTTTGATAGTGTTTCATATTTGAAAGTAATGGAGTAATTGATAGCGGCTTGGATTGAGGAATCGGAGAGCCGAGTTCGAATTCCAGTCGAATCCGTTACATTCACTTACAGTGCTAAATACCCTTGGGAAAGGTATGAATCATCCCCCCCGGCTATGGGTAAATAGCAGGACAGACCGGGTTCTATAGCCTTGGATGGCAATTGGTCTAGGAGAAGGACAACTCTAAATTCAAAACCTGCGGAGGATAGTTTGGGGACCATTTGGCACGTAGTGCACCAAGACTCTGTATTCGGCCCTTGGATGGTCCTGCATGAAACCTTTACCACTATAATCAAATCTCATGTGCTGCTGTCGGTTTCCTGGGAACTGATCTGCTTGACCCTCATACGTCGAATTCGACGGGAGAGTCAAGTATATATAATTTCTCTCTATATATTCTATATGCGCGGTACTTATTGGAAAGTGGTCAATATCGGTGATATAGCTAACATATTGTTGTATGGATTGTTTGTAACCCTGGGTAAAATCGTAAAACCTAGGTTTACAAAATCATATCCATAGAACTGAATATATATATATATATATATATATATATATATATATATATATATATAAGAGAGAGAAACCTCTTTAACACTAAAATTCTGATCATTGCATATACACAAAAGACAAAAATACCTCTGTATTTATAAGCAAGAGTGTATAGACATACCACAGATTTATGAATCAATGGAGATATATATATATATATATATGAATGAATGACCAAGCCGGTCCTTCAACTGGGAGAACAACTACTATGGTGTGGGAGGGACGGGATCCACTAGGTATAATTTTCCAAGACATACTATTCACCAATAAATACTAATCCGGCTTTCAACCCAGATAATCGGAGGGAAAAGGTTAGGTTCTCAGTCGCACACCGACCCTAGGAACAGTCACTGAACCGATGATGTTGATTACCCATATCATCTTGTCACCATGACCAGAATCTGAAAGCTAACATTCTAACATGAAAAACCATTTTATTATTATCTTAAAGAGACAATCATACATTTTTTTTTATTAATTCGTTGGTCAAAGGTTTCTGATTTCTGACTTTAAGTCAAAGATTTTCTTTTCACTGATATTTTCGTATATTCCCTCGTCCGACTTAGAGCGATGTTCTTAGTAACATCACTGAACCTTTTTTGTTTGATGTGCTTACGATAAAACCTGAAAGCTTGATAGAAAATCTATTTTGCTTGTGTCTTTTATTAAGTACAGTACACATGCATTTGAACATGTTTGCGTTGTCTATGTGTTTTGTTGGCGATCACACCTGCTAGCGTTATGTCACCGGTGCGAGAAAGCAGCACAGAGTAGGCAGTTAGTATCAAGCAAGCAGCCAGTCGACCCAATCCGACTGGGAATGAAAATCTCCTTTTACTTACTCCCTTTTCTTTTTTTCAGTTCCTATTCTTTGTTTCCCCTCCCTTTATGTCGTCTTCTCCGTCTCTTTCTAATTTTCATTTAGTCTCAAATTATGTTTTCTATCTTTTTTCCTCACATTTTTTCAAGGTTTTCGTCTCATCGTTTTTTTTCCTTCTTTTTTTTTTCTTGCCTTCCCTGCTCGTAATTCCACTTTTCATAAGCATCATTCAAGACTCCAGTTACTTTACCTGCCTTGAATTGTCCCACCTACTCAAAGAAACGGCACTAATTATATCACGTGTCTGAATTTTTATCTCAATACAAAAAAAAACAAAAACAAAAAACAAAACTTCCAAATTAAATCATGGCACGACTTGTACTGTAACATTTGCACAATATTACCACAATATTAAATTTGATCCTCATTGGGAACCCTCCACTTGTGGCCTTCAGCCATACTAAGATATGCAAATATAAAAATTTCGTGTTTTCTATGTAGGGCGTCTCTCAGCGGAATAGTAGTTAGCAAGTTATCATTGTGTAACGACGTGCTAAATACTGATGGCCTAGAGTCAAACTTTGTAAATTACTAAATTGTCCCATTTTTTCGATGGTTTTAGCTAAAAACCTATAATGAAGAGATTTTTTATAAACCTATACCGGAATTTGTTGAAATTTTATAATTAATACAGAATTTTACGGTCGGTATTAATGTGTTAATTCGTGTTCTTCAATGTAACTCCTTGTAGAAAGCCTTGCCCCAAAGCAATCAAATGACGTCTCATATGCTGATTCACATTAAACACATTAAAAAAACAGTTTCTATCAAGTGACATGAAATCTCATTATACTTATACAACTTTATTATTCATACAGGAATAGATAACTTTCTGTTTATATAAACATACAAACTGCGTATAAAAATCGTTTTCATTTAAAAAAAGAAAGATAAGCTGTAATATAATCTTTGCTCGAATTCAATTGTTGACAGCTCACGCAATTTCTTTTACAAAGTTTGATTCGCTTATTTATGCATTTGTTCCTGTTTGGGGAATTTTGCCACAGAATCAAATTCACAGTCTTTCATTGGGGAATTTTCCAGAATTTACGGACATTAGTCTGACGTCCAGAACCTCGTTAGTCAAGTTTCTTTTTTACGTCAGCGGCAACATTAACTGTCCTGGATAGTTGCTCCAGTTTAAATTCAATGACACACACACACACACACGAAATATGTTAGCACCTGCCATTCAACACATATTTCGCATGCTTGTTTTGACAGTACCTGTCAGTGCGGGCTCTATTATATTGGCCTTGTATAAAAATTGGCACATACCACCAAATATCTATATTGCTCGATATTTAGCAAGTTAATCTTTGTACAGTGAAAGAGCGGATGAAAATAACCTGTGCGCAACATGATCTTCCTACTTTAAGTTAATTAGTGAACACTTGAAAAAAACAACATTGGAAATTCTGGCTTTTAGCTGGTTCAGAAACTAGCCACGAGTGGAGGTAGACCTAACAAGTAGGTTAATATTATATAAATCCGTATGAGAACATTGTCATGTAATAGTGGATAGCGAGTTCCATCCTCACCAGATATACTACAGCATGGTGGTTTTGTTTCGGATGAGAAAAAAAATCAGTTTTCGTAGAACCACGCTTCTAATAATAATTACACATAACGTCACCAGGGCTATTTAAAACGTTCATCTTTCAAAAGAATACCTGGAAGTAGATAAAGGAATCTTGCCTATCACACAGACACCACATGATTCTTGAAAATGACTGTGACGGTCGAAAGTACCTGAACAAAACATAAAAATCATGAGCCCCAGACAGTTTATTCACAATTGGGATCCCAATGCACATTTTATTTAAAAAAACACAATAAAGAGAACAAACAGATTTGTATATATTATATATATATATATATATATATATATATTATATATATATATATATATATATATATATATATATATATATATATATATATATATATATATATATATATATATATATATATATATATATATATATATATATTATATATATATATATATATATATATATATATATATATATATATATTATATTATATATATATATATATATATATATATATATATATATATATATATATATATATTATATATATATATATATATATATATATATATATATATATATATATATATATATATATATATATATATATATATATATATATATATATATATATATATATATATATATATATATATATATATATATATATATATATATATATATATATATATATATATATATATATATATATATATATATATATATATTATATATATATATATATATATATATATTTATATATATATTTATATATATATATATATATATATATATATATATATATATATATTATATATATATTATATATATATATATATATATATAAAAAGGACACCTCGGAGTGGTGTAATGGTTAGCAAGCTTGTCTCGCGAGAACGATTACGGCTGAGTAGTGAGTTCGATCCTCACTGGGTGCTCCATACTACCAGCCTTGTGCCACATCTAAGCCAGCGCTTAGGAAATCATTATATATATATATATAGTAGATCACAATAAAATAAAAAAAAATCTGTCTCACAATGGCATTGGGGTGAATAGAGTTAACATTAATATAGGTGCCTTTCGTCTGACTGAAACATTGAAATGGATAAATTAATTTTTTGTATTAATTTTTTGGACAGCTGTCACAGTTAAATTTCTAATTCCGACACGAACTCAGTCTATATACCGGGGTTGAATAAGACTGACAAATTTTTCGTCGATTGAAATAATCCTATTCCCCATATGAGGTAATTTTGGATTTTATTGTGTACTAATTATTTCCTTTGTAATAATAAATACACTGAACACTTTTTGTAGAGCAGTTTTAATATTTTATATTAATAGAATAAAGTTGGATTATATTCCGACGGATTTATTACCTTTACTATATATCACTTTGGCATTCCGTAGCGCCCTAAGAATATGGGTATACCAGGCACACAATACCCTGTACCAGTAAATATAAGAAAACCGTGGCTACTTACTGAAAACATCATAACTGACCATCTGTAGAGAGGATAACTGACCACTTGCAGAATCGATGCTATTTCAAAATGTAGTACTTTGCCGGTTAAGAGGAGGTCTTACACGGTATTAGGCTACTATGACATTGACAGGTCACTATCATCTTTACACATACCTGCATATATTTTAAAGACGATTTTAATGAAAAACAAAACAAATAAGCAAATTAAAACTTGACCTCGTGGTTTTTTTTTTACTTTGTTCTTACCATAACGTTTCAATCGATCAATTTGACTCCCAATGTTCGGCGGATTTCAAAGGGCTGTGGGTTTCATTGCTTAGAGAAAAAAAAGGAAAAGGTTTTAGGTAGATATTTTTCCTGTAGATTTAACAGCGTCTATGTATTAATAACGTTAATCTACAACTGAGCCACCGGTTGTAGTTTCTCGTCATATTCATGACTATTTTTGTTTTAGCATTCTTGTTAATTAAAACATTCTCTACAGGCAATGGCTAACCTTTTCCACGGCAGGCAGAGGTTAACCCTTGCCATCAAAAGCGGACGTTCTACGTAGTTGCGGCTTATGCACTCGTAACCCCGAGTGACCTTCATTCTTATTTTTCAGCAGTATGGGTTCAATTTCTGACAGCGACCAAGTAACCAATTAATAATTAGAATGTTGTCCCTGATTCCGTTGAGCAGTGTGTTACGTGGTGAAACAAGATAGAGGCTTAATTGATCTTAGCGATTTCTCTATCTCTCTCTCCAAATTGTATCAGTAAAAATCATTTTTATCACCAGAATGAATTCTTACCATCTAAAAATATTTTCTGGCTTTAAATAACCTGAAAAAGGTTGATAATCCACCAAGAAAAATATTACTTTATTCCGATGAATGGTCTTTTAAACAGGAGTAGAGGTTTTATCCTTGTTTCCTGTTCACGATTGGGTTTCCGGCTCGTTTTTAAGTTTGCTTCAGTTATATACGCCTAACGCTTGTTCATTCCTAGACTAATATACGTCCACACAGTAACCCGGTACTTTGAGTAGCTCTTGAGCCTTGTATTGGGTTAAGATTAGTAAAAGAAATCCATCTAGATGACGAAATGCATCGAACAGAATTTTTTCTTTCTTTGTCATTTAAACTGAACAATTAAAATTAAGGGTTTGAAGCTGCTAAAACAAATTTTAGATAAAAAATGGCAAAGATTGTTTTTTTACTCATTTCTCGTCTGCCGTTAGAATTGTTTACAGTTCAGAAACTGGTTAAAGATCAGGCGTTGAGTAAGGATACAGTCAGTGGGCAGCTATTAAATAAAACAATTAATTCTTGACTACATGTAAAAAAAATCAAATTCAGTCAGCGTTAATATACATTGAAAATGATCTCTTATTCGGTTGAGCCAGATTTTGTGTCTGTGTCTATAGATAAGAGTGAATTAAATTTGTCCAATAAATACGCGACATGCGATATTAATGGCAGTTAATTTATTAATAAACGCTGACAGAGGCAGAGAGTAAACGAAAAATTATTCTATGCGTAGACACATTTTTCCATCGTCTGCAGGAGACAGAAACACACACACGCGGGCATAGTTTCTGTTAAATCGAAGCCGAGTCAAAATGCATTGGCTTGAGTGCACCCGTACGAAGTTGTGTGTTCGCAAAGTCCGGGTATTTGATTACAAGTAATTTTTTTTTTCTTATACATGGGAAGCAGTTTTTTTTTGCTCACACACTCCTCATCATCACCTCAGATGTTTTATTCTCTGTAACTCATTTTTATGGGCACCAGAAAGCCTGTTGTATTGCCTGTTCACCTGTCAGAGTATTTACTACTGCTATGCTTACGTCATCGCCCTTTTTATACAGATGAGATGGAAAGAGAGAATTGACAAATTATGACAAAAGTTACCTTTTCTGTTATATTTTATAGATTTTCTGCCATAATAAGAATGGTCATTTTACTGTAGGTATCTCCACTAATTCGCTAAAAAAATAGCAAATCGTGATGAAAAAATGCTCCAGACTTAACGAAAAGAAAGTTATCATCAAAATGTATAAATTATTATTAAGTGGAAAGACCAAAGTATTTTTTATTATTTTATTAAATTTTTTTATCCTTTCTAGAACGTTCGAAAATTTGATTAAAATCATATTTTTTTTATCGTTAGCGAGTCGGCAAAAGATTAATATTAGGAAATTTAGCGTCTTTTTTGGTGTTAAAAATACATTGTTTTGGAAATTCTTGAAAAATCAAATCATTGTCGGAATTTAATGAAACTTTCAGAACTAATTCACAAATGAATGGAATTATTTTAGACATTTTCTTTTAGAAAGTCATGGTAAAAAAAAAATATTTTTTTTACATTTGTTACCCACCTTACTTAATTTTATGAAAACTCGAGAAGTTCAACGCTGATTCTTTTATAGATTATTAGTTGAAAGCAGAAGTCTTTGAAGAATATAAATCATCGATTTTTTGTAAAATCGAAACAACCCGTTACCGAAAATCAGCGTTGAAATTTAACATGCAAAACCCAATGAAACTAATACATTGTTTAATTAGAAAAGTTTTTAATAGCTTCTATGAATAATGTATGTTAAAGACAATATTGTCTGAAGCCAAAATATTTTTTCAATGAAAAATGAATTTTTACAATTTTAAAATTTTTTTCAATTTTAAATACAAAGTGTGATGAAGTTGTTAAATCTTTTAAAATTAAGTTTCAATCAGTTCAGTTTAGTGGATGCTCTTATTAATTAGATCTATCTTTACAGGTCCTAAATTTGAAAGCTTATTAGAATCTACGAATCCACATATTTTAAAAAAGTGTTTGACACGGTTTTCGAGTGTGCATAAAAACGTTTTTTTCCCCAAATATATGGATGGTCGTACATGACATTAATAATGTCACGTGTTTTACGCGTTCTTTCTTCTGACGGGATTAAACTGCTGTTAACACGTGTTGAATTTCCTCACCGACTTTGACTAACATCGTCGCATTTTCAAAAGTTTTATTTTTTACGTACTATTTCACTGAATATTTTTAATTTAGATTTTTTAATAAATATAAATAATTTATTGTTTTTCAATGAGAGACATACGGAAATTAATTATTTTCTTTATTAGTTTCAATTTTAGCGATGGAAACAAAACAATATAAAAAATAAGGAAAATCAAAAAATAAACATTAAAAGTAATATTTCATATAAACGAGAGAGGGACTTATAACTATTAGGTACCTATCTTTATGGTATTATTTTTAATTATTACTTTTTATATTATTTCATTTTTGAAATTTTTTTCATAACCGAGATATAAAAATTAATAATAAATAAAAATAATACCGTAAAATTTCATAAGAGATGTACGTAAAAATTAGGTACCTCTCTTATGAAATGTTATCTCATTCTCAGTTATGAAATTTTAAATTTATTTTATTGTTAGTATTTTAAATGTTATTTTTCCAGAAATCATCTTCAAACGTAAAGGTAAAGTACCTAAAAAAATCAATAAAATATTAGATTGCTGAAAGTATTTGAATAATTTTAAAAAATTACTGTGTGGGTAAATTAGTTCACTTAAGATTCGAAAAAATTATGTCATTTCTGTTCTTCTGTCCGATAACTTCCCCTAACCTAAGCTATCAATACATCGATTTAACTGTCAGTTAACAACTATAAAACAAATCACCGCGGTTAAAACATGCTTTTAATGGTATTCACCTGATAAAAAACAAGATTTTTAATCAAAATTTCTAATGTTCTAAAAAGGATGAAAAAATTTAATAAAATAATCAAAAAATACTTTGCGTTTTCCTCTTAATAATATTAACAAACATTTAGAGGATTCAAAATTTCATCAAGTTTGGGGCCTTTTTCATCATGGTATCCTTTTTTCAGCGAATTAGTGGAGATACCTATTTGACTGTGTTACTTTGAAATCATTATTTTCTCTTCTAATCTAAGGTCAAGATAAATAAACATTTAATAGAATTTCGAAGTATTCTGTTCTAATAATCAATGAATGAAAAGATTTGAAGCATATATCGGTAATAAGCTTTGTATGATCCAAGGCTACTAGTGCGTGGTCCTCAGTAAGGATCGATCTCCCTATAGTCAATTTGGTTATGACATACTTTTATTTAGATTTTCAGTCACTTGTTTACCAACACGTATTCTTCAGAGATTAAAAAACTCATGAAGGCAATAAGAAAAAAAAAACATTTGGTCTTAAGTGGGTAAAGGAAAAAAACTGCCAGTGAAAAAAATTTAAATCAATTTTTATCTAAACTGTGGCATCTTGAAAATCCACATTATCCAATATATTTTTTAAATTAATTCTTTATTATTTGTAACTTTTCTCTGAATAAAAATGAATACTTGACAGCTAATTTATAGATTTGAAATGACTTAATTACTATTCATCAATCATGAAAGAAAAATAAAACGAAGCAGCGAATGGTTATTCACCTTGTAGCATTTAAAAGTGTTTTTTTTTTTTTAAATCTAATCAATTGCAATAATTCAATCAAAATTAAGTGGGAAAAAATGTAGTAACGAATGGAATTCAACTGATCGACTGCAGTTATTTCGCCTGGTAAATTTTAAGTGCTGAAATTTGTCTGCATAAAAAAAATCGTGGCCTTCCTTAATTGTAAATTAGTAGGCGATTATAGGCAAAGTTAAAGATTCCGTATCAAATTTACAGGCAAGTTGAATTTTTTTTACACTATTTACATCGTTCGGACTGTTGACCAAATCTTTACTGCCATATTTACAGTATTTCAACCGCTATAATCTCCGGTTTTCTTCAGGTGATAGACATCGGAATTTGTAACTGAACCCTTTATTTTGTCCACGGGGGGTAATTTGTTCTAATTCCACATGCCATGCCTTTTTTTTAAGTAGAACAATTTACCTCTGTGGACTAAAATGGTTCAGTTCCAAATTCCAACGTATATCACCAGAGATGTGGTTCTAGAAAAAATGTTGATGACATCATGGATGGAACATTTAACAACGAAGTTTTATTGATTAACTTTTTTTACGGGTTATCAACCATTTGCAGTTTATTTACAGCTAGAAAATATTTTAATAGTGTAAGAATTTTTTTCCAGATAATGATTTACTGAAACAACTCCTATTAATTAACCCATAGATGGGGAAGAATAGGTGAATTTATACCATTCCCAAGTGTATTTGCGTATAAGTGATTATATAACGAGACTGACTGGAATTGAAACATGGATCTCCGATTTCCAATTCCGAGCCATTATCTATTACACCACCGGCACACCCAAGCTTACAGGACCCAATGTTCCCAAGTGGTCACTCATCTAGGTACTGAAGAGGCTCGACATTGTGTCTCAGTGTCGTTATAACCTGACACGAGGTGAATTGATTAAACAAAAAAATATCCTGTACAAAAAATTCGAACATAAATCTCTGTGCGTCTTTCAAAAAATTGATTTGCAATATGAAGATTATTTAAAAAAAAGGTTGTTAAAACATAAAGAAGAAACGCTTAATATTTTGGTAAATATGTTGATGCTCTGACGCGATTTATAAATCTTTCTATAAATTATTCCTCTTCATAAATCGATCGATTGATTGTTTTTACAGCATTTGAACACTTTGGATTATTCAAAGACGAAACATCATTTTGTGATTGTAAAAATAACTTTTTTTACGAGTGGATATTTCATTATTATTTTCCCCAAAATTGTTAAGGTCCCCCCGACCAAATATAAATCCTATTATTTAAGGTTCCCCCCACATCAAATATAAATCCTATTATTTAAGACCTTCTCAAGATGAATTTGTAAATGAATGTAACGAATTCGAATTCCTCTTTCCATTTAGTTGACAAAAAGTAGAAGAAAACTGAATGAAAGACTAAATAAGGAAACCTTGAATTGATTTATTTCAAGATACCTTCGTTTTAACAAGAGTTCTTCCAAAACAATTATTCTTGGGCCAGTCCGATTCATTTTGTACAAGAGGAATTAAGGTAAATATTCGTTCTTTGCAGAGATGGGGTTTGATGGTTTTGTCGCCAGAATCGTAGAAAACAGACATCTCACAAATGCACTGAAACCACTGGGGAAATTAAAACTTAAACATTACTGTACATACACCTTAAGGAATACTGTTTTCACCGTGCAATGAATAAATATCTCACTCATCTTGGTTATCGAGTCTATGCCAAAGATAAAGACTTTAATTCTACTGAAGATTTCCTTTACTAGAGAAAAACAAGAAAATGAAAACTTTTCAATTCTAAAAAGCATCGAAAACATTTTACTGGTGTTTTCAGGACACAGTCTATAAGTGTAAAAGGAAAACCAAAAGCATGATAAAAATCAATAAATATATTTGAATGGTTGATTGATTCATTTTTTATGGTTTATCAACACTTTGCAGGTTATTTAAAAGCCAGAAAATATTCTGAGGTTTTAAGAATTTTTTTAAATTGGGGGTCGGGTGCGGCGGAGATAATATTCGCTTACTGATATAAATCTTACTAATTAACCAATACCTGGGGAAGGCGTGGATTCATGCCTTTCTCAAGGGTATTTGCGCATAAGTTAATATAACGAACACAACCTGAATTGGAACTCGGCTCTCCGATTAACAATTTAGAGCCATTATCCATTACACCATCTGCACATTCAAGCTTACTGTGCCTGGTATTTCCAAACGGTCACTGACCAAGCTCGGCGTTGCTTAACTTCGGCGATTGTACGGAAACCGGTATATTTGAATGGTGGAAATTGTTGAGTGATATTTCTTTTTCCACACCTACAAAGAGTTTTCCTGTCCAGACATTAAAAGGAAAAGTATCGTCATATACTGAACGATTTTAAATTGTATTTGCCCAAATAAGAGCTCTTTCTGCATAACGGGAAAGGGGTCGAGCTCTGCTTTTCTCCAAAAAGAATAAAATACTTATGTTAAAAACCTTGACACTGACTTCAATAAGTATGTATACCAAATTTGTGTGCTCTCTCTCTCTCTCTCAAACTGCTTTGTCATTTGCAATGAACACTTATAGAAACTCTTCTCTCATATATATATTATATGTGTGTGTGTGTGTGTGTGTGTGAATAATCACTCTTTACAAAGGCAATATACAGAAGATGATCGATGTTTTGTGTATTTGGATATACTTTTCTGTATATTACCATTGAAAAGAGATTATTTGAACCACTTCTGGTTTTCTATTAGCTTGAAGCAGTCTGGCCATTCTCATCCGATCTCTTATCAACAAAGGATTTCCGCCCACAGAACTGCTGCTTACTGGGATTTTTTTCAATTTTGCACCCCATTCTCTGTTAGGTCTCTCTCTCTATCATTATATATATATATATATATATATATATATATATATTCACCAATTACTATATTTGGTATACTCTTCTAGTACTAACTTCTACTCACTTTTACTTTTAGAGCCGCCTCAATATTTCGTGGTCTAGAGTCGACGGTGTACTCGAAGCATTTTTCCGAAGTTTGTACCTATGCTTTTATGACGGTACTCTTTGATTTTTCTTGGTTTGGCTACACGACCAGGATTCGAATTTCTCCCTTTCCACCACATCTCAAAGGTGTTTGATGGGATTGAAATCTGTTGACTGTAGAGGCTTCTATGAAACAGAAAACTCAATGAACCAATCCGGCACTATTTATTTATTTGTGAAACGTTGCGTTGTTCTGTTGAAAGCAACCACCAGACGATGGGTAAACTGTAGTCACACACTAAGGAATGTAGTCACACCTATAATACACCCAGATAAACTGCAGCATTTCAGTAATCTTTTATCGGCACCAATCTTCGCAAAATATACGAAGAAAAGATTCTCCCCAAAATTGCCCAACCACCCTCAGCCTGAACTATAAATTCAAGGTAAGATGTATCCATATTTCTATGTTGTCTAAGCCCAATTCTGACCCTACCTTCGGAATGTCGCATCAGAAATTGAGACTCAGAGCAGGCAACTTTCTTCCACAATCTTCTATTGTCCTTTTTTTTATCCTTAGTGAATTGTAACTTTAGTTTCATGTATTTGGCAGGAGTGGCACTCGGTGTAGTTTTCTGCTGCTGTCACCGATTTGCTTTTGTAATATTGCCATTGTAAAAAGTGATTATTTCAAACACTGTTGCTTTTCTATTAGCTTGAAGCAGTCTGAACATTCTTTTCTGACCTCTTTTATCAACAAGGGGTTTCCGCCCACAGAACTGCTGCTCAATGGAATTATTTTTCAACTTTTTAACCATTCTCTGTAAACCCTAGATATGGTTGCGAATGAAAATCCAAGAAAGTTAACATGTTTTAAATAATCAGAGCCGCCTGTCTGGCACCAGCAGCTATGTCGCGTTCAAAGTCACTTAAATTACCTTTCATTCCCTGACTAATGCATGAAATGTAATTCAGTAGGTCACGATATCTCTGATTATCTATTAAATTGCAGATAATTAGAAATTTGCATCAAAGTGCATTTATTCACATGTACTTACTTGACCAACGATTCTTACTAGGTACCCCATAGTTTTAGTCTGATACTCAGATGAGCTTTGAGACTAACTCGGTAAGACTTTTCTATCAAATGCGGGTATTTTTTTTTCTAATTGCAATCATAGTTACGCGTAAGCAAAGAATAATTCACGTTTTAATGACCAAAGCGTTCAAGAATCAAATAAACGTTTTGTTTGCCTTATGTGAAAAATGGTTATTATATATATATATATATATATATATATCCTATACCATATACTCAGTCTTCTACAATCAAAACTGTTAATAGAATAACAACAATCATTTAGAAGCCATGACACGGATAGGGAAAATAATTTTGGTATTCCCCAAGTATTCCTGTACTTTTCTCAGGATACCATCGTAGTTTTTACAGTGACGCAGTATTTTAGATTAAAGCAGTGAGACAAAACGGGGAAAATTGGGTACATGCCTTTTTCAATGATATTAGTGTGAAAGTATCACAAGTTATTCCAACTGTAATTCGAATACTGTTTACTGATAACATTTCCATTGTGACTGTCACGCACCTGCTTTTACGGACGACTTAGTAGTGGTTTATGAACTAGTCTCAAATATCATTGCTATTATAGTGAATTCGATACTCACCGTGTGCACCACACTTATCACCTTGTGTCAGATTTCACTAAGCTTATAAATATCTGTGCACATATTGCTACGACATGGAAGGAAAGTTAAAAGTGTCCATTTCTTACAATGAAAGCATACTATTTTCAATATTATAACGTACACATGGTTCAATCAAAATAAAAATATAAATACTGCCTTACGAAAATTACATTTATGAAAAATCCAACAGGCACGGATTACATATAGTTTTGTCCAAATATGAATTATAAAAATGGTATTACTTTTCTCAGTCGGAAGGATATACCTACCTTCAAAATCAATGTTTCAAATCCTGGTCTTTATTTCGGCTGAAACCTTAAAGCCTGGCGGGGTCAGTGGCTATCCGGTGATTAATAAGTGCAGACAATAATATGAAAACAGTTTTCAGTCTGTCAAAAAAAAAAAAAAAAAATTTTTAATAACTTGTGATTTAATTATTTTTCCTTAGTCTTAAGGCTTTGCTGCCGGGAATAGCCTTGATGCTATAAACACAGAACCAGATATAGGGATATGCTAAACGTAAGCTGCAGCTTTTCAGGCTTGATAATGGGCAACGTCCCCTCAGTGAGATATCTTAAAATTTTTGCTTAATTTTCAATAAAGTTCTTTAAAACTTTGATGTAATGAATATACATACACCTGGGTTCACCCTCACAGTAATATGATTGACTGGTGCCAGCCATAAATACAGACTGATGTGGAGGTACAGAGAGGACGCCTATAGTCTTCGCCTATTGCCTACCACTACAATGAGGACTAGTCCATTACGGTTACCTGCTAGATTGTCTTACTCGGTTACAGTAGTCAACAACCACTTTGCTACTTCGGGACATATCACGTTGTATAGCTTATTCTCTTGTTATTCTATGTACTGTGCCCCCCTCAAGACTTAGGGCTATCATGGCTCTCCACTGTTTCCTAATCTTCGTACCTATACGCAATGCCAGTCACCTCACCACCCCTCCAGTCAATGTCCTGCAATCCATTTCCATAAGCTCGTTAGGTAGTTTACTCTACTTCCCTATGCACATATTGCTTTCTATATATTCTGTGTGTTTCAAATTCTCCAAACCCTTTTTCCTCATTTGTCCCATAAATTTCCACTATATAGCTGGCCGTCCTGGCTATGACGATAAACTACATCCGCGTCCTGAGTAAGGCGATAAGCTACGTCCAACAGCAAGGCCTCTGATCAGGAGTTTTTGAGGAGCGTGGAACCACCTCTTAATTGCTGGTGTTCCCAGGTCCACCCTCACCCGGGATGGTAGCACCTGTTAGGGTTCCAACTATGGGCAAATAGTTAACTCCCAAATTAGGGTCAAAACACTATGAAAGTGTAAAAATAGATCTTAATACGAGAAATACTTTGTAAAAGAAAAAAATTATTACCATCACTACATTATCAGCAATACATTTTAGGCAAAAAATTTTTACCAGCAATATTTTTTGAAAAAAATATCAGAAATAGATTTTTTGAAGGAAAAATTTTACTAGCAATACATGTTTGAAAAACACATTACCAGCAATAAAAATTTTGTCGGCATTAAATAAGCCATTGAGGTTGGTACGCCGTAAAACAAACCAAACTAAACAAAACTATATAGCTAGATGACAAAGTGCATTGCTCGTAAGTTAAAAGGATAAAATCTCTGATCATTTTGTGGCTTTTAACTTTTTTCACGCCTAATGCATTGTGAAACTTCCTTAATTGAGAATGCGTCCCATACATAAAGAACTAACAGTTTATACAGTACCGGATTTAGACCTCCTTCGAAATGGCAAAGCATGCGAGACAATATCTCCATAGGAGAATAGGAGACTTGACGCAGCAGATATGTGGTTCTACAGAAGGATGCTGAGAATACTATGGATGGAACATGTGAGCAACAAATAAGTTTTAAGGTAAAGGAGAGCGCAAAGAACACTCGTATTTAGGATCAGAAAAAAAATTTCTTGAACGAATAATGAGGAAAGAGGGTCTGGAGAATTCGAAACACACAGGACATACAGAAAACAATAGGTACATAGGGAAATAGAGTAAACTATCTAAAGTGCTTATGGAAATGAATAGTAACGATCGTGAAGGGACAGACCTTGCTTATAGGTATGAAGGACAAGCTATCATGGCCCTCCACAGGCAATAAGCTATATAACGCTTGTTAAAAGTTATGCAAGAATTTAAAAATATCTCTGAGGAGAACCTGCGTATTGGTTTGAGAAACTGCCATTTGTTTAGCTTATACGTACCTTTAGTACTGCGTTGATGGCATCAGAAATATTTTCCGGCGACAAAGCGTTGAAAACTAAGGGGGAAAATAGTTAAATCACAAGTTACCGAAAATTCATTCTTTTTTTTTTCCTCTCTCAGACAGCACCTGCTGGGCTTGCTAGCATGAAACGAGAGGCTATTTATTTACTTTAGCATTTTGATCCTTTCTTCATGTCATTTAAGATTAAAAAACATCAGAGAACTTATAAAAACTTGTCAGCAGCAAATGACACAACCCATAGTGAGAGAATCTCAATTAAAATCACGGCTTTCTATTAACATTTCGAATTATGAAGTTTATATAAACGTATCAAAACTGCTATAGAGTTGCGGTTCTTTGTAAGTGTTTCGTTTTCACTTGCAAGCAAAGATTAATTAGCAAGTATCTGAGACCGAAATAGATTCACATTTCAGGGATAGGATGTCAAAAGTTATGACCAGATTATTTTTTTTTAGCTGGATACAAAAATATATAAGAATTTGGGACTAATACCATGTGTATATGTGGCGAATGCGGGTTGGTACAGTCGCAAAAGAGGTCCCAGATCGCGTGCGGACATGTCTACCAGTTACATCCAGGTTTTACCTGTTAGCAGAGGAACAGCTTGGCATGTCTAGATACGGGCCTCTCTATAAATGGTCATGGTCAAGGTCTTTGTAAGATACCTCATACCAATAAAAGCAAAGGGAAAACCAACAGTCAGCAAGACTCGGTATCTTGTGAAGTCGATCCCCCCCACCCGGCCATTTTGTTCCTAAAGTTGCCGCGAGCAGTGTTATTTTATTACATCCTGTCTCTTTTCCCCCTCTGCCTATTACCCACGTAGTTCTTGAGAGAGCAATCAGTTAGGTGTTTCCTCCAGCTTCATCCGTCCTGGGTAAGACGATAAACTACGTCCAACAGTAAGGCCTCTGATCAGGAGGTTTTGAGGGACGTGGAATCACCTCTTAATTGTTGGTTTTCCCAGGTCCACCCTGACCCGTGGTGGTAGCACTTGTCAGGGTCCCAGCTATGCGCAAATAGTGACCCCCACACACACACACCAAAAGGGGTCCAAGCACTATGAAAGTATTAAAATAGGTTTTAATACTAGTAATACTTTTTTGGAAACATTTTTACAATACATTTTTGCAAAAAAATATTACTGGCAATATATTTTTGAAAAAAAACAAAAAAACAATTTACCAGCAATACATTTTGAACAAAAAAATTACGGGCAATAAATTTTTGAAAAAAATATTACCAATAATATATTTTTGAAAAACAAATATTACCAACAATAAAAATTTTGTCTGCATTAAGTAACCCATTGAGGAAAAAAAACTCTCCAATTTCAACACATTCTTGCCCTACATTACAACAGAATAAAGGATGTTCGTTTAGTGTCGTGGTTGTCGACGCGGAAAATGGAATTGGCGTGTTGCGTTCAAATTCTAGTCAAGTTCATTATGTTCACATTCGCGCAAATGTCCTTGGAAAGGTAGGAACAGACATTGGCAAGACTGAATTCAAAATCTTTACGGTGAGAGGCTAGTAACTCTACACTGTAAAAACCTACTATATACTGAAATCACACTAGTATCACCATGTACGGTGAGACTGTAGGCCTATATTCCACGGAGGGGGGATCTACAGGAATGTGATAATGCTGCTGCTGGTGATGATGATTTGTATATATGTAGGAATCATGCGTAAGTTTTGTGAGCAATGAAAATTATCAATAATTGTCATTTTTTTAGTAATTTTACTCCCATAAAGGCTATAAAGCTACTAAGACGCAACGGATTGCTGAATGTGAGATATGAGAAAAAGAAAAAAAATATTAAAGAAAGAGGACAATGACAAAATAATTAAGACAGAATATGACAATTGACATTGCATTTTAATTTTTGAAGATAAAAGTTGATAGGGAATCAAGAAGCTGGAAGAGAGTTCCACAACTGAGAAGTGCGAGAGAAGAAACTATTAGCATAGAACTTACGGTTACATCTAGCTATTTGATGTGACACTGTCGCTAATCTATTAGTACGCTTGAATTCATGCCACTGAGCAAAGCTGAAGATGTTTTGACAAATGACATGAAAATATTTCTAAAAAAGTCACAGGCATAATACGTTACGGCGGTGGGAAAGGGAAGCCGTGATGCCAAGTCAGAACCGATAACATTGCATTGTTATTAAATTAAATTTTAATTTCAAAGTCGTATTTATCGTAGTTTTAATACGTGTGATGGTAAGTAATATAAAAATGAGTTTATTGATGTAGAAAAAGGGGTTAACAAGCTAATCTCGTTAATCTTTGACATTTGAATGAATCCGATTCGCTCTAAATGCCCTACATCTAATAACAAGCCAAAGTGTTTGCCAAGCAGCTTCAAAGTGGATAAAGATACATACAGTGATAGTGGTCGGTGTTCAAGCCCTTGTAAATGTCAAGTTTAAATGCTGATTTTCAGAGCAGGCAAGCAAACCTTTCAATTTAGTAATTTAAGGAGTTTTTCTATTCAATCTCTTTTGCGTTAGGTCTTATCAGACTAAGACCCATCTACCCAAAGTGTGTGTGGGGGGGGGGGGAGAAAGCACAACAGGGAGAAATTCAAGAATGAGTTATTAACGGGATCTTTCTTTCTAGAGAGTCTGTGTGAGTACGGGTATGTGTGCCATTTAATACATACGGTGCATATACAGTATGCATACACAAAAATATTTGTGTATGTACATGTGTGAGATGTGTATATATATATATATATATATATATATATATATATATATATATATATATATATATATATATATATATATATATAGTCTAGTAACTTTGTTTTCTCTTCCACCGCAGTCCGCTGGCATGATGCTTGCGTCGTATCGTAACGGTCCGGGCTCGATTCACAGAGTCGGTAGAGGATGCGCACTGCTGATGCGTCCCAGAAATAGCGAAACAACCATCCAGTGTTTTTCTGACTGTGTGTTGAGGATACTGGGTCTAGACATGATGAATTATGAAATTTACACACACACATTTTATATATATATATGTGTGTGTGTGTGTGTGTGTGTGTGAGTATTTCTACTATAAATACTCTAAGATTCTATAATTAAATGATAATACTATTGCATATATGAAGCCGTTTAGGCTTCCTCCACGTGAATAGGAGTTAACTTTTTGAGTAATAAGAGTTATGTCACGGTGGCGGGGGGGAGGGCAATCAGGATTTGAGAGATGTCTAGCTGGAGAATAGCCGCCAAAAGAGTGGGTATTACTGATCTAAACCAATTAAGATCATATATATATATATATATAATGTGTGTGTATATATATATATATATATATATATATATATATATATATATATATATATATATATATATATAAAAACGAAATATGTTTAAAAGAAGGGTTGTTGCCCATATCTCGACGTGGTGTAATGGTTAGAAAGCTTGTCATGCTAGATCAGTTACGACTGAATAGTGAGTTCGATACTCACTGGGTGACCCATACTTTCGGCCCTGTGCCACATCTAAGCCGAGCTTAGAAAAAAAAACTATACATTATATGGGTACTGCAATACGATTAAAATATCACCAAAACATCTTCGAATCGGTATAGGAAATTAATTTTTCGTATTGTCACAAATATCAAAAATTTTGACGTGTGACCTTAGTTACCAAGTAGGACAATTAGTAAGTGTTAGCAGTTCAATTCTACGTGTTCCGATACTATGGCCTTGTGCCAGACTATGCTAAATACGTAATTATATGGTTCCGGTTGGAACTTTAATAGAATAGCGCCATGTCGAGAACTCGATTCTTCTCGCATATCAATATATATATATATATATATATATATATATCATATATGTACGTAAATGATATGCTCGGGTGGATCAATAAATTTGTAACTTAACGCTTAGTTATTATTACACTTTTAATCTGTAATTTTCACTGTATAATATTCGATATATCTTATTAATATCCATAAATTAATTAAGCTAAGCTGTTAAATCTATTGCACCCCATTTGCTGATATGAAACCTGAAAGGGTTTTTTTTTTTCAGCAAAAGAATATCCTAGATTTCAACTTATTACTTGCACAATCCTCTCACTGCAATACTTACTTGACTTAAAATAAAACACTGTCGAGGGTATTTTCGACTGCTGTTTAATATGACGGTAAATTTGTAAAACAATTTCTTCAATTCTATATTAAATAAAACCTTAATTGCCTGTCTTTGTAGTCTGCGGGGGTTGATTTTAAGGTTTCATTAAACATGTATAAATCACCGACAAATTAATGATTTATTAATTGTCTTAATCTCATTTTAATAACAACAGCTGCACATGAAGAATAACGCTGAGGCTTGACTTGAGTGTTCAATAAAATAAAATATATCAAAAAGTTAAGCAAAAAATATTCTCGGTCATCAGCAGAAGCAATTGGATATTGTATAAAATTTATTATCCATAAAATAGTTTTATTATATTTTTTTATTATATTAATAACACTTGGATTAATTCCTAACCACTGACAATCACCTTATTTCATTTTCATATAGATTTAGTAAAAAAAAGAAAACAAAACGTCATGACAGTAATCTTAGTTAAAACCTTTATAAAAGTGGGAGATTAAATATAAAATGTTTTCCATATTGCCAGAAATATTTATTTAGTTAGTGTAGAGTCAAGGAAAGTGAGGAAATGGTGGAAGCAGGATAAGGTCAATGGGGAGTGTTAGGAAAAGATGAAACACTGTCTTAGTTTCTATTGTTGCCATATATGGACGGCAGTTGGCCAGTCTTCACTTGACACTCTTGACAGAGTCCAAATTGGTTTGATTGGGTTTGTTTTACGGCATACCAACCCCAGTCGGTTATTTAATGTCGACAAATTTTTTTTATTGCTGCTAATATATATATATATATATATATATATATATATACGCGCCGTCGCCTCTTTCTGTCTGTTTTACAAATACTTTCATAGCAATTGCTCCGAGGAGCTGCATTCGCTGGTTCCCAGACTTCATGAGTTCAAGCGCCCTACGAGGCTGGCATCTCGCTCTCACCCTTTCACTGTCGAAACTCCTAAATGTAGCCGTCTCTTCTACTCCAATAGCTTCATGTCTCGCACCTCTCGCCTGTGGAACTCCTTTCCCTATTTTAGTTTCCCTGAGAGCTATAACCTCCAAATGTAATGTCAATCGACATCTCCAGTTACCTTGATCTATCCACTATCCTTCTCATCCTTTCTTCTATCATTCCTATCTGATCTTGCTCCAAATTTTCTGTAACCCCTTGCGTCCTAGTGGCTTCTCGCCTTGCTTGGGGTGAAACGCTTAATATATATATATATATATATATATATATATATATATATATATATATATATATATGTATTATGAAATTGACAAAGTCCGACAATTATTTTAAGACATGTTTATACGTTCTTTTTTTATAGATACTAATATTTAAGTAAATGCTCTGTTTATAATAAACAGTATTAGCAACATTTACTTTGTCCATTTCATAATGTGTGACGTCATTTGTTTACATTTTGATACGCATCGAGCAGATATGAATGTATAAGAGAAAATCATGAAGAAATGTCGTTTAAAAACAGTAAAATCGACCTTGCTAACTAAAACGCTCCTCTGAGGCTCAATCGGTAAAACACGTCAGGCTATATGACGGTTCTGTATAAGACACAGGTTTGATTCCTGTCGGAGGACGCAAATTTTCTATGAAAATTTCTCGGACATTCAGAGCGGTAAATGTTGTTAATACTGTTTATTATAAAACGGAGCATTTACTTAAATTTTTGTATCTATAAAAAAGAACGTATAAACATAAATGTCTTAAAATATATATTTATTTATTTTTGAAAAATGTATTGCTGGTAATGCATTTTCCTTTAAAAATCTATTGCTGGTAATATTTTTCTTCAATAATTTATTGCGGGTAATATTTTTTAAAAAATGTATTGCTGGTAATATTTTGTTTTTAATAATTTTCCTTTACAAAAGCATTGCTGGTAATAATATTTCTTTCAAAACTATATCTCCGATAATAATTTTTTCTTCAAAACTATATTGCTATTTTCTTAAAAAATGAATCGTTGATAATAAACTTTTTCCTCAACAATCTATTGCTGTTAATAATTTTTTCTTCATAAAAATATTGCTGGTAAAAAAATTTTTTTCCCTTAAAATGTATTGCTGGTATTAATTCCTATTTTTACACCTCTACCGTTGTTTGGGCTCAACTATTTGCCTAAGGCTGGGACCCTAACAGGTCTGGTGGACCTGGGAACAGCAGCAATTAAGAGGTGGTCCCACACTCTTGAAAACCTCCCGCTGCATCCTGTTTGCTCACAGACGAGACGTCGAAAGCCTCTCGCTGCTCTATCGTTAGTTCAATGGAGAATGTTCAGACGAACTACACTCCATAGTTACACCAGTCATGACCTTCACAGCTAGAAGCTACCATGCCACGCCCATTGTAGCGAACCATCCTTATTACCTTCATATTCCTCTGATGAGATATAAGTTTTATACAAGCAGTTTCTTGTGGTAACCGGCTCCCAAGTGGCTGCTTCCCCGACTACTACAATCTTAACCAGATCATGTCTAAGTTTAACCGTTATCTTCCACACATATCCGCATAAGCCGTGTCTCTTACTCTCTAACCTTAAGTTGCTACCACTGTAAAAAAAAAAAAATCATGTCCCTTCAGGACATAGTGATCATGGCTTTCCACATCATATCCTTTGTATTTCTTAGCAATGTTTGTCCCCATACATTCCCTCTCGGTTCATGCTCTGCACAAACTTACTCGGTAGGTATACTACTACACCCTGTGAGAGTCAAATTCTACAAGTCTTCTATCCTCATTATGTTCCTTAGAACTTTCAACAGCCCCTTTCTGTAACTAACAATCACGAGTTCCGTAACTCATTAGGGTCATCATATGTACAGCAAACGTAGCAGAGGGGGTGAGTTTCGGATAAGATATCCCACCCGTCTCTAGGCTGGTTTGAGTTCAACGAAGGCTACAGGGTCTAGTGTGTCTGAGTATTTGTGCGTAACTGTAACGAACTCGACCGGAATTTGAACTTTTCTCATTGGAAATTCCTCATTCCAAACAGTTATCCCTTACGCTACCACACTTTCGCCTCCTTTTTCTACTTAAAACTTCTTTGTTCACATGTTCCATCCATAGTATTCCCAACATCCTTTTTTAGAACCACATATTCATCCTTCTCTTCCTTGTCCCGTGTATGACAAGAAACTACATCCGGCAGCAAGACCTCTCATCGGGAGATTGGAGATTTTGAGAAATGTATGTTTGGGTCAATGTTTGCGGCTAGCTAAATTTAAAGTTTAAGACAGAAGAAGACAGTCTCCCCACCTTTTTCGGCCTTGTGCCACATTTTCTCTATTTCAAGCGGAAATAACTATCATGAAGTTTTTGCATGAATTTTAGTCTCTCCAGAAAAAAAATCTACCTGTTTATAGTGCAACCGGTCACCGAAAAGGATGATTTTTAACTCCTTAAAAATAATGTCCTGTGTATAGTACGAACCACTAATTTTTGCGTAAAAAAAAAAAAAAAAAAACTGATTATAAACCTCGCACTATATTCGAGTATATACGGTTTTGAATTATTTTTTAATAAAATTTTCACTATATAATATTTAATGTAACTGATTAATATTCACTGCTGAATTAAGTTAATGGACAAGGAAATATATAAAATAACTCATAATTATTGTATAAAATAAATGCTTTATTTCTTCTTGAGGTTCCGGAATTACTGATCTGTCGGCACAACTGTGTGGGCATAATTATATATATATATATATATATATATATATATATATAATACAAAATTTGTCACTTAACCGATTAATGTTACCTTCAGTATCCCGACTCCAGAGTTTCGTAGACGGATCCTCCAGAAATCACTCCCTACACTCCTCAGGAGGCATCAGCAATATAAGAAATTAAATTTCTCGTTGCTACAAACGTTTGATTACATCATTGTCTTTTAAACAATGAAATTAATGTCTACCGAATTAGTGATCGAAAGTCTTATTAAAGAAAATGTGCCTGATAGAAATCGAACCTGTATTACCTTTTTAATCAGCGAAACAACTTCAAGCCAAAGGTGCCTTAACAGTGAGCCACAGAAAGTCATCACAGGGCGGCCATCACATCAAAACCAAAGTTCAATTAACTTATTTAAAAAATGACATCTTTCATTGGGATCTTTCGAAGTCTACATCTGCTCACGAGGTGAAAGATGTATTTCTGAAATAGTGATTAAACTTTGCTTTGCTGTAATTTAAGTTCGATTCCTGTCGGGAGAAACATTTTTCATAAAATTTATGCTATTCAGGCTAGAAGACGTTAATTTTACTGCTTCAATAATAGAAAAAAAAATAACTACCGTAATTCCATGTATAATACGCATTTTTTTCTAAAAAATAAGGAAAATCAAGAATGCGTATTATGCACAGTTACAAAAAATCTCAAAAAACATTGCCGTAAAATAAAATAAGAATTATCATAAAACTAAATTAGATTAGTCTATGTCTAAAACTATTTTTTAAATAAGAGTAGGAAACGTTGGCCGTAATTAAAGTGGAGAGGTATAATTTAAAGGGTTTGATTACCAAACAAGGGGTGCGTATTATGCATGAGTAGAAGCATTTTCCCACATCTTCAGCACAATTTAGGTGTGTACATTATGAATGGAAGCGTATTATTCATTGGAATTACAGTATGTCTACTCAAATATATACACTCATTAAACATAACATTTATACTTTCCCCAAACGAAATTAAATAGGCTTCATGTTGAACAATAACATTTTTATTTATTAAAATTAAAACAAGATACTGTAAGGAATCTAGATGTTATCGATATTGTTAAAGCTTCACAAATGTTCAATCTCCGCACCACCTATAACACGTCAAGTCGGTTGCGCAGCTGCTGCCAAACACGCTGTAGTATGTCTTGCGTAGTATTCTCCAGTGCCTTGACGTTTGTCATGTCACAGGTGGCGCGCATATTGAACATTTGTGAAGCACTGTGAAATCGTTTATAAAATCTACATCCCTTTGCATATCTTGTTCGAATTTTGACGAATAAATATTTTATTGTGCAACATGAAGCCTATTTAATTTTGTTTGACTGGGACATGTAGTTACTCAGATATTCACATTTCAACTTATGCCATTTGGGGTGCGGGGACACCCTGTATATGTCATAAAAGCTTGAGATAATGCATAGGAGAAACAGATTAATAGATAGCTTCCCCTAAGATGGCACTTCAAATATGCGACCTGGTTTTGTCGATAATTCTTACGCAGCAGAAAATAGAAAAACAAAAAAACAAAAAACTTAAGCCGGTTCACGAAGCCGTCAGAAGGTTCTAAAAAGTCGCAGACCCGTGTACATAGCCCCGTGTATACGTAAACCAGCTGTGTACCGTGTAATTGATGGTAATGCTAATGACGATGCTTTTTTGGTGGGGATAACGTTGCAGAAAGAGTATCTTCCCAAGTGTATTTTTCCCAGGCACCTCTCACCAGTTTTTCTTGCCTGCCATCCACCCAGGCAGAGTGTCAGTTAAGCAAGCGAGTCTGTTGAGCAGCTGCAGTTATTCCCCGCTTCACTCTGTCACCAACGGGAGCGAAATCAATTCAACCCTGCACAAGCTAGACTGGCGTATCATCAGCGAACGCTGCTACCGTCATTTGACGTCGAAGCCGATGCGTGGTGCACACAAACATTTAGACATGTTGTCCATTTTTCCTTCTAGATAACATTAGCATCCTCATAGAAATACATTTTCCTTCTCTTAAATATTTTATAACTTTATTCATTTTCATTATTTTTCGCTTTGGTATATTTCCCGAGTTTCTTTGCGTCTTGGGATACAGAAGTCGTCGCCGTCATCATCATCAAAACTGTTACTGCTGCTATTATTATCTCTTGCGTGGGCAACCAAAAGAAAAAAAAACCTTCTCTATCTCAAAGCGTTCAAACAAAACACCTTTCTCTTACACTTAACCTCTCTTACGGATGTGTGAAAAGGAAAATATCATTTTCACACATCCGTACACAGAACTTATTAAATTTTATTAAATGTTACAAAAATATGTTCAAAACATCTTTAAAAAGAAAAAGAAGTTAGTTTCATTTTCTCGGACTAACGTTTTCCGCTAACAAAGTGGAAAGATTCTATTGAATCAATTGCTAGGTCTGCAGCTAGGAGAGTTCGTTCACTGTGTTGTGCTCAACAATTTTTCTCGTCAGAATCTCTCTTACATATTTATAAGTCTACCATTCGCCCTTGCTTTGAATATTGTTGCCACATAAGTTCTAGTGCTTCTGCTATATATTTAGAGATTCTTGATGTAATACAAGGAATCTGCAATATTATTGGTCCTGACCTGGCATCTCAGCTTTAGTCACTTTCCCAACACTCTAACGTTGCTTTCCTATGCCTTTTCTATGGATATTTTCATAGTAATTGTTTGGGTGAGCTCTCCTCTTTGATACATACTCATTGGGGCTAGTTTTAAATTGTCGTTTTATTCCCCGCCCCGGCAGAATGAATTCTACATATGGGGACTAGCTAGGATTTTCATAGAGACAATGAGGTATTATGGTGGATGTAGTAAGAAAGGTAAGAATGTGTTGTTTTGGTGTTGGGAATACTGTGGTATGTTTGGGTCAGTGTTTGTGGCTAGCTAACTTAAGTTTAAAAGAGAAGATCTTTCACCACCATTCCCCCCTTTTCGGCCTTGTGCCACATTTTCTGTATTTGAAGCGGAAATAATTATCGCTCTCCTCTTTGAATTTTCTGCCTTCAGACATTGACAAGATGTCACTTTCTTTATAGATGCTCAGAACGTAGAGACAAGCAATTCTTACATAGTTAAGAGAAAAATAGTTTCAGTTAAGATCTTAACTCTTTGATTTTTGTAACCGCAACCAATTTAGCAATACCGACGCATACGACATTTCGGCTATTGATGTAGCGAAAACATGACCAACGAAATGTGGTAAGATTGACAGCTACTGTCTCGTAACAACAGAATCAGAGGTATATAAGATAAATGCCACAGTTATGGGCATGAAGAAAGGGTTGAGTGGTTTTGATAAGTACAAGTTATTAATAGCCAGCAAACGTGTCAGTGTATTTCTGAAACAGCAGTTGTGGTGAGTATGTATCGGCAGTATTCTGAGGTGGTGAAAAATACGAATCATCGACAAAGCATTGGCTCACTAAGATATCGTACGATGCATAGTACGAGCCAACAGAAGGGATGATGTGGCATAAACTGAAGGTGTCCTTAATCAAGATAAAGGGAGGAAATATGTCGCAATGCCGTATATACAGCTTTGTAACCCCAGCAGAGTCAAAGCATACATGCTAACAAGTGTTCATTGCCATATGAGCACGATTATGTAATCTGGACCTTGTGTCAATAGAAGAAGGTCGTCTGTTTTGAATAAAGTCAATAATAGGTCATGTGCTATTATTTTCGAGAATCGATGGTATCAGCATTAACTGGTGACACTGCAATAGTTTTGGAAATGTTATACTAGGAAACACCGAGTTCTATCAAAGATTCAAAATATATCCACGAGAATTAAACAACACGGGATTAACCTCCGCCTCTATCTACTACGCCACTGCCCCAAAGAGCGTCTGTAGCGTATTTTTGGGGCCTTTAAATTCAATGTTAGATAGTTTCAATATTTTGTTATCACTACGGTTTCGTTCCGTCCTTGATAACATTGAATATTCTGATTCAGCAAAAACAAGAAACAGTATCACAAGGACAATAATAACACAAGCAGATCATACGAGATATCGCCTTTCAGCCAAAATAATGGACGCCTGAAGATGTTAAGAAGGTGCCTGGTCGAAACGCAATAACAACCAAAGGTGCCGAAAATACTTCGAATAGAACAAAGTATAATAAACATTCCTAACCTCAAAAATAAATCAAAAACCTAATGTATGTAGAAAGTATTTACATTGTCTCATTAATATATATATATATATATATATATATATATATATGTGTGTGTGTGTGTGTATGTGTCTGTGTGCGTGTATATATATATATATATAAAACTAATGTAAGAATTCTAATTTGTCAATCATGTTAGATGTAGTGAAAACACCCAGAATTTTTTCCACCATTAAAATATTTCATTTTAACTCAATAACGAGTGACGTGCTCTGTTTACAAATTACCCATGTAGAAGCGTTCATTTGTTTTATGATAAAGTTATATGTGCTTCTCTCTCACATGTCAGTAGAAGCATTTAAAAGACATTATTTCTCTACATGTCCATTTTAATATATCAGAAACAGCCACATGTTATATAGGTATATATATATATATATATATATATATATATATACTGGACTCTCCCGTCGCTTTCGACGTATGAGGGTCAAGCAGTTCAGTTCTTAGAACCAACAGCCAGACTACCCGCAAATATCATTTGATTATAGTGGTGAAAGCTTCTGCAGAACCAACCACACCTTTTAGAAGAGCCAAATACAGAGAATTGGTACACAGTATGCCACGACCCTTTACAGGACCCATAGTCTGTACTGTTATTTACCCATAGCTGGGGACCAAGCTAGTTTCAATTCCGAGTTTTCCTTATCTGAGAATGGTTGCCACCCATAGCTATCAGGTCCAGTCTGTCCTGTTATTTACCCATATGTATTTATATTTGTCTGACGATCGCAAACCCAGGGTCACAAACTCACATCAATCCAACTATCACTGATATTGAGCGCTTTCCAATAAGTATCGTGCATATATATATATATATATATATATATATATATATATATATATATATATATATATTCATACATACATTTCATTAAATAATATAGACAAGTGTTTTCTATTTTATGTAGTCTTTTCATAACGTCTGATAAGCTTAATAACATTATCATTAAACAAAGAAAGAAAATCACAATATTGATCCATATTTTTTAATCCAATCTAAGCTTTCGGCTTACATAAGACATTATCAAGGATGTCAATTACTGTACAAAATATTAAGCAATATACGGACAAGGAACTGATGATAGTCTGTGATTGTTTACATAGATGATTTCCTATATAACGATATATATATATATATATATATATATATATATATAAATATATATATAAAATTAAAGGAAAACTTATCTCAGTCGACACGTTTCGTCCTTTGACGAGGCAAATGCGTCAGCTAAGATAAGTTTTCCTTTTTGTCTTTATTCATATTGTCCTTTTACAGATATACTATCTGAAATTTTTACACACATACATTGTGTTTATATATATATATATATATATATATATATATATATATATATATATATATATATATACACAAACACACACTGATGCTTATGTAAGTCTCTATGTAAGAATTATCAGGAAAAAAAAAGATCAGAAAAGCAAGGATGGGAAAAGAATAGAAGGCGTTTGAAGGAAACTTTCAGTTTTACACACCACACAACTGATGCATTGCAGAGCAATTCCAGACCCCACACTCCTTACCAATGCATTAATAGCTTCCCTTCCAGTACCAATTATTGCAACGAACCAGCCAGCCAAACGGCTAACCAAAACCTTCAACCCACTAACCTAGCTTCAGTTTTACTTATTTTAAAACAACACACTGATCTTTTTCATTACGAAATCCTCTTACTTATAATTTTAAAATTAACATTTTTTACTACCAAATATTTCATTTAAAACTTAACATTATTCAGAATATATTTATTTTTTTTATATATGTGCGTTTCGTTCTTTTAAAGATTCTTTATAAAATTCAGAAAAAAATCTTTTTCTGAACTAAATACCTTATTTAATGTGAGATGTGTGTGATCATGTCTCTCCACAACTTCCTAGCTTGTTGCTCTCCCTTCGACTTATTCTTTTATTTATTTACAAAAACCCATTAGTCAGTTTTTTAAAGTTTTTCTCTTCCCATCTTACCTTCAATAATCTATGTGAGTGTCAAATACTCCAAGCCCTCTTTCCTCATTATGTGTCCAAGAATTTCAGCTGTCTTTTTTCGGATTCTAAAGTTTCCTTTTCGTCCTCATTTCTAATCAAATTTTCTTGTTGCTCACATATCTCATTCATCCTTATGTATGCTTTTCTGCTGCCTATAGTTTTTTCATCTGAGAGGAGTTGCCCAGCATTCATCGCTATATAAGTGGATGCATATTATATCACATTTCAGTTATCTTTTCTTTGTTTCTAACGACATTTTCCTGTTTCTTAATACTGTGTTTTATTTCTGGAGTGCATCTTTCTCAATTCTAATGTAGAAAATTAGATATTACGCAGCAGTTCACTTCACTTTTCTTTGTTTCTATCGACATTTTCCTGTTTCTTAATACCTTTCTCAGCTTCTGGAAGGCATCTTTCGCCATTTTAATGTGCCTTCGGATTACGTTGTCGCATTTTCCGTCGTCTGTATAATATTTCAAATATATTTAAATTTAACTTGCAAAAATAGGAAAAACTTGGATTTCTAACTAAATAAAACGTTTCTATGCCCGCAATGCAAAACCAGGGGGAACTGGAGTTGGCACGTGTGTTTCTATTAGAAATCATAACTTGACACTTGTTTACTTTTATAAACGCTGTGAGGTAAGTATTCGTGACTAACAGATCTTTTCATGCATTAAAATCCTTGACATTCATCTCCAGCCTGATCAATTTGGATTCACAATTTTCAATTCGTCTTAATAGCACTTTACGTTGCGAAAAGCAAAGACTAATCTTTTTACACCTTCCAAGTGTAGTAAAATAGATGTTGCATTAAACAGGTAAATATTTTGAAGTTAATTTACATAGAAGACAGGATTGCACGCTTCTAAATAGGACACATATTGGTAATAATGTGAATTCAATTCTTGCATGTTGTTTTAATATATTTCTAAATTTCTGGGTTGATTTGATTCGCGAATCATTTAAAATCGGAAAATATTTCGGATTTTAAAAGATCGTTTAGAATATCCGATGTTCCCAAGCGGTTCCCCCATTTAAATACTGACCCGAGATCAGCACTTCGTTTATCTAGCGACTATATTTGAAGAATATTTAAAATTTTGATATTAGCTTTCTTAAAAAGATCGTTAAGTAAAAATAGTATATCAAATTTCAATTTTCCCACAAATCGATGCGATGAACAAAAAAAAAAAAAATAAATAAAAAATAAATAAACTAACATTGGATATTTTATTCTGTCATTGTCGAAATGCATCCGGTAGAAATTATTGCCTTTTTGGAGAATTCAAATAATTCTTCTGTGAAAGAGAATGCTTTGTTTCTCAATTTTAATGTACGATTTAATATTTGTTTGTCATGTCAGATTCTATTATGAAAGTCAATGTTTTCATAACGAAATTGGTATTAACGAATTAATATTGGTAAGATAATTCAGCAATACATTATTTACATTATTTAGATCCTGTCACTGGATCTAACGAACGCCTTTATCCACTGTGCCATGTGTCCTTGAGAATAAGTTGTTGCAAATTCGGATCAAAATTGTTGATAAACGATCCAAAGTTCATGTATTTAAGTTCTGCTGGAGTACTTTCGATGGTATTAGGGGAAATATATATAGATGATCCATTCCATCCTGCCTTCTTCCGATGACACTCCAGTCGTTATTTCCCTTTCTTTAAATTCGCAATTAATGTATCATAATTATTCCTGTTTTGTTGGCAAACTGACTTCAGTTGTGACGAAGCCCATGCAATTTCCTCATTGCGTTTTGTTCGTGAAACGCGTGTATTTTTCATTAAATTTAGCTTCGTGCCATTGTTGCTAATGATCGGCTTGAGCATTGCTTATGACGTGATGTCATCGCCAACACTAATTTGTTTAAAATTTTATACTCAGATTATATTTTTGAAAAGTCGGATATTGTCACCAATAACGCATTTGTTGAGAAATATCCCTTGTATTCTTCAAATTCTTATTAAAAGTATAGCGAGATTTCGAAAATCTTTGATTGTTTGGCAGAATTCTTGTCCCCTATTGAAGAAATTAATCGAAGTATTTCTTTAGGATTTTCCAACGAAAAATTTTAATAATCATTGGCTATTTTTGATAATTTCTCCTTTAATTTCATCCGATAGGATTAAAGTGGAGGTGTGTGAATTTGCTGACATAATAATTGTGAGTTCAATCTCCAGCTGAGGTAGTTCAAATTTAAATTCGTTGGAAACAAGCGGACAATAACTTAGAATTAATAAGAAAAACTAAACAAAAACAAAACAAAACAAAGCAAAGCAAAAAACAAAACAAAAAGAAACCAACAAAAACCAAGAAAACGACATATCACTCGACATGGACAGCAAACGGAGAAATATTTGCATTTATATATTAAATAAAATTTTATTCTTTGATTCGTTTTTTACGGTTTATCAACCCTTCGCAGGTTATTTAAAGACTGGAATATTTTTTGATTGTAAGATTTTTCTTTTTTGAGATAATGAGGATTTAGTGATACAAATCTTACTAATTGACCCATAGCTGGGAGAAAAGTTGTCGTTTCATGCCTTTCCTAAAGGGTATTTGCATGTAAGTGAATATAATGAACCTAACGGGAATTGGTAATCGGCTCTGCGATTAACAATTCCGAGCCATTACGCATTTACACAACCTGCACATCCAAGCTCTACTGAGGGTGTCAAGTTGAACTTTATGTTCCAGTAATTATTTTTTTTTAAATCTACCAATCTGCTAAACGTTCTCGCGACGCAATATAACTCAAAAATCACCCAGAAAATACCTTTTGCATATTAGATACTTATATCAAACAAACGTAAACACCCTCAAAAAATGTAACAATTCCGATCCATTATATTATTCACACATCCAAGCTTACAGAACCTGGCATTCTCAAGCGGTCACTCATCTAGGTACTGACCAGTCTAGACGTTGCTTAACTTCGGTGATCGTACGAGAACCGGTGTTTCAATATAATATGGCCTTAAGATATACAACTCGCATATCCAAGCGTACAGCACATGATATTCCCAAGCGGTCACCCATCTAGGTACTGACCAGGCTAGACGTTGCTTAACTTCGGTGATCGTACAGGAACCGGGGTGTTTCAATATGGCCTTAAGACATACAATTCGCATATCCAAGTTTACAACACATGATATTCCCAAGCGTTCACCTATCTAGGTGCTGACCAGGTTAGACGTTGCTTAACTTCGGTGATCGTACGAGAACCAGTGTTTCAATATAATATGGCCTTAAGACATACAACTCGTATATCCAAGCGTACAGCACATGACATTCTCAACCAGTCACCTATCTAGATACTGACCAGGCTTGACGTTGCTTAACTGCGCTGATCGTACAGGAACCGGGGTGTTTCAACGCTATATTGCCGTAAGTTAAAGAGTTCTGTTCAAATTTCCTCGAAAATTATTTTCATACACATACATTTGAAGAAGTCCGAAGGGTACAACGGTCGGAAAGGTTGCGATAACAACAAAAAATGAGGACATCTATCAGAGTGTAACGTTATTAAACGTTGGAATTAGCATTGTAATTGATACAAATAATATTTTTAATAAATAAAGTAGATTATATAAGCTTTAACGTTATTCTAAGGATATTTAGATATCGTTAATTGCAGTATCTCTAAGTAGCATTTAAAATAATCGCCTAAAACTACATTAATACTGCTAATTCCAACGTTTAATAATATATAAAGATATCTAGACACTGAAGTTGGAGAAAAGTCCATTATTAAAGATAGCAACTATGTATTCAGATTTATTTTTTTCAAGATAATGTCACTCTTAATACCCCCTCCTCATAATAAAAGTTTTATTTATAATCCATCTTGTTACACAACATTATTATTTTATTTATCAACTGTAGCATCACAAACAGAGTATCCACACTTCAAACCCAGCCACAATAGAAGCAGGTGCGATCATTCGTTCGAAGAGCATACGGATGAGTTTGAGGACTGAGGCGAGGTATGGAAATCTTATTTATACATGTTTACGTAAGTATGACTATCAGATTACTGCGCAGGGAACATCAGAAAGGCGCTCCACTTCTCAGTTCTTTCAACCCCGACACCCAATTGCTGCACGGTTAGGAAAGTTTTTTTTTGTTTTTTTGTTTTTTTACTGGTTAAGAAGAAAGTCAAGAACAAACAGAATGGAATCAAGAGGAAAACAGAAAGACAAGGGAAAGAAAGGTAATAAAAAAACGCATAGGTTTTAATATTTGCAAGCGTCTAATCAGAAAATACGTGACTGAGAAGTGCATAAGAGAAAATAGAAAAAAAACAACCATTAACGGATGGCATTGAAATGATTAAGCATTACTTAAATAATATGGAAGTCAAGCAGTGTATTCGATCTTCAATAACCGATCACATGAGACAGCTAGACACAACTATTTCCCTCGTAGGACTGAAGTGAGCATTAGAGGGAAATGAGAGGTCGTTATATAAAAAAAGAGGAGGATAAGGTGTATGATAAAATGGGTGAGAAGAGAGGAAAGAACAAAAGAGAGAAAAGGGGAAGGAAAGAAGGGGGAAAAGGGGAAAGGAAAGAAGGAGGGAAAGGGGAAAGGAAAGAAGGAGGGAAAGGGGAAAGGAAAGAAGGAGGGAAAGGGGAAAGGAAAGAAGAGAGAAAGGGGAAAGGAGAGAAAAGGGGGAAGAAAAAGAGAGCACAAAGGGAAGAAAAAGAAAAAAAAGTGACTAAAAGTGAAGAAAAAGAGTGAATAAGGGAAAAATTAAATGAAAATTTCAGATAAAACTGGGGAAAAAATGCAAGATGAAAGAAAAAAGAAGAGACAGAAAAAGAGAAAAATAGAAAGGAAAAGAAGAGAAAAAAAAAAGAAAAACAGAGTGACTGCGAGGTGGTGACGTTTTGCTGGGAAAACAGTCATGGATCTGCCAGGTCTTAGAAATAATCTGGCATGAGAGAAAAATGGCGCGACAAAATGTTTCACTCACACAGGATGAGTATCGCCGTTTTCATTATTCTGGCACTTCCTTGGGTTTAAAACCTAAATACTAAAGAAACAAAGAACCCGATAATTACATGACTTAACTAATATAGAATGATCATTAGCAGAGAGACTTAAGCAGAGAGACAATGGAGGAGAAGAAACTCTCTGTAGGCAAGACGTGATGGAAAAATAGAGAAAAGCCGAAACGCGAAGAACATTTAGAAAATCAAAATGCATAGATATATGAATATGTTTCTGCCTTAAAAAAAAAAAAATGAAAATCACAAGCGCGCATTACGAATCTCAGAAATACAATGTTAGCAGAAACATGAAGAGGTGGTGAAAGGTTCTCGGCCTAACCAAACAGGATATACAATAACAGGTAAAAATAAATTAAATCCGAGGTTTGATCTTTTAGTTGAATTTCTGAAAGTGGATCGAACCAAGAAATTTTGCAAAACGTCTTCGTATATTTCTGAATACTTAGAATGTTGAAGAATAGACAATTAAAGACAAAAGGAAAAAAAAATTGAAAGGCATCTTCGAAATCATTAAGAAAGGAAGGGAGAGTTTAAATTTGTCAAAAGACATCCTTTCTATTTTGTTCACATCTGGAGATTCCGCTCGAATTCAACATTACCCAGTGTCTAAGTCAGCAGCTTCTGATGCTGCTAATACCGACTTGCTTCTTCGACGGTGAAAAGAGATTCTCACATATCCTAAAGAGTTTTGTAGGTTTCTCGCCCCCACTTGCTAGTCCACCTATCCTTTAGCATCCATGTTCTTTCTCTATCTCTTGTGGAGGCAGTATTAATTTTTGTTTTATTTTCCTTTCGGCATGCGACAACAGCAGTCAGATTCTGAGGAATTAAAAAAAGGATTTCTTCGCCTGGGAAATGACTGAACACACACCCTTATATACACGATTATTTTACGAATTCTATATCCTACTCATGATATCACGGATAGGATGTACGAAACAAATGCGTGAAAACTTTTATTCAGTCTAAATAGCACTTCTACACATACACCCCTGTGTATGTGATCTTATTATTTAAAGAAAGCGAGAAGAAAGAACTAAACATCAACTGTAAGAAAATAGAATGTCTGGTTGTCAACAAAAGGGACAGCCCAACATGCGAATTACGAAATGGAGATGCCAAAATCAAGCAAGTATAAAAACTTATATATTTAGGGATTGTTTTAAAAGAAGACGGAAAATACGACACCGAAATCCACAGTTGCATTGGGACAGTAAAAGATGCTTTTCAAAAGCTAAGTGAATTATTAAGAAAAAGGAAAAAGTACTGAAATGTTATATAACATCGTTCCGCTTATATTGTAATGAATGCTAAACAATCTCGTCACAGATAAGAAGAGACTTCAGATAAAAGAAATTCGGTTCTACAGAAGGATACTGAGAATAAAATTCACTGAACATGTGAGCAACGATTAAATTTCAAAGAAAATAGAAACAAAAATTACACTTCTATTTAGTATGGGAAGAGACAACTGAAATTTCTAGGGCACATAATGAAGAAAGGCGGCTTGGAAAATTTGTCACTCATAGGACACATTAAAGGCAAGTGGAGCATAACCTATCTAAGGAGCTTGTGTAAATAGTTGGCAGAACAGGGATTAGAAAAGATAGCAAAAAGAGACACCCTTCACTAAGAGCTACAAAGGACAGGAAGTTGAGGAGAGCCATGATTGTCCAAGTCCATAAAGGAGACGTCGTCACACAAGAAAAGAATATTATTTATAGCGGAATAGTTTAATATAGAAGAAATAAACAATGTGTGTATATAGAAATCAACACTGAATGCAGAGTTTATTTTCATTTTCACGCTGTTCATTTTATATGTCGCTATAACCCGGAAGGCAAAATATCTAATAATAATCTGTTTTCAAAGTGCGAAAATGAAGTCAGAGAGGCGCGTGTAATGCAACCGCAATTTCAATGCGATGGTCATATGTACGCATGAATGATGACAGGACACCGAAAATCCTCATGTACAGCCAACTTCATGACGGTTATCGGATGTACAAGACTAAACTTAAGTGTAGCAAATTCCAATGACATCCCCGTGTCTTTCTTTGAGGAAGTGGTTCCAACAGTGTAAACTAGAGGAATGTGTGTATCAAAGGTTTTAAAGCATTCGTGAGGTCACGCATCTACATTTTACAAGTCAGATGACTAACATGTGACTTTATATATATATATATATATATATATATATATATATATATATATAATGA